>VXBI01000139.1:1494539-1585338 GCA_013397375.1 Toxostoma redivivum | reverse complement strand
TTTCCCCCCAGCTTAATTTAAGAAAAGGAAAAAAAAAAAAAAAAAAAAAAAAAAAAAAGAGAAAAGAAGCAGGTAACAGAATACTTCTGCTAAATTAAATTGAGATTGGAATAAAAAAGAATTTTTTTTACCCAAACATTTGAACTGATATAACTGTGCTTCAACTGATTTAAGCTTTTCAAAAAGAGGCTTCTTTTTTCTCCTAGTTTCCCAGAGACTAATCAATATCTCTTTAATATTATTTATTTCATCAGCTAAACGTAATAAATCAAACACTATGCTGAAAATAAAGACGAATAAAGTGTAAAAGCATTATTTAAAAATGTGCCATACAGCCTGTATCTACTTTCCATGATGACACCAGGAGCAGGCTGGGCAGCCCCACTGCTCCTCTTTTTCTATCACTCCCCTTGAGCCAGCACATGGAATCAAACCAGTTGTAAAGAAACACAAATCAACAAAGGAGAAATCTGCCTTCAAGCAGACCAGTGAGCTGGTTGAGCTGAAGTCACGGCTGTGAAACTGAGAGTACCAAGTTGACGACAGCAGAAATGAAAAATTTTCTTAAGCATTGATGAGCCTTATTCTCATCCAGACTCATCTGAACTAGGCCTCATCTTTCCTGCAGTATAACAGTCAAATTTCATGCCTGCCACATTGTGTTTCTGGTTATTTCTCTCAGGATGGTATTTGTTTAAGTTGACAACACAGTAGTGTTAACTCAAGTTCATCTTATGAACACAGCAGCCCAGTCCTGCATTCACAGAATAGAGATTCCTGCTCATGTGCTGCATTGGTTATTACTCAGCTCCTGATTTCTGTTATATACTTTGTCATAATTAATTTTTCATTTTCTTCAAAGGGAAGACAACCTATTACTTCTTAAAGTTAGTCTGTTTGTTCTTCTCTTTTAAAATTACTGTGACCCCCATCAGCTCTCTCACTGCTCTGGAACCTCTTTTACAAGTACCACAGATCTATAATTTCATCCATGCAAGTATCCTTGTGGCATGTCTGTCAGAGCCAGAGTTTTGAAGATTCTGCTTCATCGAGACACTCCGACCTGTTCTTGGAGGCTTTTTTTTTTATTTATATTGGCAACTGTCACATGAAAACAACTGATCTTTCTAACAAAAAGTAATTAAAAACTGGCTCAATGCAACCCAAACTTCTTGGGTTTATCTGGCTCTCACAATAACAACCCACCTTTTAATTTGGTGTTTTGTAAGAATTGTAAGTGCACTTACAGAAAGATTTAAGTTTGATGCTTTTTTCAGTCTCATTTTATTTTCTATTTTTTTCCTACAGATACATACTCCTCTTTCTCATCATTCTTAGCAATGTAAAACCCTTTTCCATTTCCTACCTCTACATACAGCTCTTGTGCTTGAGTCTGTAGGAATTTTATAGTTTAGCCAAATGATTCATGACACATTTCCTAACTTGCTTCTGTCATGAGACAGTTTGCAGCTGTGTTCTTATTAGGGTTTCTTTAAAAGAACTTTCAAACCCTTACAGTATGCTTGATAAAAAGAAATATCCTGATAAGGATATCTTAGAGGACAAAAAAAATCTCAATCCTCTTTTCAGAATTGCTTTCACTACTGGTTGTTTGATGTGTTATCATGTTGCAACATTTTGCTACATAATTAAAAACCAGGTAAGATGGCCATTCTGTCATAATTTTTTCCTACTCCCTCTCACTTCTAATAAATAATGCTTTTCCTATCTTAAAAATAAGTGTAAGATTTCACACTAATTTTAAAAGCAATAATCAATACTTCATATTCAGAGTCTTAAATGCTAGTTTAAAGATGAATCTAAGCAGCAGAAAGACTCCAGCTTGCCTCCTGGAACAGGTAGCATATTTATTTCTTTTCCACTTCTAAATACCTGGTTATATACGGTGGTAAATAATTGAGCCTGTAATTCTGAGTAGTGAGAAAGAAGCACTGAACTCTTCACTTTTTTTTTCCTCCCTGTCTTGATGCCTGATTTAAGAATGTGCTTAAATTCCCAATCACTGGGCTTTAAATTCACATTTAAACATTCTTATTGATTCTCTCAAGAGAGTTACACATCTTTAACCTCACTTCATACTTTGTGATTGGCAAGACTGAAGAGAGGATTTTTTGACTGAAAGACAATGCACATTTAACAGAAAGCATATGGTTTGAAATATGACTTCGTATTTCTAAAATATTCAAAACTTAACAATGAGAGTTGAAACTACATAATTCAAAAAAAAGGGTGTTTTGATTTTATGAAGTGGAAAGAACTGGCAAAAAGCACAAAGGAGGAAAAATACTGACTGCTATTGCAAAAGCGTGGCTTCCACCCCCAGTGATGTTTCTGGTAGCTATAATGCCACTCCTAGCAAAAGGGAGAGCAAAACCACTGAAATGCTACCCAAATTCCAGGAGAAAATTATTCATGTAAGATTCTGAAGTTACATTCGAACGCATTTGATGAATATTATGTTTAGACACAAAGAAATCTTTAAAATATCTATAATATAACTCTGCTTTTCCCTTAATTGCCTTAAAACCAAGAGAAACAAGCTTGCTTTTATAAACTGAAGATCTGGAGCTATGATATGTGATGTACAAAACTCTGGCAAATAATTCAAACACGGATCTATTACCCTGGTGCAAATCTGTCATCATTCCTTTTAAGTCCAGAGAATCACCAGGATTAGCAGCAGTACAAGTGTGAAGTTTGGCTGAATAACTTCAGCAGGAGGAGCTCTGTGTAGAAGCAGCAGCTGCCAGGTCAAACACCACAGTGAACCTTTCCCAGTGCAAAGCAATAGCAAGACAAGGTACCAAAGTACTTGTTATCAGTTTGGTACTACATGCACAGAAACTGCTACACACTCTTTGTTGACTAACAGTTCTCAAATTGCTGCCCAGAGGAACCCACTGAGGACACGAAAGATGCCAACACTGACTGGAAAGAGGTGAACAACTGAGAGTAGCACTCTCACAGAGCAGCAAGGGAGTCGAGCAGAGTGACTTGGAGTGCAGGGAGGGCAGCACAGCCCACCCACTCTATTTATCACCACTTTTATTGGACTCTCCCTCCATTTCCATGCAGATGTCTGAATTACAACATCTTTCATAAATATCTGCTACAGTAGCATACTAAATCTGCAAGAGAAGGATGAAACACTGGCTCCTTAGTTAAGGTCGAGGCTGGTATGTTTCTGTGGATGTACCAGACATAGTTTCACAGTTCATCATGCATTCCAGAATGGGTTTAAAACATGCCACGTATCTCCCCAATAGATACACCCTTTCAGAGTGAAACCATACCCCAGAATACACTCAGGGCCATATAACCTAAGGATTCTAACCAAAGTCCCTGATCCAGGAGCTGGAGTTCCTTAAGCAGCTGATCAAGTAGGCAGCTCTGAACTTGCATTCTGCAGTTGCAGTTCAATCACCTGCAGAAGGATCCCACATTTTTTAAACACAGTCACCTCCAGGAGAAACATAAGTGATCTCCCTCCACCTCCACTGGTGGTACCTACATCCTTGTAATTTCTGTGTCTTTTTTCCAAAATTTTCAAAACAGTTCTGGTGAACTATTTGATTCAGGTCTGGGAGAAATTTCTCCATTACTATAGTACAAGTCTTTCAGCAGAAGGAAGATCAGATAACTGAATTTAGGATTAATTTACTTTTATGCATTTTGACCAGGAAAATGCATGATGACCTTAGTTGGTTCAAAAAAATATGCATTTTTAGGCATTTGAAAAAGTATAGTCAGATTGGAGGAAATCAAAGAATAAGGCTATTTGCCAATAGGAAAATGCTTACATTTATGAGAAAATGTAAAATATTCTAAATATACCTCAAAGATTCAATATTTATCAGGTTTTAGTTGTTTTGGGGTTTTGTTTTCTTTGGTTTGTTTTTTTAATTTAAGATCCATTTCACCATCTTTGCAAAGACAGTTTTTAATCTTAAAATTTTCTGCCAACACAGAGTTTCAGGCTTGTGCAACATAAAATTCAAACATCTTTTATTAAACACTTTTGAAAGTTGCACTCAAAAAAAAACCAACCAAAAACATGGAAAGTGAAATTTAGTCCTCAGATACATTTTCTATTATAAAGAATAGAAATGTATGTCACATATTTTAAATGCTTTATGGAACACACTTGAATTATGGAATACATGTGAATTGATTACTATGACTAAAGCCTCAACTGGAATAAAAAAAAGGAAAAATGGAAAAAAAATTGTCTTGTCCTTAGATGACACCAGAGCCATAACACAAAACAACTATAAACTTCATCTTTTTCCCCTAGATTTAACAGCATTGTTTGCAACAAAAGATTTTAGAAGAGCAATCATTAGACATGAAAAAAGAAGAGTAAACATGCCTCCAACACAAACTGAGAAACAGTCATCCTGTGACACGAGTGCTCACCTGCAGCAAATTATGTTAGTCTTGGAATCCATTATGAAAGATAGAAAAAATCAATTTAAAATGAGAATAAGAAGAAATCATAAGAGCAACTGGAATCCAGTGTGGCAAGCATCAGAAAGCAGCTGACTTTGAGATTTCAAACTTTGGTGCCTACAAGAACAGAGGTTTGAACATGATCAGCATTGCCCAGTATTTCTATTTCTGTACATACATGCTCAAATAAGCGGACAAAATCTGTAAATCAATTTAAAACCACCCAGTCTTCATATGTTGGGCTAGGCATAGATTGATAAATCACTCTATCATGCACTAGTGCAGAGTTTAAAAGAGACAAAAAACGACAGAAAATAAAAATATCTGGACATTTTGTCTGAAAAATTTTTAGTCATGCAGTGAGAAATATAAGAAAAAGGTATAAAGAGTAAAAATGCTTGATGTACTTCCAGGAAATATTTGAGTTGAAAGAGCAAGGGGCTGACCTGCCAGAGTAGCAATTAAGGTGAAGGAGGAAAAAGCCTAATAGAAGCCTAATAACCTGGTCACAGCATGAACAACAAAGCTCAAACTATCCGTGTACCCTTTACATGAAGGAAGTACTCCTAAGTCCATCTCTGATAAAGCTTATTGTGCTGAGCAGCAGGTATCTTTTCACTGGAAAAGGGTTTACAAATAGAAAAGAGACTGAGGTAAAGCAAGCTCTGGGAAGTCCAGAAAACACAAAAAGTTAAATGTGGACACCCTTGGAATAACACACAAAAGATGCAGAGGCTAGAGGGACTACAGGTATTTAAAAGACCTCTGAAGTGAAGAATTCTGAAAGGTTTTGGAGAATAGAGAGAACTGAAATAAAAAGATGTAAGTGAGAAAAACAGGTCTGAACATGACAGAAAACCTCTTGACACCAAGATTATTCTGAGAGATATTTAGTGTTGATGGTGGCAGCCTTTTTTAGCTGAACCAAAGTGCGGAAATAATCTCCTAAGAGATTTTGAGATTCTCAACAGCACATGCATTTATATCAAGACTGAATAAAACAGTGCTGTATGTACAAGACAAGCAATTCCACACTGGCAAGGAGAGGATGACCAGCAATGGGTATCATGATTGCACTTGTTAAAGATAATTTGCAATAGGTTATTGATAGCGTTAAACTTCTTTTTTATGAAGTACAAGCAAGGCCTTGCTTAATTTCAAGGATGAAATATCTTTCAGAAAATTTTATTGTGAGTTTTGATCAAGAGATCAATAAAACAAAATTTAACAGAAGCAAATAAAGCTAACATTAATGAGAACCCCAATGCAATGTGTTTTATCAGGTCCATTTTACAGCAAAAAAAGTTGGTCCTTCCTTCACAGAGTTGTCAAAAGCTTAACATTATAACATAGAAATAGCTCTATATTTCTCTGTATAGAGCAGTAAAATGCTGTAGCTTAAGACACAAGAACACTTATTTCTGTTTCAAATTTGCATTTTTATTTTCTGATAGTACTTGCAGTCTTTTTCACTTGAAGTGCAGAAGACAATATAAACACTAACAGTGTCATTCTGGAATTATGTACCTATTCCTGTGGAGAAGTAAAGCAGAAAAACTTTTTACACTTCTGTCAAATCCGGTTGTTGACAATTGAACAATTTAGTAGTTCTGAATACAGGAGCAGTTGCAAATTCTGGGAAAAGAAGGTTGCTAAGATTCCCTCTATGCAAGTGGAATTTTCCACTTTATATAAATACTATTTTTGTCAAAGCAATTTGTACAGAGTCATGCTACCACTGCACATGAAATGGAAAGTTCCACATCTGTAATGGAACTGGGAGCTTTTGCTCATGGAACGCTTTTATTTTCTTATTAAGGACAAATGTGCGTCATAGTCAAAAGCAGCATTGCTTATCTTTGCAGTAAATACGAGATTTACAATTTTATTCCTAAATATCAGTTGTATCTCACTTTAAATGCTAATGTTCCATAATGTATTCCTAGGAAAGTTCATGATAAAACACACTGAGCACAGCTGCTAGATGCCATGTCCCTTACATCTACTGTAACTATCAGCTTGCATGCAAAGCACTGTGAGCTGAATCAGCAAAAAGCAGAAGGGGCTTTCATTTAGGGACATTAGGATTTGTGCAAGTGGCAGCAAAGGAAGATATCTATCCAAGAACTTATATTTACTCTTTCTAGAGTGATGGCAACTTTCAGCTATCATTCCTACATTTATCAACGCATTTTGATTAAAATCTGATAATTGAATCATGAAAAGTAAGGCTAGATAATCTCAAATCATCCAGTCCATCTATATGAAATAAAACAAGAATTCTTCCTCAAATCTACAATGTCAGTCAAAAACCACATTATTTGAAAATCACTTTACTATAAATAGCACTCAGAAGAATGGGAAAAAGAAGTACAGGTAAATAAAAAGCTGGCAGAGAAGAGAAAAAAAAAAGACAGGCTCCAGGGAATTTTATGTGTTTTCCACACAAACATGTATCTCAAAAAAAACCCTCCCAAAAAACATATCTTTTAACAGATCTATTGAGGAGAAGCTATGAAAATCCCTATGTCACAGTTAAAGAAATGGTCAGGAAGATTATGTCATATTTGCAGAGTAGATAGAAAATAATGACAAGTGTGACAAGTGTCAAGATCTTGCTCATAGCCTGGAACTTTAATTACTTAAAAGAAAATATAGAGGAAAATAATTAGAAAGATGATAGCTGTTAATGATGCAGAATAATTGATGGAATTATAACAACTGCTTAGGCATTTCAAGGATCATTCTTCAATAGCAAGAAAGAACTGTTCTGTCTAATAATGGTAATAACAATATTGAAATATTGACCACTTTTCCCTGAATGTCTGGAATCTCACTGCTCCATGTTTTGCTGACGTTGTAAAATTGATAGTTACAAAAGTATAAATATGTATTTGGCTTGCAAAGAAAATTGTCACTGGTGATAAATCACAGAAAAAAAATTATATGCAACTTTCAGAAGTGTTTATAGGGCTGGAATTTAGGACAATAATAGCTTTGCTTGTAGATTGAACAAGTTACAGAATTGGTGAGATTTAACACACACAATATGTCAGAAGGAAAATGCTCCCCAAAAGAGTCAAGCAAAGGGAAGAGGACTGAAATGGGATATAAAATTTCACTGATCAGGTCAGCAGATTTGACTTCACAGAATCAAGTGGATTCTGAGTGAGTACTGGCTTAAGCAGTCACTCCTCAGTTTGATGCCAGGCTGGAGTTAACCTGGTGGCCTTTGGTTCCTATGACAGACATAAATTTGGTACCTCTACATACATAACTGTCCTTCTCAGGAGAGCAAACAGATAGAGAAAAACCTCCAGTACCTGCATTACAACCATTTTGCAAAAAGGAGTTTGTCAGTCTCAGGAGCTACTGTTATTCTCTCATTTTAAAAAAGTTCATTCCATTGAGTGCCCTGCAACTACAGACCCCCACTGGCAGTGATCCATATCAATTAATCTCATCAAGAACATTTACCCAAGTTGATTTCACTCTTAAAAAGATTCCCACCATTCTCTAATCTTGTACTGCTTTACGTATAGTTAAATGCATGAGAAAAATGAATGAGTAGGTTAAAAGTAAAGAAAAACTCAATAGTTTTCTTAGTGGCTGACACCACAGCAATGTGCTGACAGCAGAACTGGTAGAATATGCAGGGTGCCTTACTCTTCCCCATGTCACTGATATCTCCCTCAGCACTATGTCCCACACTTTGCTCTCACAGCAAAGCAGGAGACCTTGCCTTGAGGGTCCACACCCCACCCATAGTGGCCTGCTGTCCTGGGAGCCTACTCCTATAAGGTATTCCACTTTTCATCACTGCAGCTTCACACAAAGTTCAAATCCTGATCTGGAAGTGACCGCTTGTAGAGAGCCACATCAGTGCTGACTACAAAGACACCTTTCTTAAGTGGTCCGTCTTTTGAAGGATATATATTTGTATAAACTTTAAAAAATATATAGGAGAAAATAACCAAGACAAAAATTTTGTTAGTTCGTTCAAACTAATACTGAACTTTTCACAAGACCGTTAGGGAGCTATTAACACCAAGTAATAAATAGCTTGTAACAGTGCTCTCCTTTGAAATGTTCCTGTGTTAACCACAACAGTGGCTGCACTGCTCCCTTAAGCTGATCTGGTCTCAAACTGCACAGCAAAAGAAGCTATAAGCAAAAAAAGCATGAATACATGCTGTAAGAGCTCAGCTTAAGTTTTGTCACACAACATGTTGACATTTGAAAGGTTGACATTGTTGTAGGTTAGAATTTCAGTTTCATTAAGAGTGTTAAGAAAGTCTGAATAACTAGGATCTTCAAAAACTCTGTTATTTTATTTGAATTAAATGCATGCTTTGGGTTTATCTATACACTTTGAGACTGCTCAGAAAGCTTTCATATCTGAGACAAATGATAACAAACAATCAAGAGCAAATAAGCAAATAACAAACATTAAGCAAGAGTTGGATGTGTTTCCTAGAACAAGTAGGCTAAATTATTGGAATGCAACAAATTAAATAAAATACACTAATGTTATCTCCATTTAAGAAGGGCAGAAGCAGGTGTAACTGGAGCCATAGTAACCAAGGGCCATGTGAGTATCTGTCCAGGTTTCTGAAGTCTAAGAGAGACATCAGATGTTATCCGGTGCTGTTGGAAGTGAACAAAGCTGCTCCGTTTGCCTGTATCAAAATAGGGTTTGTTTGATGCTGCCAAGTAAGCTCTGGAGAACAACTGGTTGCACTTTCCATTGTCCACCTTTCTCATGGAGGAGAAAAGCCTTCTTTGATAAGACAGTTCAAACAATGGGGAACCCCATTCAATAAATGAGGTGAGACTTTTACAAAATACAGAGCACTAACATGATACTTAAACTGGAGAAAGTGGCGCTCCAATTCTGCTAATTCAAGATTGTAAAAGGTGTCTTGGTGCACACTGCACTGACAGCATGCATACATACAGATTAAGAGGCAGAATTCCCACAGTACATCAAGCACCAGCAGTTCATATAGATTTGTCAAATATCAGACAAAAATTACTCAAAATAATAGTTTTATTTTCATGAACTTAACACATCTGTCACTACTTTTTCTTAAGAATGGATTTCCTTATTTAGCATGTCTCTCCATAAAAACTACTGTAATTCCTATTCTCCCTGCTTTAGCATCAATCATCCTTTGTAAAAATTTTTCTCTTGTAATTGGTTTCCAGCACTAGTCTCAGCAATGTTCAGTCTGACTTCTCATGGCTTTTTCCCTCTGAATTTTTTTCAATTTTACATCTCAGTAAAACTTCCAAATCCCTGACACCATGAGATTAAGATCAAAAACTGATGATAATCCCACCTCAACCCATTTTTATTTCATTATTTTTAAGAAAAGCATTGTCTTTTCTTTCTTTAACACACTTCCTTTTTCAGATCAATGCTGAAGTTAGATGAGAACTATGACTTTTATTGCCTTTAGGAAGTGACCCCAGTTTTCTAAAGTGGCTCATGTTCTCTGTTCCATCAAGAAACTGAGAAGAAAGTTTGAGCTGCTCTCCAGGTGGCATATATTGTACATACAAGGAGCTCTTCACTTTTCATGCAATTCATTCCATTAGAGATGGTAAACCACAATTTTGAATTTTAAAGCAGGACCTCATGTATAATTTATAAAAACTGCCAGTTGCATCAACCTTACTTTTTCTGGTGTATTTTCTGCTTCAAAATGTCCCATGCTGTTCTACTTCAGCCATAGTTGCAGTATCAATTACTGGTTATAAGTGACCCTGCACTGGCATCCGTTTTGTTGCTATCAACAATCCCTTGAACGTTACAGATTTTTGGCTGACAACGTCACCTATTGCTTTGTTGTTACTACTTAAAGTTGCCATAGAGACAAAAGAACAGCTGAATAGCAATCTTAATGCTCAAGAAATGGTTATTCGTTAGTAACAGGATGCTGCTTGACTTGCCAGTATGGAGTTCCAGGTTCTAATGGAATTTATTTTCAATAGTAAGTTTTGAGTCAGAGAAGGCTCTGACTCAAAACTTACTATTGAAAATAAATTAAAAGAAAAAAAAGGCAAAGACAAAAGAGCCTTTTTGTTTCCTCCTGCCCTCTGTATTTCTGCTGCTAACAAAGAGGCAAAGGAGACTGTCTCCCTGCTGTAGCACGAGATAAACACAGCAGAAATTGACTCCAGCCCCATACCCTGAAGGATAAAACAGTCAATGCACAAAGACCCTTACCTTATTCTCTCTTCTCACACATATATTTTCCTCTTCTTATGTCTCAACATGGGAGGCAATAAAGAAGCTTCATGCTTCATCTTCCTCACCAAGTAAAGTGCTTCACCACCTCATGCAAAGTGCTGCTTCATCCATAGAAACACAACACAGTCTAGGAAAAAAAAAATCAAGGATTCCCTCCTTGAATTTTTTCCTCTAGCCATACAGATCTGCTTTCTCTCCAGTACAACCCTTCCTGTACAGGGTATGTGCAGAAGCTTGGACTAACAGCTGAATCCTACTGCTCTCTGCTCATAATCCATTAACTCATATTACAGCATAACTTGCAACTGATGGGAACTGAGGGCACTCAGCCCTGGGATACTTGGAGCCTTTCAGATTCCAGTCCTAGGTTTTGAAATCCCTCCATCTCCCCACAGCTCCTGCCCCTAAATGGACAGAATGCATGGGATCAGAGTAAGCATTACCCTTTCTATCTTAAATCCTGTTGTTGAAGAGTCAGAGAATTTCTAAAGATAATAATAAACAGCAGATTATCCCTGGTTTGGTACAAACAAAATGCAATAAATCAGAACTCTGTCCTGCAAAGCCATCCCACAGACAGAGCAAGCAGCTGTCAGGAACAGCTGAAAGAATATTTTCCTGTCCAAGAGTCTTTGCCTCACCCTCAACTTGACCCTGCTGCCCTGCTCCCAACACCTTAGCAGCAACATGAACACAAAACCTATTCCCAGGGTCTGCTGCCTGATCCTCCCCCAGAAGCAGGAGCAGCTTTGCCCCTCAATTTCCTGCCCCATGAGCAGACCCTGACTTGCTGTTCCTGCAAGGTGCAGGATAATAGTCAGGAAGAATATACTAGCAAGACAACAAGTAGTAGGGAATAATACAAAAGAGAAGGAGGAAAACTGAGATACAAGTGATTCTTCCTCCTCCTCCTCACCAGGCTCCCTGCTGAAAGATTCCTACATGTCCTTTCTCTGACACTGAATTTTCTCACCCCCCTGTGTCTGCTCCCCACAGCCCTGACATCCCACTTGAGGCTCCTTTCACCTCTACCATGGCCTCTTGTGAACCTTCAGCTTTCAACAACCTGGCCTCTGAGCCAAGATACATTTTGTTGACACTTCAGAAAGAACACTTCACACTGACAGTCATGAGCTTTTGCTCACATTGGACAAAATCTGCTTTTACTAGGAAGACTTGAATTGACTTTGGAGCTCACACAGGAGCAAAAATATTAAATGTTAATATATGAAAGGGCAAGCAGGCTTTAACAGTGGAGGTCTGTTTCTCCAGCTTGGGAGTTTCCAGCTGAGTGAGAACATTCTAATGATAAACTGAAATTAAACACACAGATTGATTCTGGCTATACAAATTCTCTGATCTACAGCAAAGGTGCTTAATGTGGAAATAAAATCCTTAAAGATCACTAGTTTTCGTTCTTTTGAGCAAGTAATTTTCTATCAGTTGAGGGAGAAAAAGATAAATTCAGCATCTCAGACATCACTCATCTAGGGGCTAAGGGACATGATCTAAACGATCACAAGAAGAAACAGAAGGAGTAGGACTACAAACCAACTTCATCAGAAAGAAGGCAAGATCATATTTTAAATAAGCTCCTTGCCCACTCTCAGGAGTTTTGTTAATCCAACCTCAGCATTGCCTCAGCAGGTGCTGCTCTAGGCTTGCTCAATCACAGAGATGGCACAATTTAGGAAAATCACCTGAGCAGACACCTAGCAAGACAAGAGCTCATTTCAAAAAGAGAAAGTGCTCTGCTCTGATGGAGGAGAGAGGCAGAAGCCTCTGTGCCAGGGATGCCCAACAACAGCACACAATGCACCTTCTGGAAGAGCACCCATGAGGGGCAGCAGGAGGCTGAGACCTGGGCACCGCCCACTCACACGGCAGCAAATGCTGGATTCTGAATCCGAGCCAACTCACAGCCCCAGCTACAGACAGGAAAATGCAGTCTGGCACATCACTGCTCCCAGACTGCCAAGTCCAATTCTACACCTCTCTGAAAGGAAGAGCTAAAGGGAAAAGACAAATCTTAATATTAATAATAATAGTAATAATAATAATAATCACAGAATTAAGTAGGTTGGAAAAGACCTTTGGGATCATCAAGTCCAACCTATGACCAAACACCACCTTGTCAACTAAACCATGGCACTAAGTACCACATGCTGTCTTTTCATAAACACCTCCAGGGAAGGTGAGTCCACCACCTCCCATGGTGATGAAAATAATAATAAACCACAATGACACTTCTGATCCTGGTGCCCCCTTAGACAAGACTGAATGGAAGGGAAAGAAGTCCACATACCATGAAATGAGGTAAAACTCAAAAGGAAAAGGAAGTAAGTTGAGTGGCAGTCTCAGACTCAGTCCCAATGGTATTTTTATCAAACATACCATTTGGAATTGCTCTCACCTTGGGAGCAAAAAAGATCTTTCCTGAAACATAATTTAAAGAAATGTGTGACAGGAAAGAAAATAAAAGGTTTTAGTTTAGAGTGTTATATGGAAAGACTATTTTACAGGGGGAAAGAATTTTGGAAAAGAATTTTCAATGAAAAAAATTCCAAATGGAACTCAAAAAGAAACAAAGCAAGACACTGATAACGTCAAGGACAAGCTGTATTTGAAGATTAACATGCATTTGTAGCGTACGGGGCATAATGAAAGGGTGTGTATTTAAAACTTAGTAGCTATTCACACAAAACTGTTGTGAGGTACACTGTACTAGCATCTATGTGAAACATAGCTTAATTTATTTAAGGAAAGCTGAGAAAAAAAGATATAACTTCTTCAGACAAAGTATGAATCTTTCTTTCACATGACTGAAATGATTATAAATTATTGACTTTCAGTGATAGCAGTTTGCCTTATATTTCAGCTCCTATTTTTAAATACCTTAAATACAAAACAGTATCTGGATAAACCAGGGGTGAAGGAGTAGGGGTCTCAGAGGGAGAGCTGCATTTAAGACAAACAGTAAACGGAGGTCAAATAACAAAGTTTTAAAAGGTATCAAATCACAAAAATAAAGAACAGTGCAGAAACTGGAAAACACACCCACAGATCATCCAGCAACTTTTACCAATAACCACTAAAAGCAGAGACTTAACTGTTGTCTTGCTGAGTTAGCTAAGAAGTTCCTTGCTGCACTAATCTGTGAAAAAGTGACTTCCTTGGTGTGAAGGCTCAGCTGTGGGAAGCCTTTCCCTCCAGAAGTCTGGCAGTGAGAAGCTGCAGTGCTGCCCTGGAGCAAGGGGCCCTGAACAGGGTGCAGAAGAGCTGCCACAGCCACCATGCAATGGCCTTGCAATAGCTCAAATTAAGAAACCTTGCTGCCCTTCTACAAAGTCCATATTTCATCTTTTTGATCCTTTTGGTGTGAAAAATAATTCCAGATGCAATTTAATTGGAGTTTGTATATTTTCTCAGAGGTCAGTAGCAGATACACCATTATTTATGTTCATATTTCCTTAGGGAATTAATTCTAAGGGTATCATGGTTTTAAAATTTTGATGAAAGGCCTTAAAATTCCCCCTGGATTTTTATTCATAATTGACAGTATTACATAACTTTTAAGTACTGAATGACTCACAATTGGATACAAAATACTGACTTTGTAGAAACTTTGTTATGCTTCTTAGTAATTCTTACACTTTCTTTGCTCTAAGGGTCTAGGATTTCAATCCCTGATGCTTGGATTTACAAGAAGCAATTCCTCTATTTCAAGTAGAAGCATTTTCTTTGTTTAATTTTGAAAAGCAAAGACAGTGCAGAGATCCTCATTTTTGTTAGACTTGCATAACTATATATCAAAGTACTTCTTAGGCAACTGTAACAGAAGGATTTCCCAAATCTTACAACTCCAACTAGGAGGAAATGAAATCCATAGGTTTGCAGACTCAGAACGTTAAATGTATCTGGATGAATCTTTCCTATTTAGACTAAATATTAGAAAGTTTTAATGTGTGTTCTGTGGTTAGATTTTCTGTAATCAGTTCACCCTCCCAGTTCACAAAAGCTGCTAACTCCTGTTAACTCAAAATGCTACCCAGATCCTGATAATGTATCTTTGGAACATTCAGATTATCACTAGCTCCTAAGTATCACACCACAGTATAGTAAGTCTTTATGTTTAATTTAATTGTAATCCTGTAGAAAGAAAGTTATTTACTTGTTTTCATTTGCTTGTTTGTTCCACTATTATTAAGCTGTAATAGGATCTCATCCCTTTCATTATTTGATACTATTTCTTAATGGCCAAACTTGAACAGGGACTCAAAGTAAAATGATAGTGCTCCTAATGTCCCATGAGAAGACTGCTGAAACAGTAAAGTGATACCATTTACAGCTGCTGGAACTAAACATTTGGCTTAAAGACCTCTCATGTAATGAAATGTGTTTCAAAGCACCACATATGCACAGAGAATGACACTAAAAGTAGCTCCAAGGCTGCTGCATGCAAAGGAACAGCAACACCCAAATGGCAGAATACCCAGTGTCACCTTTATGATCCTGGTGACTAGGATAGAACCAGTCACTAACTGCACTGAAGGAAAAGCACTGTTCAAAAGGTGTCTGTGAGTCGACTTGAAATTGACAATTTTTAAAGAAATATTTTAATGAGGTTATTAAGACTGGTCAGTTCAACCAGAGAACACCATTCCTACCTCTAATACCAGGATTAATTTAAAAGCAAATTACTGTCTGAACCCCTTGCTACACCACAAATGTTTGAGGTATAAATACTGTAAGTAAAGAGTGTCCCTTATTTTGATATATTGTGGTTATAATTAGGAATGATGAGATGGAAGAAACTAATGGTATTTCAAAAGCTTAATATTGGTAAAACCAATATCCAAAGCAATCTATTCAATAAAGCAAAAGGAAAGTGACCCATGGGAAAGGCAGGAAAACCAAATAGCTTAGGACTTTAAAAAGGAAGATCAGAAAGTAATGAAATTAGTGAGTGCAGCCTATTTTCATGTGTTTCAATATCAGTTTCACTTGTATTTCAATTGTACTTTTAATATTAAAACTTATAAAATGTATTTTAAATGTGATAATTACCATAATTTTAAAATTTAAAGAGCACAGAGCCACAGAGTAATTATGTAGTCTCTAACAGTGCTCATCTTGAAGTATATCCTTTACTATTGAGTATGCTTAGTAAAAAACTGATTAATTTTGTTCTACAGCTAGAGTTCTACTTAATCAGAAATGTACATCTCTCCCCATGGACTCCTTTGCACTCAAGATGCAAAACTAAAATGAAAATACCCTTCCTTTTAAGAGTTTACTTATCTTCCATTTAAACTGGACAAAGACCAGATTTTGTGGATTGCTGATCCTATTTCTATTCTCACACATGCTCTTGTCCATTAGATTAAC
This sequence comes from Toxostoma redivivum, assembly GCA_013397375.1. Lineage (NCBI taxonomy): Eukaryota > Metazoa > Chordata > Aves > Passeriformes > Mimidae > Toxostoma > Toxostoma redivivum. The sequence continues at coordinate 1,569,224 of VXBI01000139.1, read as the reverse complement.
TCCACTAGCCTCAGAGGGATCACATGAGTAAAGAATAAATATTGAGCAAGCCAGCCATGACACTTTGAGCTGAAGCAGGAACCCTATGGGGGTGTGACCTGCAGCACATTAAGCAGCTGATGGGCAGTGGAGATGGTGATCAGCCTTTTGTTTTAAAGCATGTTAGAAATACAACATACTGCTTCAGAGGCCAGCTCCTCATTCCACTGCAGCAAAGCTTCCAACAAAACAAACAAAAATTTAAAGGTAAAGGAAAACAGTCACCGAGAACCTTCTAAAAGCTGATCATACAGCTTTAGAGCTCAGCAGATACCATAAGCTATAAAAAGAATGGGAGAGATGGACACCCTACTCCCTCACCTCCCAGTATTCCCTATGTCTTTACTGGCTGAACAGCTACTCTTTCATTGCCATCAAAACCATACAAGCATATCATTACTTTTTCAGTTAAACCATAGGACTGAGTCTATCCTTATTCCTCAATCTTTTCAAAAGCTTTAAACAATTTGAATTACTTTCTTTTCACATGTTTTCTCATTCTGCTGTGCTACTACCTGTCATTTCAGGAAGCTGGTGCTAAGTTTTCAAAGACCATTTCAGAACTACTTTTCAGACTTGTTATTGGCATTTCTACCTCTTTCAGCTGTGCCACCACAACATGGTGACACACTTTAATATATGGTATCTCAAGCCACTAAAAAGCAGTTGATAATACCAAAAAACTGGTTCGTTTTAGCACTGGAAATAAAACCGATGAATCAACCTAATAGCAGGCTGGAAGTATTGCCAAACTCTATTAAGAATTAGCCACCTTTTCAGAATTCTTCTAATTTGGTATGTACCCTGAAGTAAACCTAAAACCTCCTAAAGAAAAAACAAACAAACAAACAAACAAACAAAAAAAAATCAAGAAAACCCATCTAAAAAAGCCAAGGAATGAAGACAAAAGTGTGTATTTCCACATCCCCCTTTAAAAGTAATCACTGGATGTTGCTTTATAAATATATAGCACTTTTTAAAGGAGAAGGTGGTCTGCAGCTAAGGTGACAGCCACTTGCTGTGACTACTGCATTCTGCCCTTCAGTTTCATGAAGGCCTCCTAATACATGGCAGCAAGAATTCCTTTCCCAATAAGCCTGTAGGGATGTATTCATAAAAGTAATTTATGTCTCCAGAGTCTGCAATACTTATAATCCTATTTTTAAATGTATAGATTATATACAAGGATATATTAGAATTCAGGTTATTTACAACAATGAACAAAGAGTACTTTAAATTGAGCACAACTCTAGAAGTATATGACAAATTTAGCATTTTTGGGGGGCAATGTTTTGTTTTGTGGTTTTACTAATATCAGTCCTTTCTCAATCAATCAAGACAGGCTATTGTACAGGCTTAGAACACCATTCCAATCTGTTAAGCAATGTGGTAGGTCTGTGTAATATGAAAGGTATGAAGGAGTGCTTCAGTGAACAAGAACAAGAAATACAGGTAACCAGGAGCAAGATATGGGGAGAACTTGGGCATTGGACAAATGCCTTGGAATTCTTTTGCACTGGACAAATGCCTTGACATTTAACAGGGCACGTATTGTTGTACAGTGACAAAGGGGAAGAGTTCAAAAAGCAATTTTCTTTCCTCCATGCTGAGAACTCTGTCTTTCCTCAGGTTTCTCATACAAATCTAGAAAAAACAATCTGATTCTGTAGTTAGCAATTTCATTTTAGCACAAATCACAGCATCACCAAGGGCATACATTTTAGTTACTGTGCAAATACCTGCTAAAACGAGAGGAAAAAAAATCACTTCAGAAGTAGTAGCTTAGCTACACATCAAACTCGCTCTTTTTTTTTTTTTTTACGATTACCACACAAGCACAGCCATGCAAACTGAGTGCTAAAAGAGAAAGCAAAGCAAATGAAGTTCTGCATGGACATGAAGATCCAGGATGGCCATCAGGTGGGTTTTGAAAATATCATATAGGAAGTACTCTGTGTAAATCATGGTGAGATCTGGTGAGATGCTTCATCATTCGTGGCTAACTGGGAAGGCTTTAACGGGGAACTGGACATTGGTTTGGATCTATGCCTGAAGGGTGTATATAAAGTTCTTTGGGGAACACTATCCTTTGAAATATGGAAGACTGAGGTACATTTCTCTTTGGTAATAATGAAATGACCTAGTAAAACAGAGATTTCAACCACAAAGACTACAAAACCAAATTTGGTTTCACAGTATAAGCTGAACTTTGCTATCTAGTCTGCATTACTACAACAGGCAACACATTGCACTAGGAGGTTTGCACATTACTTTTTATTGCAAGACCACATTTCTCGGTAACTTATGTCATTCAATTAGCTGAAGTTTTCCTCGCCTGGTTTAAATTTCTGTTATTGCTTTAAACTTCAAGTCACTTCTGAGAGCAGCTATTATAAGTAACTTGAGTGCGTATAAGCTTAAAACAACAAATTAAAAACTGATAGATATTACCCAATTGAGATTATCTGATGCTGTCCACTGCAATGGATTCTTAAAATTTTGAGGGAATTTCTCTTATTTTCACTGACTGTTGGTACACGAAAGAATTTGCTAAGCTGATCATTGGTCTATTGATGTACCTTCCGAAGTGTTGAAAATCATCTTTTCCTATCCTCACCTTTGCCTCAGAGAGATGTCCCAGAAACTCGGACCAGCCTCTGAAAGGAGCATGTGACTTCTAAAGCTGATGCCATAGCCAGCACTTTTGCATACCTGGTCCCTACAACCACTGCAGCTGTGAAAAACACCATCAAGTAAGAGAGAAAAATGTCCACTCTCGAACCCAAAAAAATTAGCTCAGCCCCAAATACCCCAGGTTGCCTCCTCTCATTCCAATGGACAGGTTTTTTCCAGGGGTTTGAGGACAGGCAGGTTTTTCTGTAAAGCATTCTCTGTAGGCAGCACATGTGACTAGCAATTGTTCCTACTCACTGAACTTAGGAAAAAACAATATTTTTCTGAGTTCTCGCAGGAAGAATAGTGAAAACAAGAGGTACAAAGGCATGTTTAGCTTCCTCTTACAGGTTCCTGGATTCAGCAACCTTTTGCCTGAATTCAAAATTACCAACTTTTATTGTAAGATAATAATATTAGGCTTGTAGATCAGAAAATAACAAGAAATAAAAGTATGCTATCCCCTGTCCTTTCTTGTCCCTTTCTGGTTTGCACTGAAGTCAGTGCATTCTTGCACTTCTACCTTTCCACCCACAGTGAGGACAAAAGTTTCCCTAAAGGCACACAGTACAAAAAAATAAACATGACTGCAAAGAATTACAGAAATATGTAAGTTAATAATACATAAAGAAACTCCTTCTTTTCTTCAAAGCCAGCTGTATCAGGATCAGATTTTTCTTTAACTAATCTTCATTAGTCTCACCAAAACACTACTGAAAGATCTGATCAAAATCCCAGAAATAAAAGCAGGAGAAAACTATTCCAAATATAGCATACTAAAAAACAATCCCTTGTTTTAATTGCACAACTCCAAACGATGGCCAACAAGGTTCTGCAGAATTCAAGCCAAACCCATCCCCAACTGAACAGGTCTAGCTAAAAGCAAGTTGTTGTTCAGATAGATCCTACCTTCTTTTAGCAGCTAAAACAACATTTGTAGGAGAGAGTGCTGCTTGTCTCCGTGTTCTTTACTCTATTGATTGTTGTGTAAATATTAGGCTTCCTGCTTGTAGAAAAACTACTGCAAAGCTTCTTTCAGTTCTGTTTGCACATTTCAAACTTGTGCATGTTTTAGAACAAGGAAGTTTATGTAATGCTCCTGAGAAAGTGCAGTACATCATGGCTCATTTTAATTCAGGTATGAATACATGACACAGATGAATTCACAAAACACTCCTTTCATCTGAAATTTAAGTAGTAACTCTTTTTCCCTTGAAGGTTTAAGCAGCTTTAAGTGATGAAATGATTAGATTTTCCTGTTTCTTTAAAGCAGTACTGGATTGAAACAGCTTTGGATGAATCTTTCCTGAATTTATTCAAATACAAATACATCGTCAACCATAAGTATATTTGAATAAGTCATCCAAAAGATGTCAATGTTCTCTACAGCCGCAGAATATAATTTTAAACTTTGCTCAAAGCATTTCAGTATTACAGCACATAAAAGCATCTTCTCCCCAAAGGCCAGATTTTCAAATACTGAACAAACCCAAATATTCCTCTGCAAAATCAAGAAATCTATACATGCATCTGGGATATTCATCTATCTAAACACAAACCTTTGAGACAAATTTTATTTGCACACTGTTCACTACCAGTGCTGCATTACTGAAATTCTTGCTTATCTATAAGGCTGGTTTCATTTTTCCTTTTTAAATTACTGTCTTTAGAAGGTATCATTGGAAAAGTGACAGCAGTCTACTCCTGTACATATGGATTATCCTTTTTACTCAGACACCTCCCACAAGTTCAGAGTCCTGTTCAAGCCCCCCTCCCCTTCCAGGGCCCTTCCTGACCCCTGCTGTCTCTTGCCCCTATGACTCAGTTCTGGTCTCTGTTTCCTCGAAAGCAGGGTCAAGATCCTCACTGGTACCAGCACGGGTCAGACATTTTCCCCCATCTGTCAGCATCTGTATTGCTCAGCTCTTGCCAAAATTCAGATCTTATTTGGTGCACAAGTTTCCAAGTTTTATTGGGTTTCCCTTCTCAACAGATTTTCTCTCCCAGTGTAACAGAGCTGCATAAAGTAGTTTTGATAGGTTAAAACGAACTTTTTTGGTTAGTTGAGTTTGGTTTGTTTAAGGGTTTGTTCATTGGGTTTTCTTTTTGATTTGTTTGTTTTTGTTGGTTTTTTGTTTGGGGTTTCTTTTGTTTTTTTTAAACTTCCTGAATAGACAAAATTTTCTCCTTTGCTTTAATTCCAGTCCAACTGTCCCCAAAGGCTTGACACAATTTTTTGGAATCTCACTTTTCTCTCTCAGCTGGCAAACCCTTTTTGGGCTTGCTACCTGCTAGCCAAAGCTTCAGATAGACAATGCCTGGCCAGCACTGCCTATGCTTTTTCTCCCAGGACACAGGAACAACCCACGATTTTTTGGGCTGCCTGCACTGCCCTGCAGGGTGGGCTCTCACATAAGCCATGCTGGAAAGCCAAAGATAAATATGAATCTAGACATTACCATGATAATGGCAGCACGGAAAACTGTGCCTAGTCATGTTTAGCAAAGCATCTTGAGGCTGAATGGAAGATGTGGATTGTTCCAATTTCAGACAGAATTAACACATTTCTAAACAGAAATTTCTGAAATCAAATACATGAACAACAGGAACAACCAAATCACCAGATTTCTCTCAGGCTAGTCTGTTAAATCTGCTGCAACATGTATTTCTGTGCAACACAGGAAATTATTATTGTGACTGTTTCTGAATATACAAAATTACAGAGAAGCAAAGACCTAAAAAAACCCAAAAGCAATTCCCTACAACAAAGAATCCAGCACCCAAGGTATAAAACTATAATCATTAAAGAAAACATAGCAACAATGTCACAGACATATATATGGAGAGAAAAAGGAAAAGGGACAAATGGTTATGAAGTACAGTCCTGAAGCACATACAAACATGCAACCTAATTTGCTGAAATCTCACCAATGCAACCAGACTAAGCTAAATTCTGCACTAATCTTAAATTCTGCCTCCCAAAAGCACCTCTTCAGACCAATTTCTTGTCTTTAGAAAGTTAAATAAAGTGACAGTAATAAAAAATTATGGTCAATAATCACACATCAGTTTAGAAAATAAAAAGAGATAAATATTACATAGCAGTTTTAAAAGCAATGGAATCCTGTAAGATGTAATTTTGCAATTTACTACATACCAAGGATTATCATACTTAGAACAAAAGTAATTTAAACATTCAAATCACAGAAACTAAGCATTCTATTACTATTTATTTCAACAGCAGAAAAACCTACGAATGACATTTCTCCAGTCAAGGTTGCCTTGTATGAAAAAAAATTAAAGGTGTTTTCTGCAAGCTAATCATCTAACTATAAACAGGACTTGGAGGATAGAAGAGACCATTTATATTTTTGACCTAACAAGGCACTCTAAAAGGAACTTTTTGAATGCAGCATGCACATTTTAATGCTGCAGTTAAGCAATGCTGTATAATTTGCAATGCATTAACAATTCAGAAACTTAGTAATTTCAAGTTGTTCTTTAAAATACACATGAAGGCATTCCCTATTTCAAATGCTACTACTATTTGTGCTTATTAAAACTATAATATAAATAATATTAGTCAACAGATTTTAACAGCATAATGATAAGAGAATTAGAGACATGCAATAATTAAGCATTAATTCTTTACAGTGAACCATCAGTAGACTCACAAATAAGAAACATTTATTTTCACATTTAAGAAATACATTCTTCCAATGGATTTACTAACAAAAAATTTCATTTAGACCCTTCCTTCAGAAAATGTCACGATCACCACCTAAACATGGGAAAAAAGTTCAAATGCTGATTTTGGCATTTGTATTACTTTGGCGCAGTTTACTTAAAGATAAAAAGTATCTAAAAAATAGATCACAGTCACCCACCGTGCTAAGATTTCCAAATTTGACTCCTCTGTTCGTAAACTGCAGCAAATGAGTACAGCTTTCACTAATGGATTGCTATTAAAAATAAATCAGCTAAACATTTCTCCTTCCATACAGCTGGAGCAAGCATACAGCACTTCTATTATGCAGCTGCTTGAAAGACAGATTTCAGCCTCCACACGGAATTACTTACCCAGAAGCATGTTTCTCCTCTACAGTTAGTTCAGCAGAATAGAAAGTTCTGCACAACAGATCTAGCAAAAGAAATGTTCTCACAAGCTCCCGTTTGACTTGGTGCAAGCCTTGAGTAGGGTTTGAACTTGTGCTGCTGAGAAATATGTCTTGCTCCACAAAGCTGTTGGGACATTTTACTTCACTCCCATTGGTGAATGATATGCAGGCTATGCACAAGTGATGCAGACAGGCGGCAGCTGGTGCCACCTCAATTCGACGTAACAAAACCATAAAGAAAGAGAAAGTAGTCAGTTCTGTAAATTTTTAAAGTTAATATACTTTAGTATATCTGTCCTGCAACTGGTTTTAAACTAGTTGCTTATCTTTCAGCAAGAGAAAAACTCCTTACAGAACTAATACAGTGTGTCAAGGAAAATCTTTATGGTAGGCAAGTTTTGAAAAAGTAAATGTCCCATCTTTCCATTATGCTTAATTTCATTACAGCTGAATTTGTCTGCTCCGATACAAAAGATTTCCTTTTTTAAAGAACTACAAACAGGTAGCTGGTTTGAGACTTTTTACTTAGCTCAGAAGTCACCTACAAGACCAAATTGGACAAGGAAAAAACCATTCAGAATGCTGCTGCTACCATGGCAATTACCTACTGTACAGTAAAATGGATCACAGACTATCTGCCCATGATTAAACTTAGCAATAAAGAGGAAAAATATCCCTCTTCATATTATAGAGGCAAAAGACACATAATCACAAATCTGAGACTTCTCTAATCTGCATCCTAACATTGGGACGTGCTGCATCAGTACACCTCACCTGGGGTCTGCACAAAACTTCTGACTCTTCAAAAGAATTTTTTCAAGCACATCCTAGTGAGGATACTGGAGAGAAAGAGTTCTATTGAAAACAAATTTAAAAAAAAAAATTAAAAGAGAGAGAGAGAAGGCATCCATGATCATCAGGAATAGATTTTTAGCTGATGCAGTTGGCAGTTACGTCAGATAATTCCTTAGAGAAATATAAAAATTACGGAAGAAATTTTGTATATAATCCTTCCACTGCAGTGCTTTGTGTTAAATAAATAAAGCTTTACTTAATCTTCTCATTTATTTTTCACAAAAGTGAAGGAATGAGAAGAGAGGCAAAAGATGGATTTAAAAATAAACATATTGGAAGAAATTTCCACGCCTGTAGAAACACTAAACAGAATTTCTGTGACAAAATTTAATTTGTACTCAGTCCTGAATAAAGTATATTATTTCAGTGACAACACTCTTCTCTAGTATGTGACTGTTAGTTACTCAAAACAGCACATATGAAAATTTAGCTTAATCTTAATTTATTCTACAACCTCCTACTCCTCCCTTCCACTAAAGGGGGATTACTTAGATAATTACCTGCTAACATGAGTTGGCAGCAATTACATAATCTTTTTACATGTCCTGAAATATTTGGTACTCTTGTTAAAAATGTCCCCTTCTTAAAAAAAAGAGAAAAAAAATATTGCACGTATTACTAGCAGTGGAAAACATGAGTCAGCTTTGACATAAAAAGGCAAATAAAAACCAAACCAAATTAAAAATAAACCTCTCTTATTTTTAAGCAAATCTGGGAAGATGTGACTCATTCTCATTGCACACTTGAGATTGGCAACACCAAACTTCTGTGAAATTTTATGTGGTTTTATACAGACTCTGATGACTTCACAAGATGACCAGTATTCTCAAGAAATACTCTGTTCTCTCATAACAATATTAATAATTGCATTTTCTGTAATGACTGAAAGGTTTTTATTTTTTTCAATTTCACTGTTAACTGCAGAAGAGCCTTACACATTCCATAAGCACACGGTAGGTTTATGCATTATAGGAAGACAAAACAGCAGGGACTGTAACTCCCCCAGACTGGACACAGTAATCTCAGATTTAATGTCTCAGCCTGCCCCTTAGCTCATATCTAAAGTGGAAACTCCAACCACAAATTGCCACAGTTTTAACTACAGTTTTCCCTTCCCTGTCCTTTAAGCAATGCTAATTCCCTTCTACTCAATCTGTCCCAAGATTTTGGAGATGCCCTGACTTTTTTGTCTGAGAATGTCTCCTCAGAGATCCATAACAGCATGAAAGGCCTCCCCACAGTACAAGCACGATGGACTCTGGGTGTTCAGGGCATGCAATGCACTTCTGCAAGCACAGCAGAGGTGCCATGGGTGAGCAGGAAAGCAGGACAACAGCAATTCCTTTTGGAGCAGCAGTCTGAGGCAGTCATGCAGCTACTGCATTATAGATGCAGAAGTCAGAAGGGTGAGGAGAGGTGGCTGGAAGAGGAAAAGGAGAAACTGGAATACAGAAGAGAAAGGTGTGGGGGGAAGATTTAAAGACAATATATTATGTTTGAGAAGAACACAATGAAAGGGCAAATATTATTATACCAGAAGGAGAAATTAAAAGACAGCAAAAACATTACGGTGAAAGCAAAACAGGCAAGGAACAATAGTAAATTAAACAAAAAAATTAATGCATTTTTTCTTTCCAAAAAGCTATGATGTGATGACCTTCCAGAACACAGGGGTACAATGTTCACTGCAAGTGTCACACCAACACCACACATCTAAGCAAGGGGAAGAGACAGAAAGCACAAAAATATGCACATTAGAACCACAGAGCTTCAAGAAAGGAAAGGCCTCTTGAAGAGGTTATCTGAGGGCAGATGCTCTCAGGTGTCAGTCACAAGCAGCTCCTACAGTCAAAGAAAGGAAAGCTGACACTGAACAGCTCAACTGCCAAGATGCTCAGGTGGTGGCTTTTTATTTTTTTTACCCAAGTTCATACTTCAAATTCTTCCCCTCTGTATTTTCTCTCTTTTATGTGGAGGCTGGAGAAGCAACATTTTGAGCATTTTGAATAGGTTACTTATTATCTCAGCTAACAAGTTTTAATAACAAACAAAAGTCACCCAGAATCCAAAAACATCTGCACAAAACATGTTGTTTCCACTTAGATTCTATGTCCATGCTCTCCACATTGCTTTGATACAGGCAATTCTCCCTAGCAGACTGGAATACAACATTCTTGTATTTTGGCTGATTACAAACTTGGAGAATTGTACTGTCAGGATGTGACACAAGAGAAATAGACAGTCTATGTAGATGTTCTATATTTTCAGATGAAGCACTGAAAAAAAGCATCTTTCCAAGAAGTCCAAAATTTAGCAGTTTGGACTTCTGTAAAGCTTGATGCCAAACAGCAATAGCATGCTACTGTCAAATTCATAAAAGGCTTCTCTGCATAGCCATGCTTGGATCCTTTAGGTTTTGTCCTCAGCTTTTCATGCACAAGCAGCTCTTTAGGCTTGCTGTTCCTGTTCTCAAGGTTTTCTCTTCACTGCATTGTATACTAGTCACACACACAATCGCTACAGCAAATTTTCACTAAAGGGCAGTCTAGAAAAAGAATGGGCAATACCTGTTAATAATATAAAAGTTAAAAGAAAACTTTGTTGCTAAGGTTTGACCTTATTGCTATTGTACTACCCATCATGATTCTTAATTCTCATCTCTGTTCAGCAAATATTTTCACACATGCTTTCAGCAGAAAAATGCTGCTGCTATCATCTCAGATAGAATGAATTTCATTAATATTTCAATGAATTTATCATATGTGGAATATCACACCAATGAACTAGAAGCACCCTCCAGAAACATTGACTTAAACCAATGACTAGTATGTAAAAGATAGGACCTTTATTCGACAGAAAAACAACTATCCTCCCTACTTCTTGGACTAAAGGATCAGTAATCCAAATTTTATTAAGCATAGATAATGCCAAATCACCCATACTTAGCTTCAAAAATTCAAAGCAGGGCTCAAAGCAAAGATGAAGTAACTGTCAGGAGAACACTGATGCCCTGCCAAACACGTTGGGAAATCTGCTGGCTATGCTTGAGTAGTATTTTAATATACTACACTTAATACAATACCCAAGAATCATCACAGTTTGAAGGAGGAAAACAGAAATTGGAGGTGAGGTAGAACAACCTGATCCTACTGTACAGGCACACAGAACATGCAAAAGACAAGGTCAAGCACATGTCCAGTCAGTAACAGGTAAATCCCTTTTACAGTAGATAAATTTCACAAGACGCGATGAACTACACGAAATATCTCAGAATAGAAAAGCACTGAATCAAAGGAGTTCAGTTATTCTCCTCTAAGTCTTTTCCCCTCATCAAGTTAATGACAGTGAATTGTGGTACACACAGTTTCAAAGCAGAAGCAATCAACTGTGTTCCCCTGAACTCTTAAATCTTAACCTCCACCAAGACATCAGCACATCCAGTCATATATGTATTACAGCTTTTCCTTTTCCTGTCACCCAGCCCTCACTAAGTTTGGCTCCAGGACAATTCAGAAAAGCAGTATTTAACTCTGCCCCGGATTATGCAGAGGCAGACGTCTCATGGCAAACATACTCTTGAAATACATACGAAAGGACTATTAAAACCTATCAGCTCATGCTAGTATCTTGTAGTCTTACTTACACGAGGCAAATCGTGTTTGAATATCTACTTCACACAGATGCATCAAACTTACACACATATATTCACAAGTGCCTATACACCCATTAAGCTTAGCATTATATTGCATGCTAGATGAAATAATATAGTATTCCTGTTCCAGTTTATGGCATTTAGAAAAAGACCTACAGCACATCTTCATAAATGACATTTTAACTTCAAGAGCTCCTCCCAGGACTGGTGAGATGACAAATATATTCCCCATTTTATGAAGCATAGAAGTATTTCCATACGCAGCAATCAGATGTCACGTTGTTTAACACATGTCCCTTTGTCACGATGAGGAATGGGGCAGCCATAAGATCTTAATGTCAGTTTAATTCTGCCCCTGAGCAGCAATCTTCACAGACAAATTCTTAAATCTTTCTCCAGCCTCAAGGACTGCAGCAGGTTCTACAGGTATGCAGCCTTCAAAGTCCTAACAAATATCCAAGGCATGACACTCCAGTTATAAATGCACAGTAAAATCTATTTTTGTTCAAGCCATTAATCACTGCCCCACCTCATTTGCTACTTTGATCCAAGACTTTGTCATTAAAAGGTCTTGATGACAGCAAATATTTTAGGATTCATCCCAGTAAATAGTTACTTCAGTGCAGTTGGAGAAGAGAGAATGATGAACTTATTTTCTGCTTTGGATCTTGTACTCCAAAGCACTGGAGAAGAGGATATTTCCCATGCAGACCATGAGACAACTTAAACCCTTCCTCTTTATCATGGGCACACAGATTCTGAACGACTCAACTTTCACTTCTCAAACTCTACATTGCATTTCTGTACAACCTTCATACTAATTTAGAATTGAAAAGAACTATATATTTGTAAGCAGCAAAATTTTAACAGTCAGATATATATCTCTTCTCCAGCTTTTTCCTCCCGAGTTCATATTTATATATGTATATATACTTGTCATAATGACAGAGAGTTCCTAAATAATGTGAATAGTAAGGAATCACAGAGGATAAGCAGCTTCAAGCTGGTCTAAATAATATGAAAGATCCTTGATTATTTTTAACGTGTGTATTACAATAAGGGCAGAAGTGTCAAAGTGACATCAAGCTATACAGTACCAAGAGCTCTCCATACACAAAAAAGAACTCTTGACCTAAATTATAGTTCAAGTAAGCAATACCAAAAAGAGATACATCTAACAAGTACATCAACTTTTATGCAAAGTGAATTAAAGCATCTGTAACTTTCCCAAGGTCAAAAAGAAAGTATATGATATGTACTGCTTAATAATGACAAATCTCTTCTACGAAGCTTGTTCTATTCTGATCATTTTACTCAGTTCAGTCATCTTTACTGGAGCTGAAAAGCAGGTATTCCATCACAACAGACAGATCCCAGTGACACTACTCCTGAAATATATATTTTTCTTTCAGAAAGTGATGACACGCCACTGAAAATCCCAAACAAACAAAACCCTCAAAGACTCACCCGTCCAATGCCATTTGCAAAGCACTTTGTCACTGAGGAAGAGGCAACACTCGTGCTCCAGAAATTCCCAAATTCTGATGCAAAGAATTGCACACAGTCAGGCTGGGGAAGCTTTTGTCCTTAAGCAAAAGCATAAGCACTTTCAGAGAAAGTGGAAAAGGGAGCAGGGTACACAGATTCAGGCTGCTGAAAGAACTTTCTACAGCTCAGGCAGGGGATCCCATTGTGGGGTATGCTTATACCAGGAAGAACCACCATCAAATTTCCACTATCGTGAATACTTTGAAAGACCGTCTTTAACTACCTTGAAATGCACTCCTTTGGCACTAGAAATATGAAAACCCAATAAAGGCCATGAAAGAGGTGCTAGAAAAATTTCCACGTGGATAATTTTTTTTTTAATCAGTATCCTCTGTTGTTAAGGGATAACAGCCATTAGCAAGTCATCAAATGGAAGCACAGTGGGTCACAGTCATAAAAATGTCACAGTAGTGATAAAAAATGAGGAAGACGTTAGCACCAACACGAAAAAGTAAATTCAACACAACCTTCTGAGCCATTATTTATTTTGAAAATACATTCAAATCCTGTGAATGACTAAGAGCCTTGGGATTTATTAAAAAAACCCACAAAACAAACAAACAAAAAATCTCAACTTCCTCCAACAAACCAAACATACTTTTTTTTTTTTTGCAAGGACTAATATCCAAAAAGATTGAACATAGGCAAAAAGCATCAAGACAGTTTTACTGAGAGAGTGAAGTAACAAGAAATAAACAATGCATCCAGGTATAACATGAGCTGACAGCTCAAATTGACTCCAAATTACAATCTGAGTTTTTTGTTTTGAAACGTATAACATCCAGATGCAAGAAGAACCAGAAAAAAGAAACTAAGCCACATAAACTCTATTCATGATACACAGGCTCACTAATTAAGGGATCTTATTGGAAGAGCTATCCAAGATACCAGTATATCTTTGTGTTCAGATTTTAACTTACCACCTCCCTCCTGAATGGACATTCTTGTTCACTGGCAGGGCACAACAGGAAGTTTCTACAGGTGAAATCACTTCTGATAAAATGCAGGACTGGAAGCCTGTACACCCTAATTCTAAACCAGGTGTTTCAGCTGGGTGCAGCTATGAAACAGTATGACGCCCTGAGCATTTGTGTTCAGCCAGAGTCATAAAACAGAGGCTGAGGAAAGTCTCCTGCCTTCAGGGGCTGAGTTGCTTAACTGGCACAATCCAAGAAACTTAATTTCTCTCTAAATGTGAAGTGAGATGTCTGTTCTTCTGTGGACTGTGTATTGGCTCCAATCTTCTCCCACACAGCGTCTTCAAGCTGGATAGGAACTGCACATTTCACAAACTCCCTACCCTTCAATCCTTCCTCTGTTGCTTTCAGTTTTCCTTTTCTTGGTCTTTCCATCTACCCTTTCTCTACTTAAATTCACACTCCATTGCACATAACTATGATCATAGTGGCCTCTCTTCCTTTGTTTTCTCTTCTTGCATGTCAAATCTTTGTCCTTTTTAATGGTGCTTGAGTTAGCAGCTGGGTTTTTTTGGGGGAGGTTTGGTTTTATTTGGTTGGTTGGTTTTTTGTTTCCCTTTTTCCTCCTTCCCCCAGGATTGCACAATACCTCATCCTGGAGTCTGGGTTTCAGTATATCTGCAAAACATCAGATCAATGGCACCCACTTCAGAGCCAGCTGGAAAGAAAATACACTCTTGCATCAGCATAACTATGTTTCAAACCACGGGAAGGGAGAAAGCTGATGGAATGGAACCACCCAGCACAAAAGAACCCATGCCAGGGCTATTTTGGACATGGAAGATGCATGTGAGATGCTGACCAAGGGCTCTGCACTGCACTGGGAGGATTGTTTCTGTGGTCAGGCAGCTGGATTCATGTAGTAGGACACAGTTTACTATAGTAAAATTTTTCTGAAGCAGATGGATGTTGTTATTCAACAGAGACCAGTCTCTCAGAGCATGGTGACAAGTAGTAGCTCATTTTTATTTCAGTCTTAGGTGTGAAAGTCATTTAAACTGCTTTAGTCACACAAGACACAGGGTTAATTTTTCTTGGTAGCCAGCCTTTATTCACAAAGTCATCAAATTGTGTGCATGGGCTATGCAGAGATGGCATATGTTCAGACACATTAGAATTAGAAGTAGATTTACACCTGTTAAAATCCATCCCAACAGTTTGCAGGTTCACAGATGCACACAGTCATTCAAATNTATATATACACACACCTACTATAAACACAAGCATATGCTCCCAAAGCTGTGTATGAACAAGTGCAAGATAGACAGAAGCTTGGCTGAAAATTTCCAGGCATGGGATAGAAGAAAAACAACACACTCCAACTTCAGGAACAGTGCTGCAGCAATGGCTTTGCTGTCAAACCTCCACCTATACCATTTCGATGGAAAATTCCATCCCTTTGCTCTGCAGCTTTCAAAGCTCATCGTTCTAAAAACATCACAGGAATTGTGTAGGTTATGTTACTGCAGTTCAAAAATCACAGCAACATCTGAGAGCAACTTCATCCTAAAACATTAACTCTGAATCCTGATATATTTGATAAGCATCCCTAAAGGTTACATTTGTGCTGTATACATGACATCCTCCCTTTCTCAATATGGGTAAAATACTGATCTTGAAATTTTAGTCTCTAAGGCTTTTCCTTGATACCTCAGCTACCTTTCATCACATGCATTTGCATAATATATTTTCTTCAGGGCATCTGAGATGTCCCCATTTTATCCCTTTGGGACAACAAGCTCACATAGGACATCCTTTCTGTAAGGGGGTAGTCAGTCAGCTAATCCAAGTTCTCCAGAGACATTTAAAGCACTGATAGCATTATGTAAAATCATTCCAGGCACCTGTTATGAATTTTGAAGCAACCTAATTTAATTAATCGTAGACTGAAGTAATTCAGATTTGCTCAGTCAGATTGGCATGTATTTTCTCTGATTTTCTTGAAACAAGTTTGTTTGGACTTCAATAGATTCATAGCACTGCAGTCTGCCACCCTTTTGGCAAAGTACCAACATACTGCAATGCATGACAGGATGCAGATTTATTCCCACAAATGACTGAGCTTCTAATTGTCATACAGAAAACGGATAAGAATCACATTATTTTAAATACAACAGACATGCATATGTATTTTTAAATTTCAAAATAATATTCAATTTAGGTTATTTTGACATCATTATTAACTAAAAAAAACATCAGAGTGCAAAGCTATTTGACTAAGCTTTCTCTAATAAAATGATTATTCCTGAGGGCTATTTCACTATTATCTGCCATTCAACCCAGTTTCCCAAAGCACTGATCCTCTGAAACTGCACAGAAGCCAAAAGAAACTGCAGATACTGTGTCCTTGGTAAACTAGGCCAGCTGTCTTTCTGCAATTCTTCAGCTTCACCTCAGTTTAAGTCTGAGGTACCCTTAAAAGAAATCACAACACAAACTCTCTTTAAACGAATGGTACAGCCCTGCTTATACTGTACTAATTTAGGCTGTCCTGATAGGCTGGATTCCCCCTAAAAATATAGAAAAAAACCTACCAAAGTGAATGGGGCTTACACGTGCCCAAATTGTGGTGACACTACAAGACAGCTTTTGTTGAGCAAGCCAGTTCACTAGGGAAGCTTTGTGCACTGGCACACAATGAAACATGAAGAGCAAACGTCCAGGACCAGATGAACTAAAACCAGCTGAATGAGATGGACTCTGCAGTACAGCCAGTATCTCCCTTAGCCACTAAACATTTTGGCACATAACAGCACTCAAATTTAATGGAAAACTGAGACAATTTACTTTGTCTTTTAAACATATAAGGACTCTCTCCTTGAAAAAATTTTCTGGATAAATGAAGCCATCATGTCTATAACAATGTACAGAATTATTCCCATGAATCCTTCACTTCACATGTGTATGTCTGGCCTATCGGGCTCAGCAAAAAATAGTGGTGGACATCACTCAATATTTGCTAGTTAAAAAAAAACAAAATAAGTGTGTTCTTAAATAGAATGTTGAAAGTTTGGAAAGGCATTTTTAATTTAATTGAGCAGAGAGCCACTTTCTGTAAATGAGTCGGTTCATGAAGTCTGCTCTTTTGCACAGCTTTGGAACCATACGAAACACCTGGGAAAGATATCATAATGGCTACCAAAATATTTAAAATTCCAATAAGGTATTTTCTATGTCTCATTTAGAAGCTAGTGATAAATAATAAATTGGTATAAATAAATCTATAAATTGATTATATAAATGAAGTAATGTCTGGGCAGACTAACTGTAACTTGGGTTTTCTGTCTGCTCTAGAATATTGCTGGCTAAAGCAAGAACCTTAACAACACTTAGCAAAGGGGCAGTATGAGAAACAACCTCCCCTGATTTCAACATAAATCCAATTATTTAATCAGGATACTATCTTACTATTTCTGTATTTTGCACACATTTCTAGGTTTTCATGCCCATTGGTCTACTGAGCATGTCAGCTCTCTCCTTTCATTTCATTGATTTCAGGGGAAAATATAGTGGGTACACAGTGGTTAAGCAGACTTAGTAAAAGATGAACAAAAACGATTGCTCTTAAAATAAATTAATCTTACATTTCCTCTTCTCAATTTCATATTTTTTTTAAGATATAAAGTAAGATCCTTAAGAATTTTCTTTAAAAAATTTGCTCCTGAAATGGAAACTTGAGAAAGAATAAAACTGACTGGACTTCTTCTACAAAAAATGCCACACATGCAGGTAAATAAATGAGTGTTTAATTTGGCATCTCAAATCATTAAATATATGTTGCACATGAGAAAATAAATACTTTAGAAAGGAGTATAGGTTTCATATAAAAGATAACTCTCAGAAAGGAAGAGCCTGCATAATTAACTCAATGTCACATCCTACAAGCCAAGAGCTGACATCCTTCAATACCATTGTGAAGAATACAGAGCACCAAAGAATATTCTATCTTTAGTGGGTTAATCTGCACAGGGCAGCCATTCTCAAATACATCACAAAAAGATGTGAGTCCCTCCTGAACCTAGAAAAGGACCCTTACAGAAAATTTCTGCCATCTTTGGAAATAAATTGAACCTTCAGCCAAGCAACTCTCACTCATAACTATAAATAAACAGATAAGATTGGCAGCAACAGAACTGTGAAATACAGTAGCTCCACATTAAGAAATCGACAAAAAGGTAACTCAATATTTTGTTTTTTGACATCTCTGACATCAGGCACACTAGTGCTCTTCTGTCTACCCCTCCCAAACAGTTCATTTGTTTCAGTCAGCATTGCTGGCTCCTGACAAGAGAAAAGCTGACTAATGAGACAAGTGTTCCTTACCAGAGCCAGATTTGGATCAAGACTGAAACTTGAGATGCAATGAAGAGTCAGAGCAGCTTTATCACAACCCTTCATATAATCTTCTATTTTCATAAACGAAAGAGAGTGACATAAAGACCAGCACAGAAATACATCTTGCAACCTCACATCCACTTGTTGAGGAAGACAGATATCCTCGCTTTTCCTTACAGAGCAGGGGACACCATCCATCCATAACAACTCACATAAAGAAAAGCACAAAATAGAAACCACATCTGATGTTACTAGCTGTGAATCCAAACACAGAGATTGCAAAACAGCATAACAAATTCTGGTCATTTCAATCACTTTGAAATCTCTGTATGAAAAAAAAATATGTTTAATCTTAATTAAGACAAATCTTTATAAACAGATAGGGCTTTATAAACAGATAGAGACGTGAACATTCCAATCTACTCAGTGCTTGTCAGGCTGCACCCACAGTACTGTTCTAGTCCCTACAAACCAAGAAAGATGTGGACAGAATACAAAGGTCCAAACAAGACCCTTAATGGTGATGAAAATTGTGGAGAACCTGCCCTACAAGGAAAGACTGAAGAAGTTGGAATTTTCTCCCTGAAAAAGAGAAGGCTTGGGTAGGAACTCATAACAGAATTGCAGTATTTAAAGGACAGTCAAAAAGAGGATGGAGGCTCTCTCTCCATGAGGAACCACTTGGAGAAGACAAGCTGTGAGGAGTACACTGGGAGGTGCTCCATCTTGACTTGAGAAAAAATTACAGTCAGATGAAGAATTCACTGCAACAACCTCCCCAGGAACATGATGGAGTCCTCATCTCTGGAGGCTTCAAGATGTGGACAAGCTGTTAGATAATCTCACCATGACTCCCCTTCCCAGGAAAGCTTGGACCAGAGGGTCGTTCAAGATCCCTTCCAACCTGGGCTGTTCTCTGATACTACAATTAACGAGTTTTGCAAGAATATGTCACAATAAAGGTTATAAGTATGCTCATATAAGCTGATGATACCAAAAAGACATTAAAAAAAAATTCAATGTAGTGAAAAAATGAGTCACAAGAATGCTAAACTAACATAACACAATTATATCAGAGAATTTAACTCCTGTTTAGCTATTTTCAAAATAGACATGTGAAATGACAATTTCCACAAATCTGCTTTTGCAGTGTTCGTTGTTTAAGCAAGTTCCAGATCACAGACATTATACTTAGCACAGTCCAACAAAGATCAAGCTTTATCTAGTAATAGATTGATTTAATGAGTATAGATCTAATGAGATTTCTTAATATAATTTTTATGCTATAGATCTATCTACAAGGAAAAGTGACCATCTATAATCCTAATAGCCACTCACCAAAATCCCTGTAGACTATGTGAAATGAGTTCATTCTTTGTAGAGAATGCTGAGAGATGGAAAAGCTATTGTTCCTATTACTAAATGATCGCAACTCAAAATAATGTGACTTAAAATATTCAAGATCCAAAAATTCCAAGAGCAATTCAGTTAAGAGGCTTTTAAAATACCCACATTACTCCATGTATTCTCTGAAGCTGCAATGTGAAAGTGGCATAGGAAATCCACTTCTGTTTTCAAATAACATTATTATGTGATATCAGGGTTTGGAAAAGGGAATAACAAATAATTTCATGTCTTCAGATGACATGAGGGGAAACAAAAAAAGACCCACCTACAATTTTTCAGGTTCTCTCATATAATATTGTAAAAAAAAGTGCTTTTGTATTATAACTAACTGTGATAGCACTTAACATCAGATATTCTGTGCTCTTCTTCCTCAGAAAGCATTTTTTGTAGCAGAATAGACAGTAATACTCACCTGGGAATGGTCTTATTACCATTTTGCATAGGACTTGTGTCTTATTATAATAACCATGACACACATTCCTTAGTTTTACAAACAGAAGTTCAAAATCCAAATACTTTTTCCATCTTGTAGTTCTCATTTTTGTGTTGTCCATCCAGAACAAATTTAGCTCACCAAAATAAAAGCTGTTATCAATTTTCAGTATATTACATTACTCTGACATGTTCTTTCATCTTCCCTACCCTACTTCATGTGAATTTTATTAATACTATATTGCCTACTATTTTACTTAAATCATCTCCTCTCTATTACATGTTAACATAATCACATCATTCCCTCTCTCTTACACGTTGGGATAAAAAGATAGACCATAATAAATTCTCAGCCAAGAGGTCTACACCTGCTTTAAGCTCTTTTCTGTGCAGTAGAGAGTTAGCAGCACTGGCACTTAAAGGAGAAATAAAAAGGCATTATAAAAATTTGTACTTAATGCTACTGGCTCAGGAAATGAGAGACCAACTCATTAATACAAGAATCTACCCTAAAACATAGACATGGCTTCCTGCTCAGACATCTTCAAATAATAAATCAAGTGGATATTGCTAAGACTCCTTCAAAGATCTCAGCAACATAGAGGAGGTCTAGGGTTTACTCGTTGATATTGTTAAAACAGAGTTTTAATACTGATCACAATAGATGGAATTTTTATATAGAAGCCTCTACATATTGTCATTAATCTTACTTGACCTGAAACAAAATAACCTGTAAAAATGTAGGCCCTATTTCCCCCTTTATACCTTCTCCAAATTTGTTGTGTTATTTTTATTTTTGTTCTTTGCCTGGGCAAAGCAGAGGTCATACTTAAGCACACTTAACCAGCTTGCTGAAGAAAGTACTAATGTGCAAGTTACCAAGAGCAGATTTATTTACATAATTTAAATCCATATCAAATAAAGTTAATTCCCCAAGCTTATTTTACTTTTTATATCAATTTTATATAATGATATATCATTATGTAGTTTCTTAGGGCTTTTTTTCTCAACTTTTTAGTAAGAACAAAACACTATACGCTTTAAGAAAATTTCCCCTCATCTTGATTGACTTGAGGATCTTTCCATCAGAAAAGGAAAGAATAAAAAAAGAGGTAAATGCTAATTACAGCTCTGATCCGCTTTGTTAGAAGTTTGAGAATCAGAGCTGCTTTTGCTTAATAAAGTAGCTGCAGAATAAAAAACCTGCTCATCTAACATCAAAACTTTCAAAGGGGCGAGGGTAAAATATTTAAGAAAGTTTTCCCATAATAGCCACTGGCAAAAATCTTAATTATGCTGAAACTGTGAGATCTATTTTGTCTTATTTTTTCTATCATGAATCTTCATTCTTAAACAGACACGGTTGTTTGAAAAATTCCAATTATATTATCCCTTAGTGCCTCTTGATCTTATGCAGACTGCTCTCATAGTTAACATTTACAAGAGAGCAACAGCCTCTTCATCTATAAAACATCCAAGTTTTAACAACATTATGCATGAAGGTGAAGTTCACTACGCCATGTGGGAGCTGAAAATCAGGATGTATCTTAGCAGTAGCTACATGAAATTCTGCACACTTGCTTTTATGTCTGGATTTACAGAAGCTGTGACAATTTTAAAATCAGTTAATGATCTGGCACAAAAGATCATTCTCTGAAATGATTCTGCAGCCCTACTACCCCAAAAGAATGGCTTCCTCTCCAGGTACAAGTACCCACAGATAGGCAAAAATGTATTGTGCCTTACAAGCCACACCAGGAGTGCCACAGTGAGAAACAGCCTGGTTTTTACATCAGCAAGACCAGACTTATTTTTCCCCATTCTTGTCAAACTCCAGCTTCTTTAAAAATGTCTACCAGCCAAGTGTGATAACGTCTATTGTAATTCCAGATGAATTCCAAGTCATAAGGCTTGAGAAATAAATAACTTAATGCAGATGAACTACATTTCAGTCTTGTCTAGATTAAACAGTTACTATGTTTTCATTGATTCTACACCCATGCAAATTAAAATACATATTGAAGATTAAGACAGTGAACAAAATCTTAAAAGTTTATTTTTCAACTCTACACTACTTTCCTTTCTCCTTGACTGGAGACAAACAGAACTGTCCCACAAACTCATCATCTGAGTTTAGAAACCATTAACTCAACCCACATGGTCATCAAGATAAGAACAAAACCAATAGGATTGTCCTTCGAGCTCTTTTCAGATATGGCTAATAAGTCTCTACAGCACAGTCTTACATACTGGCTCATTTTTAGTCAAATATTTATCCTGGTTGCAGTGCAACTTCTGGTTTGCTTTTCAAGCTGTCAGTGTTCTGGTTTTGACTATAGCACCACTTTGTGCATCTGGTGGGACCACACCACTGTAAGGCCATGCTCAGCGTACATAACACCCCAATCAAGCTTACTGAAGAGAATGGGAAAATAACGCTCCAATAATGGAAGATGGCATCTGCATATTATAATTATGACCAATTATCTAAGCCAGAATGAAAATCTACACTAGGGTTAATGTTAACTCATTAAACAGAAGTGCAGAAATTAATTCTCTTGGCCTGCAGCCAATGATGACCCCTCTATTGCACAGCCTGAAGGACGGTCTGCATTCTGAACACACCAAAACTTGCTGCACAGATGAGTGGTGGGAGAACTCTCATCACTAGACAATGACAAGCCCTAGCACAGCTCATGTTTGGATGATGAACTTTTAAGGCTCTTTGCAAAGCAGTCCCTCCACCCCCTTGTCAATCCTTCCGCCACTAAAAGTGAGCATCAGCTGGTTTTGTCACAAGCAGATCACACCTTCCCTTTCCCTGACATGGGAAATTCCTGTCCAATGGCCACCCCATCATAAACGTTTTAATGCTGAAAATATAAACAAGCTCTGCAAACAGGAGCAGCTTCCCTTTAATAAAGTCAGAATGGTGGTACTGCCTGTAAAGGGACTAAGTACCAGCAGTGCCAGCACAGTGTGACTGCTTATCATGGGCACACCCTGAAACAGCTACTGCTGGGCTAAGCTTAATGACACACCAGAGAAAACATTTGAGAAATAGCAACACCTGCCATGGATGCAAATTGGCCTACCTAGCTTCTATTATTAACAATTTGGTTCTTAACTGCTATATTTGGAAAAGACAGAAGTAAAAAAAACCCAGTTTGTGTGTGGGAACCATGAAGAACATTAAAATAGCTATTCAAAACAAGTGACCCAGACAAAAATTCAACTCACAAGAGTGGATATACAGGTTTCCTTTGGCAGTATGGGAAAGCCAGGGTTATCATCTAGGCACAGGTTATTTCACCTGTGCAGAGAAGCTTTGCAATCTGTTGCACTTGAATAGATGCAGAACAGCCTTTATCTAACACACTAAACAAGGAAGGCTATCACTGCTTCACAAATGCAGCTGGGGCCATCCCAGTCATCTTTCAGCATAAAAAGGCACACAAATAGGGTCAGCAATATCCAGTACCCCAGCTGAAGCCATCTTTGCTCAGGAGGAGTACTGTCTGGAGGGAGATTTTCTAACAGCATGTGAGTCTGAAACTCCTCCAAGATGCTGACAACAACAGCAAGTCATTCTCAGCTGGCAAAAGTGAAAGTAACTTTAAGGCTTGCCAAGGGCCATAAAGGTCATTAATGAGGTTGAAAAAACCAAACATCCAAAGCCCCACCACAATACCACAAGCATGAGACACAGACACGCTCAAATTTGTTACACTTAAAGCCCCCCACCACACTAAAATACATCCTATACCTTTATTTTTTTTACTTCTTAAAAACTTCCCTGCCATTTCCTCCTGTACACAGGAAACAAGAACTGTAAGTAAAAAATTCTCAAAATATCTCCAAGCAATTCTAAGGGTATTTGCTATGACAGTGGTAAGGAGCAAATAATTTCATAGATAGAATATTTTATGTGCACTTGCTTAGCTTACATATATGACTGAAAAGTAGTTATAAAATACTTTTTCTTGGTTGTAAGACAAAATTATAGTTTTATTTACAGCTAGAACATACAATTTGCAAGCAAAACTGCTAAAGCATCATTATTTACAGGTATCAAAAGTTTGGGCCTTTGACTTTCAAAACACTTCCAGATGTTCCTCCAAAAAGTGGGATTTTTTTAGTAGTTTATGTTAATTTTACAAAAAATGTCATACTTCAAACAGCTGAGAGTAAAATGGCACATTATCTTATGAAAGACTTCCAGGTACTGCATATCTCAGTGACTTCAACTAGCCTGTCTCTTCCACTCCTACTAGACTCTATCATCCTGAATTTTGCATATTCCAAAGCAAAATTCCAAACTTCCTCTGCTTGGACATAACAGGATATAAACTGAAATAAGAACCAAATAACTTATGCTGATTTTATGAATATACACAACTCCAATTGTAACTCCTTGAAACAACTTGTCATTCCTGAGATGTCTAGTGTATCGCTTCTCTGCCCACCTCAGTTTTGTACTCTGGAATTATTTTTAGTTTTTTTTAATGCTACAAGCCCATATACTATGTCAAAGCACACATATCCCTGTAAAAATGATAAAATTAGATTGCTGATTTAACCCATTAGACAAAAGACTAATAACCAAATAGTTTCTCACCAAAAAATCAAATCATGCTTGGAACAACATTTTTAATGTAGCAAATAACAGATAAGGCAGTTCTTCATTCTTAAAAGCCCAGTTATGAAGAAATAGGCTTTGAATCAGTTCCATATACCCATAAAAATGCATGCAGGACTTGATTATTTTTACATTTCTTTTCTGTAATGCTTTATTCTACTTATTTTGAATACCTCTTTGGGATATGTTCTTGTAGCCACTTACTCTGTTGAGTAACATTCATGTACTTTAAATGTTTTTACTCTCAGACATTGGTTAGGATTTACTTCCCTTTTCTGTTTTTTTCATTACTGAAGTATTTTAAAGGATTTCAGAAGTTTCCTGAGATACAATCTTTAGGTCCTCCTATAAAAATAGGAGGGCTTTTTCTCATCCTTTTCTATGCTACCTCAATCTCTCAACATTTGGAACAACTGTCTTCTTCCTAGAATTGCTTAGATTTTATTTGCTTTTGGTTTATGAAATTTATTAGGTGTGAAATATTTTATTGCCTTATTTACCGGCTTCAGTGTCCTATTCTGGGAAAGCAGACAGATCAGCTACAGGCACCCCTAAAGACAACACTATTAATGACTCCAACTGATGTTCCTATTTCTCCAGCCAATGGAAAAGTGAGCACTGTTCCTGCAAGCAGCATGCTTCCTGAGGCACTGCCCCAGCACACTCCAAGTGTTCACTGCCTGGAGTGAAGCCAGACATACATCCTGGCCTGTTGCACAGAACTGCAGAGGACACATTTTGATCATCACTTACCAGAGAAAAAAAAGTCATTTATATTTTTCATAAGCAGGAGTACGCAACATAAAACCTAAATTTCTCTCACCCAGAAATATTAAATTAGTCATTCAATTATCAAATTAAGAACTGAAAAGGAAATTTAGGCAACAAATATCTTTGACCAAGAAATTCAATTTCCCTCTTGAAAACAGAAAAATAGGTTCAAAACCTGAAGAAAAGTATTGTGCTACTACCTCCTGCCAATTACTGTGCCATCCCAGCGTGCCACAGAGCCCTATTAGCAGTCACTCCAACACCCTTGACTGTCTATCACAGATATTTGCATTTCATTTATCTATGGTATGTTGACCAAATAAAGATGTAACACCATCCCAACACGTCCAGAGCAAAAACATAGCTTAACAGCATAAGATAGATGAAAAGGAACAGGCACTGTATAAGGACACTGCTTATGATCATTACAAATCTGTGTTAAAATCTCCAAATTTAAAGAAATAATATTTTTGTTGAAGTATAATGGAAGTTTAAGATTCAGCAAGCATAGTTTGGACTCTCTGCATTTAACATTAAGGAACTGCCTGGAAACCTGTGAGTTTGCAATATGCACCACAACTTGAGATGGGAAGAGATCAGAGAGCTCCTGGTTCCCTATCTCCTCCTTCATAGCCTGTTAGACTGTACACTCATTTTCTGAGCGTGATTCCTTGACTCATTCTTCCTTTTCAAAAGCAAATGCCCCCATGGCTGAGCTTTTCTCGCAAGGCACAAAAGAAAACAGCAACTTACATAAGGAAAGACAACAAATTTTGTAGGGATCTCATTAATATATCAGCTACATCATGGTTAGCCCAATGAAAAAAAATACAACTCTGCCTAAGTCAAAGACTGTCCTACAGGACAAATACATTTAATATGCAGCAAACCAGATTAATGTTCAGGAAGCTCCTCTTCTTGTTTTGTTCATATATTAGACATTTTTCTACTGTGAGATAATCAAGTGTTGCCAAACAAACATTCACTTTCATAGGAAACATCAAGAAAATAATTTGAGTTTTGCACAGCAATTTTTCCTAGATCACTCTATTCTTCTAGTTTGCACTGTTGTCTTAATGTCTTATGTTTCAAAGGCAGATTTTAAAATGTTGGGAATAAGTCTTTTCCATAATTCTTTACAAGTCTAGCACAATAGAACTGCAGCTCTTAAGATATATATGTAATACAAATAATCATTCATTTCATTATGGCAGCATAAAAAAAAAAAGCCCCAAGCAAAATACCTCTCATTCATAAAGATGATCGTGACTAATCCTATGCCAAGATAAGACCAAAGATGTTTTTTTAAAAAACAACACCTACAAAAAACTACTGCATAATCTAAAATCTTGTTTAAATTTTCTTTTTGCTACAAGGCTATATTGAACAATTAAGTGATTTTTTTCTGTCAAAAAATCAAGACTTAAAGCATCTATGAATTTGAGATTCCCTTACTGGACATGAATTTTAGGCAGGTATTTTTCATTATAATTCAGCATATCAATTCTTTTTTTTTTTTTTCCAAGGCATGTTATTAAACCTTCATGCTCCACATCCCCTCCAATTCTTATTACCATTTTCATACCCTATGGTGAGGCTGACAAAAAGCAGTGTAGATTTGACAACCATAAGCACAGGAATCTAGCAAGAAATTACTATGCAAATGTGTCTGGGAGAAGATAACATTAATAAATATTTGCTGATGGGCCTTTTGCTCCAGTAGGTGGCAATTTATAATGAAAATTCAACAGTATTTTAAGCCAAAGATCAGAAGCCTCAGATGTACATGCCACTGAGAGATGACAAAAGAGGAAAAACACTTCCACGTTTTGTCATTTTAAAGAAACCAATCCAAGCTCACCAAATTTGAGTAAAGTTGGAAGGAAAATATTTTCTTCTTCCTATAAATGTTTTATTCACAAAAAAAAAAAACCCAAAACAAAAAAAAAAACCGTATTTTTTCTCAGCAGTTACTAGCAACCTCAATTAAAAAGGTCCATTAAAAAATAATAACTGTTTACAAAACAAAACAAAAAAAAAATCAAGCCTTTGAAATTAGACTTTAGTTAATTTTTCAGCTAAAGGAATGTAAACTACAGGAAAGCACACCATATTTTTACTTCACTGTAGAGAAAAATCAGTTACAAACCCTGGTACTAAAAGAAAAATCTAAGAGAAGGGGAGAAAATACTACCATGTGATTACATAAAATTTGAACTAAAAGAGTGTAAGATCATGCTTCAGAAAAAATAAGTAACTAACCCGAGGTAACTCCATGACTTCAGAAGGAGAAAGTAGAAGGAAAGGTTACACAGCAGGAGAAAAAGCAGGCAGTTCAATAGTGACCAACTTTCCCAGACATTCAGTGATGTGCAAAAGAGAATTCTACTTCTGTTTTAGTTCGAGCATTTTCACTTTAGATACTACTACAAAATAATGTTATTCTTTAATTCAAGCCACGTTATTTGTGGATTTATTCATGGACGGCGTTCTCAAATTCTTGAATACAGGTACACATACCCTGACCCAGAAGTGAGAAGAGCTTAGATAAAGGTCAAGTTTCAAACAAACTGCAGAAATAAATTCCAAGCAATACTGAAATTCATAGAGCTTTTCCATTCCCACTTCTGTGGGAGAAAGTTTAGTATCAAGAAAAATTTTAAAAAGCCATACTCTGGCAGCACACCCTCTGAACACCGGCTTGCAAAGTATTAGAAAGATTAGTATTAGCATTACAGTCACAGACTTAGGAGCAAGCCTGTTAAAAGTACATCTTGTCAAGACATTTCTGTGCAACCCAACTGTAAGCATTTAACCTTAAGTAAAAGGGTAAAACAGGAAGGAATTGGTTGTCCAAACAAATTAGTATGCTTATGCTATGCTTCCCACTCTTCCTACAAAGTACAGAAAGAAGCCTTTGTGGATAGATGGATGTAGCTGCTGGGGACATGCTCCAAAGGAGGTAAAGACATTCCAAGGATAATAGTCTGAATATAAGTCTGGATGATATTGTCTATAAATAATACAATGAAGTGAGAAAAAGACAACGGCTAATGAGCATGACTGTCAGTACTAATGTATGCAAAAAAGATAAAAACTCAACAAAATTATTTACATGGTCAGATTACAGACATTCTTGTCCCAAACCCTAGGTAAAACTGTGAGGAAACATCTGTCAGGTAAATCATATACGCAGTGTCTTTACAAGCTGATTAGATTCTCTATTCTCCACTTTCTGTCCTCACTGAAGGTATGCTTTAGATCAATGAAAGCCTTTGAAACTACTACCAAGAAAATTAGGCAACATGATAAGCACACATCACGTACAGGAAATCAGATAAAGCTATGCCAGTACAAACCCTACATCAATATTAAGCTAAAATATTATGCATTTTTTCTTTTAAATTGGTAAAATAACTTTGAGTGACAAAGTCCACTGCACATCCCAGATGGTACCAAGCAGTGGACACAGAGTTGCTACATAGCTGTCTTTCAGTATTTAAAATACAGTATTAGAAAAATACAGTATTAGTAAAACAAGCAGTCTATACTATAAGCAAGGAATTTGACCTGGAAAATTACTCTCCTTTCAGTCTCTTTTCACAGAGAAAAGCTTGATCTTGCCAGCTGAAAATAACTAGACAAGAGGAAAAGACAGCATAAATCCAGAAAATCTTGAGAAATATCAGTATCATGCTTCTTACTTGATGCAAAGAAAGAGAGCTTTATGAACCCACTCCTGGTTGAAAGAGTGTTTGTTCCAGTAACAAGTAGGTTGTGCAGACTTTAAACTCCAAGACCCAACAGACCACGACTGTGGAGGCAAAGTTGTCTTTCTGATTCATCGGCGAGTCACCGAGGCCACTGATGTAAAATCATGTTATTAAAAAAAGTAATACATAACCTTTTCAAATGTTACACAATCCCTGCTTGTAATTGCATCCTTAATACAAACAGTGTCAGGCTTGAAATCAAGATTCCTTGCCATTTTATAAGGAGAATGTATTTAATCATGGAGATTCTGTAATAGTAGAGAGGAAAAAGGACCTCCTAGCACATAATTAGAAAATTCAAATTAGAAGTAAGATGCAGCTCTTAACTGCAAAGATAAAGGTTTATTTAAACAATTCAACAGCATAACAAGTAAATTCATCACATCCTGAAGTCCTTAAATTGAACGTGAATGTGTCTCTAAATAATGTGTTCTAGTTCAATTGCAGATTTATTGGACTTAACAGCAAACAATGGCATATTTGGGAAAGCAATTTCTTCTCCTGAAGGAATTAATGCTTTGAGATTATTTTGTCCAGTATTGTAGAATAGATAAGACCTGGTGATTCCTTCAGTCCTCACAGTCTATGAGCCCCAGTGGATGCACTGATTCTGACTTTGTTTATACCAGAACTGTCACACTAGACCATACACAGCTTCAAATGTGTTGACTTCCAAATTTCTTGGTAAGAAGTTAACTTTGATTAGTGTAACAGTAATAATTTTCCCATTATTTTCAGTTAATTGGTAGATGTCCCTTCAGACCTCCCTTTGCACTGAGAGCTGATTGCTCCACACCACAGCATGTTCCACTAGCATTCAGCAACAACATCAAAGGGAAAAGAAGGGGGAAAAATGTTTCTAAGTGATTATTGTTCCTCAAAGGCTCCTCTTCTGTGTGTCTGTTACTGGCTGTTGTTCTACCAACTATGCAACTCCTGAAACCTTCAATTTGCATAACAATTTCTCCTGACCCAAGAACTCTATTAAAAGTGGGCAGTAAACAACATGTTCATGCAATAGATAGCCTAGAAAATAACATACAGAGTAAAGGGATTTCAATTTCTGGCCAGGTAGCACAGTAGCACAGCAGTTTCTTGCCGTTTATCATCACTCAGCTGCCCACTAAAAGCTGCTAATTTCACACATTTTAGGATATGTAATTTCTAGCTACATGTATTTGACCACTCAAGACAGAATGAAATTCGCCATTTTTAATCCAGACTCCATGCATGCTCCCTGTCTGAGACTGAATGAGGTGCCCATGTATTTTCTCAACTCCTAGTGTCCTTCCAGTAGTCTGCTTTTGCCACAGAGGGGCAAGTGTTGAACAGACAAGGCAGATGCTCTTCGAGAGGGACCAGAGCAGCTCCCCCGTGCACAGCACACAGCTGCTGGCTCTGAGAATTGATCACCCCGGGTACGGGATGGATGAGACTCCGACCAGCAGAACACACTGCTAATCTGCAACCAGCAGAAACAACACAGCCCTACTCTCCACTCTGCAGATATTCAATTTATGAATGACAATTCCTGAGATTAGGAGTCTTATCTTCATTATTTAAAGCAGTTAAAACAGCTTTGATGCATTGCATCAACCTTGCAAAGGGATGACTTGAAGCAGTCAGGGTAGTGTGCTATCTATCAAAGCAACGCCAAGCTTCCAAATGAGAAAATCAGTATAAAGTAG
This sequence comes from Toxostoma redivivum, assembly GCA_013397375.1. Lineage (NCBI taxonomy): Eukaryota > Metazoa > Chordata > Aves > Passeriformes > Mimidae > Toxostoma > Toxostoma redivivum. The sequence continues at coordinate 1,538,317 of VXBI01000139.1, read as the reverse complement.
AAATACTTTTAAAATACAGATAGCTTAATCTGCCCTATTCATCCACTGATTTCAAGTCTGGATAATTGTAACAAGTATTTTTGAAGCAAAACTGTAAAAATGTGAAAAACAACTGAATTTAGTCTAAGGCAAAGTATGTGCCTGGCATTCCATCATCCATCAAGGATTTAAGCAAAAAACAAGCACAATAAGCATAGATACCATGCAATAACAAATAACCAGAGGACAAGTCTAATATACACTTAACAGAACAATATAAACTTAAATATTTTTTCTGCAAAGGTCATCTGAAAATCTCTGGAACAAAATTGACTTGCTTGTTTCAAGGAAGATTGAAAGCAAAAAAGACAATTTTGCCTTGAAGGAGTAATACTCATTAGACAGGGTGAATTAGTAAAATGAGTAAGTGATTGCAAGTGATAATATAAAAGGACAAGAACATTTTTACTTGTTTCTGCCAGATTTGTCCTTGTTTCTGTCAACAGCTATCAAGAACAAAATGGAACTACACCACTTTCCATTCTTTATAACCACGTTTAAATATCCAAAACCTGGGGATGTTTTCATAAATATTTACTCCCCAGTCAATCCCTGGTGTTCCAGCTTTGGTTTTTCTCAAAGTCTCAGCCTTAACTCAGCAGCCAAAGTGTCTGAAAAGCTTAAATCCTATTTTCAGAAATAACCTGAGTACACAGGAGCTAAGTACTGTTTATGTTTCCTTAAAAAGAGCTTACTACAATGATTACTTAATAGATTGATTTTTACTGTTCAGAACCTTACTAGAGATGCATAAGGCTCAAATGCTAACAAAGCTGGCCACAATACATGAATTGCAATTCCTGACAATAATCTTCAGTCCTTTCCATCTAGTCTGTTTTTCCTTGATGAAGTGATTTCTGTGTCTCTTTATCCAGATGTGCCACTCTAAAGCCTGTGAATCTTCCTCACCTCTTTATTTTCTCCATGTTCCACTTTAGTTCGATCACCTGATAAAACAAGCACCTCAATTTCTGCTCATATTTAAATGCTCAGTCACAAAACATTTCAGGATGTCATCACTGCAAACACTCAAGGCTGAGCCAGAGGAGATGCACATGTGTGAAAATTTTGAATCCAGCTTGAGCAGAAAAACAGACAATTTTAAGAACTTCCTATGTGGATTTTATACCTTGCCTTCGTCTCTCCACCCCTACTATGAAATATCCTGAAGAAAATTGAGATCCCCAGGTGGAAGTTACAAACCCAGGCACCGTGTTTCAATTTCTGCCATCACAGAATGCTTGAAGAAAGCAAGAGGGAGACTCGCACTCCAGAGACCTGCTCTGTCTTTTCTAGCTCAGTGAAAATATAAACAGTATCCATGTGACCAGCTAGCAAAACCAAACAAAAAAATCCAAAACTGAACACACCACAGTAACCTCAGATGTCCCTTGGGACATGGGAACATCCTTTCATCCATCTGAACACAGATCTCCTACACCATCTCAAGCAACCCATACACTAAGTGGTATTACCAAATGCATAACACAAATTCTTGCCCAGTCTGACAGTTTCACAAGTTGCTTAAAGGGAAAATTTTGTCCACCGAGCTTTCATACTCATATCCTTTGCCTCAAGTAGCTCCTGTAACACACTATATGAATTTTAAAACCTCAGTCCCTAAGGAAGCAGTATTCCTCTAGTCATAGAGTATTAAAAAGACTTCCTCATCCCATCCCAAGATCTGCACTGCTCAGTCAGAGACACAAACACTTCAGTATAGGTCTTGAACCTACCCAAGGCTAAGGAACTTAGCCTTTCATCTGCCCTGACTGCTGGTATCAATACAAAAGCACTCTCCTTACACCTCTGGAGATCAAAACACAGCCAGCTTTCCTCATTTCCAACTAAAAAATAATTTTAGAAAACATCCTTACAGGAACAAAAAAGCATAAGTGAAAAAGGGAAATTACTTAGTTCATTTTCCCTTCAGAGTCATGTTATGAGCATGGCTCAAAATCCAACAGAACAGAAAGCACATTAAAAAAAAATAATTTCTTGTCTGAACATTCTGGGTGAGACTTCCAGACATCTCTGTCTCTTTAACCTACAGACAAGAAAAAACATATAAACTTGAGCTTCAGTAGTAAAGCTGCAATGGGACTCCAACAGTGAACTATAGTTCTCAGTGCACTCAGCTCCTCTGGCAGGATTCATCAGTGACCTGCACTAAAAAAAAAGCAAATTTCAAAATTTCCACCAAGAGCTTAGCTAGACTTGGACCCCAGAGTCAAGTGACTAACATGGAATTGCTCACAACATACCACTTCCCCAATAACTTCTTTTCGTTTTAGCTTAGTGTCCTCTACTTCAGAATGTCCTTGTAAAGTAATCTTGGCAATAGAGAAGCTGCTACCCCCTGAACACTCTCAAAGTGCAAAAGATCACCATACTTTAACACTGACTTCCAAAGGAGAAGAAATTAAAATTACAGTGCCATGTGATAACTGACAATCTGATAAAGAAATGGCTAGAGAATGGATACAGTAGCAATAGAGCTCCACAGCAGGAAGTGGTTTTGTCCAGCACAAACACACCAAATCTTGCCTCTCACTTGAACTACCAATATGAAATGGCAGAAAGGGAAACATCCAGCAATAAAGACACTTGGAAGAAGATGTAAGATCTTTAAGGGTCAAAGGACCTTGCAAAAACCATCTTGAAACAAAGAACCAATCAGATTGAAGTTTGGCAAGCTTATATTCATAATGATACAAAGAATTACCAAAAAAAATAAAAGGACAAAGAAAGGTGTTCTAGCTCAAGAACTTAGAGAAATAAAACAAATGTTATATGCCATGGTAGCAACATGTCACACATTGTTTTCCAAACGTTCATCATATTGCCTGCCTGGTGGCCTTTAAACACATACTGAAGAATAGCAAGCAAATTTATTCACAGGTCCTAAAATGACAACAATATCTATTTAAGCTGCCAGTATGCATCCCCTGCATGACTTCAGAAGCATCCAAACGTGGTTCTAAAGGAGCTTTGTTGAAGTGGGACTGCTGTGCTTTCCAAGTGCCTGTGACAAAGGGCAGTTGTCTCCATAGCTTCTATTCCTTTACCTTCATGAAGATGGAATAATAAAAAACAGGCGCACCAGCCTACACTTACTTCTTAACTAAACTTCTGGGAACTATGACCTCCAGCTTTTTCTTATCCCAAGAAGGTGTAACACTAGGTGGAACAGTATCTCTCCTCAGCACTTAACAGAAGAAACATTACAAGCTCTTGAGCCGACCACATCTCTCACACACACACACAAAAAAAAAAAAAAAAAAAAAAGGCGCAACATCAAATTTTGCTCCTTGCAGACAGAACTGAGCAAAGAGGCAAATATTGTATCAATAAAAAAGTCTTATTTCAGGATCAAGTCAGAATTGTGAAGACCTAGATTAAAAGCAATGCAATTTTAAATTGCCTATATACAAGAGAATAATGTAGGCTAGAGAGAGTAACCCACATGAAGTGCGCAACATCAACCACCTTAACCTTTCATCAAGCACAGCTCCTAGGGAGGGAAGGGTCACAAATCTGGCAGTTAGAAAAACAACAAAAATCTGCTGAGAATGAGACACAGGTTAAAAATAAGTTGGTTCATCAATTTATGAATTATCTGCTTTAAAAAAGGTTTTACAAAGGTTTTAATAACAATTTATTTTTACTTCTATAGATTCCTGAAGAAAGGGAAAAGCTTGTAATGTATTCTAAAGCTGCTATCTAAAAATCATCCTGAATGTTTACGGTGCTTCATATACATTTTTCAAGTGCATCTTAACCTTAATCATTAAGTAAGCACATAGGGAAAATTAGCATTGAGAGACAGCAATTTTACATGTCATGCAAAAAAAAAGCAAACAAAAAAAATCTATTAAGTATAAAAAGGTAACAATTAATTTAATAATTTTATGTCATGAATGACAAATGTCTTCCGAAATACTACAACAAAATAATTCCAAAATTATATCAGCAATGTCAGGAGTTAGGTCATTTGGGAGAATTTTCTTTTATTTGCATCTCCCTAGGATCGCCACCACAAACTGCATTTTTGTTGTTTTGGATTTTGTTTGTCTTTATCTCCAAAGAACACCTTAGCAGAAGCTACCAGCTTTGACAGAAAACCAAAATTCTGGCACTGAACCATAAATTGACCATTACCATAAAAAGAACTGCTAAATGAGAAACTATGTGCTCAGTATAAAACTAATTTCATGCTTTCAAAAGCACACAGTGGCTTCTAGCAAGATAGTGGCCCTGGGACTTGCAAAGACAGATTGGCTAATACAAATGGTGTGTGCTCCTGATGCAGTCTGCTTAGCCAAGCTTTACATGTACTGGCAGTAAATGGAAATTCTCGAATCTTCTGTCAAACAAATACACACTTATCTATAACTTCAGAGCTGAAAGCTATAAAACAGCTGCCTCATAAATATATTTAGCAGGAAAAAGCATGAGCTGTCCTAGTTCCTCAGAAGGAAAAAAAAAAAAAAACCCACAGCAATCTTTACATAGTAAGCATAGACATTTCTATAGCAAAAAGAAAAAAATTAATATTTCTCAATATAGTTCCTTTTTTTATTAAAAAAATTATTATCAGCATACACTAATATAATCATAGGAGGTCTCACCTCACCAACTCAATATTCACATAATAGCAGTGCTTAATAAGTAACTCAGCTGAACTAATTTTTTTTGTTCTGCTATAGGTGAAATTCTCAATAAAACCCCCTTTTTATAAACACACAAGTACAAAGTCTGTTTAGTTTACGATAATACTTTCAAGCTTAAAGATTTACTACTAGAACTTCACAGGCTACCTTTAGCACACTATCCGTTCCCTTAAATAAAACTTGGTGCACTAAATCTCAAATTTAACTGGTTAGGGAGAAGTGACAGTAATTTTATACCCTTCTCAAAAAAAGCTGTCAGTGCAAATGAATTACTGGAAGCTGTCTTGGGCATGACAGATCATAACTTTTAATATTAACAATGACAGACATATCTAATACGTCAAATCCAGTGCACAATTTATTTCATTCTTTACTTTTCTAGTTTATCCGACAGCTCTTGTGTTTCACACATCATTGTAACTATACTTTGAGATTTAACAAGCCAGAAAGCAAGCTCTGGTAAGAGGTATTTATCCACACTGCTAATAAGCTTCTTTCTATAACAATAACACAGCATCACTGACATTCAAAAAACATTTAAAATGCATAGGAAATCACCTACTGGAAAGATGCCCTCTGCAAACAGCAAGCAAGGAAAGCGAGCTTGCCACATATTTAGTTACTTTTAATACTGAAATGAGAAGCAAAAGGTGCATTAAATGCCTTGCCATTTTTATCCTTTCCACTGGAATAACTAAAACAGAAATGCACTGCACATAGAAATAATGCCAAACATGTAAGCATCCACTCTTAATGTCGTAGCACAAAGCAATTCAGTGAAGTTTAATAATAAAAAACAGACTCACCTCTACTGGGAAGCCCACTCCACATTATGGCAATACTATTTAAGCAGGTTAAACAGCAACCAAGTTACATAAACAAAACTTCCAGTATGTGACCAATATGATCTACGGTGCTACAGAGTGCTGGCTCCAGCCCTGATCATCTGTGTGGCAGTTCACTGCTATACCAGAGCAGCCTCCAACCTTCCCAGATGCCGGCTTTATTGCACTGCTCATTGAAAATCCTTCACACGCTGGCAACATTTTAGGGAAGGACAAGCACACTCTGAGTCATTTGTAAAGAAAGCAAAGCAATTTCAGTTCTGTATCTTCATGCGTACCGAAACACAGAGCACTGTCAAAGTAGAAGTCTGCCTGAATTTATGCTGAGAATCAGGCAACCCAAGCCTTCATTATCAATGCATGGAATCAGCTACAGAGATCAAATTCAAACAAACCATAAAAAAAAAAAGGATATGATTATGAAAGGCTCTACAGCTTCAGCTCCAAACCACACAGAATGAGGAATCATCTATCTAGACTGTGTAAATGTTAAAAATAGCTCTGTCTTTTCTACAACGAACATGAGACAGAGGAGCATCAGCAGCCTGTATTGTGATGAGGTTCATTATTGGGGGGGGGAATACAGCAGTAAAAATTAATGATTCCTTACAGATTTTCTAAATAAGATTAATTCAAAATTATGCAAATGAAGTAAGTATTTTTTAACCATGTAACAGACAAAGTCTATTACATATTAAAAACCAGAATATCTATTAAAAAGAAAAATAAATATTTGGGTGAAAACATTTACTGACCCGAAAAAGACCTGTACAGTTTAGCAGATTAACAATTTGTAGCAAAATAAAGTTATCACTAAAAGCATGACATTACATGACCAATACCTTCATTCTTCCAAAACAACAGTAATTTTAAATTACTTACTATGAAAAATCTCCATGGCTTATTAAATTCATGCTATTCCTACTCCCACACGGACTTCTCGCAAGGTACATCTTTTTATCTTTTCGGGTTCTTCATAGGTTTTCTTTCCCCAGAAATGTAAGAGAGCATGTGTTGCTGTGCATACTCACACCCAGAGATGCACAGCATAAGAGACATGTAATCATAACCAGGCTTTCAAGAAACTGAAAGACATAGGAGTTTTTTTATTATATTACCTGTACAGTTATCCAAAGATACTGCTGGGTCATGAGACAAGTACAAGAGAAATTTTGACAGGATCTGATCCCAGATGAGAAAAATTACTAAACAGAGAAGATATCAGTTTTCCTTTTATAAGGTAAAAATAATAAACAAACCTGACTTCATTATTTTTTTCTTCCGGTAGTTTTAATACAGAAACGACTAGAAATGCACATGGATAACAATGTCTGAATTTACAGATCCCTTTTCATCTCAGCTGCCTACACCTCTAAACTGTGGATCACATCTTTCAGTGAGACAGTGAGGAAATTTTGCAGCAACATCAACTCAACTGATTCAAGAGGCTCCAGGCCGTGCCCAAAGTGGTTAAATGACAAGGGACACGTTCCCAACTGAAGCAGAAGTTCTGTCACCACCACTCCTGCAGCCATTCTCAGCTTGAAACCACGGCTGGGGAGCAGCTGTATTTTTGGTCCTAGACTCCAGAACATCTGATTTTCTGATGTCTTAAATGCTTCTTTTTTACCACAGTATAACTACCCTTGAAGAGAGGTTAAACTGCCCAGGAAGGCATTTTGCTACAAGAACATATTTATGCAAAGCAGCAGCCAAGCGTCCTAAATGTACTGTCCAATTTTATTTTGGAATTTTCAATATTTATCCTTCCACATTCCACCCAAAGGACCACCCCCTATAAACCATAATCGGGTTTTTTCCATAATAGGTAGATACTTTGTTTGCTTAATGTCATTCATGTGTTCCCACCTCCAAGAGAATGAAATGCAGTCTAGAAATTAATAATTGGTCTGATAACATTTACCAGCTTCAAAGAGTTATGGTTTTCAATTTGCCATTAGGCAATTAGGGAATTTTGAATGTTTTGTTTTGATGCCTTATCAATTATTTTAAAGCAACTAACCTCAATAAAATAATGATTTCCCCATGTTTTTCCTGAAGACTACCAGTGAGTGTGCGTATCATTTCTTATTAATGTTACCAGTACCTTCACAGTGCAGCTACTCAAAGAACAGAATATTATGGATACAGTGTGGAGTCATTGGCAAATAAGAAACTAAATTTAATGTCAGTTCTGGACCATGATATTAACTCTCATCATCAGCATTTTGTGGGGAGTACCAAGTGTTCAAAAGGAATACAATAAATTTCAGAGCAGCTAATCATAGTCCTGATGGGTCCCTTCAAATTCAGCATACCCTACGTTTCTATGATGACTTCTATAAAAGAAAAACAGCAATTGCTTATAATAAATACATTTCATACCGTAAGAAAAATGTGATGTACCATTACCTATCTCTTAATGGTGGAAAAGACTCAAGTGATGCAAAGAATGTGGCACCATCTACCAAATGCAATCTGTTCAAGAGACCACTGAATAAGAAAAAAGCAACCCTGTAGCAAGAAGTGAAATACTAAGAGTTTCTCAACAGCTAAGCTAAGTTCTATTATGTGCATGCAACTCTTTTGTTATTATTTCTATTATACTGGACATAGTTTTGCTTTTTAGCAAGAGTCTAATATTTTACAAATAGAAAAATGGATTTTACCATGAGTAGGAGAGCAAAGCATGGAGCAACCTCCCTCTGATGGGGGGACAGAGAGGGGGAAGGCCTGAGGAGCTACTCTGCTTTGTGCCCCCACAGAAGGAGCTTCCTTGAAACTGCTTTCTAAAAGGTCAGGATGTAGGCAGCAGAACAAGTGCTGACCTTCTACTAGCCTAAAAAAGGTATTGGCCCAACACAAAAAAAGAGTAAGCTCACAGTGCTCTCTACAGACTCATGCATTAATTCTATAGCTATGCATGCACACATTTAATAGGACTCAGTTCACAAACTTTTTCAAGATACTTTTGGTTGCTGCTTTGCATTCTTCTGAGTACTTGCTAGAATAATTCATAAAGATCTTCTGCAATAAAAATCGGATTATCCTTGTCTTTTTTTACATTAATGAAAGACAAACATTGAGAAGAAATTGAGGACCTAGATCAAGAGGCTTAAAGTAAGCAAAAGTTCTGTTCTCCATTACATTGGCACAAAGCAGTCATAGATGGCAACTAAGCTGTCAGAAAGCCAGATAAGGCTTGGCCCAGATAAGGATTAAAACCTACTTACAAAAACCTGTGTTTAGGTTTAGATTCTTCTGACAAAAAACAAGGAAAAACTCCACTGAAATGAGAGCAGTGCACTGCAGATTCATTCTGTTGTAACCAACCATCATTTAATCCTGCACTGATCTGGTCATCTGGCAAGCTAATTTCGTTCATAGTTTCATTAAAGAAAAAAAAAAAAGTCTTGCTCTCATACATGAGGCCAAAATTGGAAATGTAGATTTAAGACTATCTGGAATATCAACGTCTATCAACAGTCTGTTGAATTTTTTGGCTGAAGACACTATTCACATTTTCTATCTCTCTATTTTTTTTAAAACTAATATGCAAGTTAGCTATACAGTCCATGGATCCTATCAAGAAAAATCTGAGCTCTTTAATTGTAAGCCCTCCTGCCTCCATTAACTTGATAGGTTGCCTACACTTACAAATTTATATGGCACTGCACAGAGAGACAAAGCAGCTCTAATCTCTGGAAGAAGTCCTGCTTTGTCCATACTCCCTTGTTCTTCCCCCATGTCCAAAACTGCTGTTGGACCTTATCCTTTCCACTACACTACCAGGCACCCGATTTAAGTCACAAACACAACACAAGTCTACTAAATTTATTTAGTTAGTTGTATTTAAAAATCCCTGGCTGTCATTGCTGTAAACCAGATCACAAAATTGTGTGTTTATAATACCTCAGGAAATCAACCTGTCACTATTTCTTCATTGCAGTGTTAACACGGTAACTTGCAGCACTGTTCCTTACAAAGAGTCACGGTATAGGGTCCTACAGCATTTCCAAAACTGTCCCACAAGGTCAGAGATGTCAGGATCAAAAAGGCAGAGGTGCTGCCAGAATGCGCTACATCCTGACACCCGGATCACACCTCCAGCCAGACCTGCAGAGAGATCACACGGGCATGAATGAGAGTCACCTGGGCCCTACAGCACATCTGCTCTTTAGAGCAGCCTACGACCCAGGGAAAAGGGATTCTCCTTTGCCCAATTTTAAATTTGGACACTTTCTGTAACAACAATGAAACTTCCCTACACGTTTCTAGAGATCTGTAAAACCTGGACTTCGACAGGCATTTCTAAAACTACATCAACTGCTTCCATGTTGTCATGGGGGCAAAGGAGAGAGAACCAGGGGACGCACCAGGAGATACCACCCATGGAGGAAATAATGAGAACTCGTGGGGCGAAAGCGGTGTCAGCGCCGAGGCAGGAGTGGGAGGAGCACAGGGGAGCCGTGCAGGGAACGCCCCGGCCGGTGCCGGCAGCAGCCCGCAGCTCCCTCTCCCCCGCAGGCCGGGGCGCCGGGCCCGCGGCTCCGGCACGAACCGGCCTGCAGCGCCACCGCGTGGGGGCCGCGCCGCCCTCAGCGCCGCGGCCACTGACCCGCGGGGACTCACGGCAGCTCATGAGATCGCCGGCAGCGCAGGGGGAGCCAGCGGACCTTGATTAGCACCGAGCCAAGCTCCTGCCCCACGCTCCCGCCCGGTCCTGTGAGTGCGGGTGCTTAGCCTGTACTTTCAGCGGGACAGGTGCATTTCAGGTACCCCCAGAACAGCTGGATGTACTCCGCGCTGCTGCAAGGCCCGCTCACTGAAAGGCTTTAAAACTGCTCTAAAAATACATGTCTCCAAGGCTGCAGGGAACCACCCTTTATCTTCCTTTTTCTTCATAAGGAGTATATGATATCGTTTCCAACTTAAGCTGCGAAGGCAAACACACATTTCCTTACTTTGGTGAGACTTCATTTCTGTCCGACAGCAGCCTGGCGCAGGCCAGGTGTGTGCCTGCACAAGGCGGGGGACGGCCCCGGGAGCGGCAGCGCTGGAACGGCGGCCTGAGACACGGCTGGTAAGAAACGAGCACTAACATAAGCAATAACGGAGGCTCTAACACCACGTGCGATGTACTTTCCAAGCAGAACACTCTTTTTGTCCAGTTTTCAACACCAAAGAAAGAGAGGAGTTCAGTGAGTGGATCAAACCACCAAAGTCGCCCTAATACAACCCACTAATTTCTTGATTGCAGCAATATAAAGAAAAGCAACTCTTAAATCTTTATTTTATATGAAATCTTACTTGCTAAGAAGTAATTTAAATTGCAGTTAGAGGTACAATAGCAAAAGAGCTTGTATATATCAATAACTGGCAAGGCAAGATACACTAGAAATAAAGTACATTTTTTAGAAAAATATGTTGCTAAATATATTTTAAATCCTATGACAATTTCACCCTTACTCTAAATACAAACAAATAACTTTTAACTCATCTCTGAAATTATATTTAGACTTGAAATATTTAAAAGCCCTTAATCTACACAATTAAAGGTATTCTTGTCAGGTATCAAATCTTAATAAGCACTCCAATAGTAATACAACAAGGACCATTACCAGCAAGTTAAGAGCTTATACTTGTAAAACATAGTGGAAGTCAAAAATTAAAAGGACATTTTCCAGCAACTGAAGGCCACCTGTCACAGAGAGGACCACAAAACAGAATGAATATGAAAATATGGCTCATCTCTTTATAAGAAAGTCCACCAAGTGTCTGGGAGAACTGGAGTCAGTGATCCATCAATTCTGTCGCACAGAATCAAGACAGTTTTGGCAGGTCTGTAATCCTGGTTTCTGGAGTGTCAAGGAAATTTTACAGTCACCTCATTTTCGAGTGGGAATATTACTGACTTCACATTTATCTTTTGAACACAGAGGAAAACTCCACCCTGACACTGACAGAAACTTCTGCAGGAGGTTTCCTAAGGTGTGAACTGTTCACTAGGTGCTTTGTTAGAAGGGTACAGCTATAATAGTGTAGTATGAGAGGGGCTATTTGCTTCCTTTGCATATGGAATGAAATCTGTTCACTGGTGAGGTGAGATTAATATAATTGCTCTCTTACCATATGTACAATTAGTTCTGTTTACAATGTTAGCTGGAGAAATGGGAAAGGAAGACTTCCATTACAAGAGGTAATAACACTCCAGAGGACGTGGATTAAAACTGAGCCTAAATAATGTCAATTTATAAGAAAATTAATTTCTAGTTATTTTTGGAATACGTTCTTTGAGAGCTACAGCTCAGTAAATCTTTTTCTCCCTGTGGTTCTCCAACAGTATATTAAATTGTTTATGTAATCACCATAATAATAAATTGTCTATTGTAAGGCATTTCTTTCTTTTAAATGCTATGAACACAATATCCCTCAGCTATGAAAAAAGAACACTTATTTCAACATGCACTGGATAGACCAGCATAACTAGTACACAACTAGGATATAGTCTAATATAGAGATCAATGAACAAAGTACAAAAAAACATTAATTTTAACTCCCAACCTGTGCAGTAACCCCAAAGCATGTGCTCCAGCAAACACAAGGTATTTTGAGCATCAGAGCATCAGCTGTGATCCCCAGGAATGATAGCAAAGGCATCAGATGAAGGGGTTCACATAACAAAAAGCAACAAAAATAGAAAATGATTTTATGTTTTCATTGTAGACCCACACACAGAGGATCTTAAATCAATCATAATGTCTCAGATATTTGGTGATTTTAAGAATGCACACAATTAAGTAATCTAGATGTTATTTAATAGGAATTTAATCTTGTGAATCACAGGCCTTACACAAGTGATACTCTCACGCTACTTAGTTCTAAATCAAACAAAACAGTACCACAGACTTCAAAACAAGTAAAAATCAGTTAACAAGAAACAAATTCATAAAAAGGAAAAAGCTAAACCCTTCGATGCAGCTTGACTGTTACTATACAAAACAAAATAAAAGAAACCAAAGCTAGCGTCTTAATGTAGCAAATGAAAAAAAATTACAATTAAGAAAACTTCTTTTATGAAGACTCAAGATCTGTAAGATTTTTCTCAAGTAACTATGAACCAAGTCCAACACTGAAATAAAAAGAAACAAATTCCCCCCTCAAAAAAAGAAAATCACATTATGTGCTTTGTATCTTTAAATTATGCATGCTAAATGCATTTTGCCCGACATTTGTTTTTCCTAGTAAGGAAAAAGTCTTATTTTGAAATACTTCTTACTTAGAGGTCTCTTCCAACCTAAACCAATCCTATGAATGAGAGTGGTTAAATCCCACAGGGATGAAAGCAGACAGAATGAAAGGGCCAGGCATGTAAATTACAGCTCTCCTCACCCATCTTTCCACTACTAGATTTCATTTAAAAGTTTCTCCTGTACACGTAGCATCCCTCCAACACTTTCTCTTGAGAACAAAAGCAGATGACAAAACAGGTAAGTATTTGCATCCACAAGAGTTACTTTTACATAGATCATATCTCAAGATCCAACACATAATGGAATATTTCCTGGAATAATAGAATATTTCCTCAATACCACTTGGCTTCACAGGAAAATAAATACACCAGTAATTCTGAACATGGCAAAATATTATTAACTACTAGTATTAATCTATATTAAGTTTAATGGTTATGTTGGGTGGAGAAGGTAGAGCTTAAAAGCTTCCTCAGAATTCTTGACCAAAATCCAACATCTCAGACTAATTATGTACCTGTGCTTGTACTTGCAAGCAAAGTGCCAGGAGCTGTACTTGTAGGGAGTTTTCCATTATTTAGCTGCTTCACTCTTTTCAAGTGAGATTTCCCGTTGTAATGAACTTGAGCTTGGGCTGCAGAGTTCAGCTGTATATTGCACACTTCACAGAAAGAAAACAGTATCTTCTTTTTTTCTTTGCTTAATTGATAATCCTGTCTGTCATTCCTCAGTCCTTTTTCTTCAAAGACCCGTAGAACAGCTGGTTGATTCATAATCCCATCTTCAATGACGTCATCAGGACTTAATGGACGCTTCATACCTACAAGGAAAAGAGACAAAATTGTTACTAGATAGCCATGAATCCTTACTATTAACATTACATATTCTTGTTTTAAAATGCTATAATGTATGATCCAAGAACCAGTTCTAACAAATAAGGTTCTAAACTGCAAAGGCATTGCTTTAATATAGAAATAAATGCATTTGTGACACACCACAGAGTTCAGAAATAAGTTGGCAATATATCACAATCGGCGCACAGCAGCTTGCAACAACTCATTATTATGTTCTGCAAGCTCTCTATTTTAAAGTAGATTTATAATTGCATCTGTAGCAGAGGTTAAGATTATTTTCAAATACATTTCTTCTGCCTTACTAAAAACTGATTCCAGAACTTTTTACTTTCCAATGACCATAGCAGTGCCCACTGCTTCAAATACAATTGTTCAATGAGAAGAATGCCAACAAGAAATGTTATGAAAACACTGGAAGACAGAAGACTGTTCAAATGAGACTAATGAAGCCTTTCCATTTTTACATGCATCTAAATCTTCAGCTTCATACAAAGGTTGTATGTTATCTATATTAGTCCATCAATGCCTTCACAACTCAAACAATTGTACAGAGGAAAGTCAGCTAGACGTTAGTCTTGTGCAAACTACACAAAATCATGGTAAATCACAGTCCCTAAACAACAAGCCAAGAGCCTGAAATACTAACTTGCCCCAGAGAATAAAAACCTCATCATCAAGCTGCACAAAGAACAGTTTTATACATATAGGGGGAAAGTCCGTATTTCATTTAAGGTATGGTACTAAACAAGCAGAGAAGAAATGGAGGGTCTAGGGTAACGCATAAATAAAATAGTTCTGTTTTCTTAGCTACACAACTTGATGTTTATTCTTTTCCCCCACCATCCAAATATTCTGGATGGCCAAAGGCTAGTTCATAGAGCTGTGCACAAAAGCAGCTCTTTCCAGGCAAGAGTGCATTTATGTTCAGGTTTCAAAAGCGAAAGACTTCAAACCCAATGTCCCTTTTCCAGCTTGGGAACCAGAGCAGCACAGAACTTTGTGTATACCTACCACTCTGTTAGGCAGGAGCACTGAGAGACACAAACATTGAAACTCAAAAGTGGCAGCAGTCCTCCCCAGAAGAGTGCAGCATTCACACGAAGCACTAGAGTACCCCTCTCATATTCCAGTTAAGTTTATTACCAAGAGAAAGTCTGTTCTGTTCTCTGGCACAGGGGTGTACACAGAAAAAGCTTCAGAAATAGTTAGTCATTTATATGGTAGGATAGATTATTTCATCACATTTCTAACTCTAACCCATGCTTAATATATTAGTATGCATACAGATTCCTTCTCAAGTATAATTCACTGATCAAGTATTCTAAATAGACTTCATGTCTTTCTTTGTTACAGGTAACAGTTGTGTCATCAAACAAATAATATCAATAATACATTAAGGCATAAATCACATAAAATAAAAATAAAACTAATTATTAAAAATAATTGTAGTGTACAGGTACCTAATTAATTTAAAAACAAAATACTGGTGATCCTGAAAACCTAGGCTAGAGACTGTCACACTAAATCATTTAAGTGTAAGTATCATATTTCAAGGCCAGCAACCAAGATCCTCGACTCAGCTGAGCTAAGATAACATTTTCATCTGAAAATTTAATCTGCTTAGAGCTTCAGTATTTGTTATTTTTCAATGTACTTTAAACCATAAATATCCTCCCCTAGTCCCTTTGTTTTCTGTAAATATTTAATTCAACATTACTGTTGTAGCCTTTGTTTTCTGAAGTAAAAGGTTCTGAAACAAAAATTCTTTTGCAAGTTGTATTTTATTATTCTATAATGGTTTGTATGTACGTTACAATTTAAAAATCTTTGCCTGTCAGAAATCTCATATGTTTGATTGCAGACAGAAAATAATCCAAAATATAATTCAGCATTTATTTCAATCATCTGTAAGGTCTTAATGAAGGTCGGTTGGCTTGGATACCTTTAAAAATTGGCAGAGGCAAACATCTGCATTAGGAAGCTGCGTAGACCAGAAGGAAGATGGATGAAGCTGCCTGTAAGAGCACCAGAGCCTTCCTGAGGAGGGTTATTTTGGAAAGCACCAGCCTGGTGCTGCATTAGCACATTAGCACTGCAGCACAAGATACATGCACTCCTGGACTGCATGTTTCTGCTTACTTTCCTCCAAAGGAACAAAACCTTGGTGAAGTCTGAGAGTGCTCAGTTGTGGGCCAAAGCAGGGTAAATGGGGAAAATCAGAACATTTGCCTCAAAAGTGCAGTCCTGACATCACCAAAAGTGTTTATAAATACGGGTGCACCCAGAAAGAACAATTGAGCACAGCAAGGAGTCATGCTGCGCCTGCACCCTTAGGCATCCCAGCTGCCAGTCTAGAAAGAAAATTAACCTTCAAACAAATAAAAAGAAATCACTGCCAAGGTACACTTTTGTTTTAACAAAAAAATAAGTTCAGAGTTTTACTACAAAGTTTTGCATACACAGGACAAATGAGTCCTTGAAGCAATCTCTTGCTACTAATTTAAGAATTAAAAAACCCAAGCTGAAATTTTAAAACAACCTTTGTTGCCTTAAGCTCTGCATCTAAATTAAAAGGTGGCCTATTTATAAGCAGCAATGACCTCCCAACAACTGATGGGAGCAGCAGATGCAGATCACTTCTGAGAAAATGCCTACAGTGAGCACAGGAGGGCTTGCAGCAGTATACTCTGGCCAGTCCAGCGCTGGAGAGAACCTGTATGTGCAGACAGAGATAGGAACATGCCAAGCCTCAGAAGTCTGCTTGTTGCTTACAAAAATCCCAGCCTTCATCTTCCTGGGATTTGAAGATCTGTACATTTGGTAAAGCAAATCACTTCTGTTTGAAAAGCTTTGTTTAGTCTCCTCTAGAGTTTTTAAAAAGAAAATGTTGGTGGCAAATATGCACTGAGATTTTAAAGTATGGCCATTTTTCACACTGTAATACAGATTTTACCGTAAATGAGCACATCTTGTGGTTATGTATCTGTTCAAAAACTAAAAAGGTTATTACATGCAAGGAAAGTTTCCATTGTTTTCAAAACTTCATCTCCTTCCTTTCTTCCTAATATTTCAGGTTGGAAGAAAACACCTTTGAAATATCCTGGTTCTAGAACATACAACACAAGTACAATTCTTCATTGAGTCAGTGTTAAGAATCTCACCATGAATTAGGTTTTTCTTGTACAAGTTAGCCTTTCTTTAGAAGGCTATCTGAATGCTTTAAACTTTTATGAAAGAAGCATGTACATACAGATTAAATTGTAATAGAAAAAAACGAACCAACCAAAAAAAAAAAAAAACCAAAAAAACCAAACCTACTGCTTTCTTCTTATTGTCTAGACTTCGTAGTCACTCAAATTTATGCAAGCACACATCTGTCAAGTGGTTTTTTTTCTTTCAAAAAGAGCTTATTCCTGCAGATAGACTGTGAAGAGTTCTGGGTGGTACTTGTTCTCACCCACCAGGAGTCAGATATGAAACAGGGCCATTTCATTCCTCAGGTTTACACATAGCTCAATAACATTATCATGTAACAGAAAGAGCTACTTGAGACTACAGTCAGTGAGCTGAGAATAAAGAGAAGTTACATAATCATTACATTCTGTGAAACCAAAAAATAATTTAGAGTAATTGTTATAGGTAGGACTGTGAAGTATTTAGAAGTTGGTTTAAGAGTAAGAGCAAGAATATGAGTTCATAGAAAGGCAGATAGGTTGGGAATTATCATATGGAGAAAATACATTCTATCAACCCAGCAAGCTCCCCGTTCTGTATAACCTTAATACAGCACAGTGTAAACTAAGTCTTAGCAGCAGCTGATACATAACAGTATCCACAAATTAAAAGGACACATAAAAAAAGGACATGATTCTGTAAATCACAACTGGACACGCATATTGCAAAGGTTGTCATTGTATTTACTCAGTGAGGATTAGACTCAAATAGAAATTGAAAGGTAAGAATAGGAAAACAAGAAAAACAAAGCAGGAACCACAGAAGACCATCCATATATCTAGCTGAAATGATCCAGAAAAATGTTAAGTCTGTAAAGGATTGTATGTCTCATCAGTCTTTCTCTTGCAAAAACAAGTTCTGAATCAAACCAGATATACTCATTTTTATTCTGATCAAAATCGTATGAGGAAGCATTGTAAAATATAAGACCTTTTCAGGTATTTGACAAACTGTTACCAGACTAAACAGGGTTGTCCCTCCATCACATTTCCTCCCCAGTACATAGAACTGATCTATCTCAATAGATTCTGCAAACAATACTGGAGCAAGAATAAGTTAGGGATTTATGACACCACATTAAAATTCTGAAGTGTCACAGATACCCTGTTAGGATTTCTGAAAACACATCTTCTCAGTCTCTTGCAGCTGGCAAAGAAATCTAAGTGTGGATATCTTTTGTACTTGAAGCTCAAGGCAATTAGCCTTTCAATTTGGCTGGCTAATTTACTTTTAAACAGAGTTGTGCTTTCAGAGGAGCTACAAAGAAGTATTATATATAGTACAGTGCTATAGGTGAGAATGTGCAAATCTTTACTCAAAGGAAATAAGCTTTGGTTATCCTAATGAATTAGTGATGGTTACATGATGCATTCTTTTCCTGAGTGCTGGTCTAAACTTTTGCAATGCCCATTCCTAATTAGTTCATACTTCAAAGAACCACTATGCTGGAAATGTAATTAGACATCCTTTCCTGTGTGGATCTGTGCCAGGTAAGCAAAAAAGAAAATGTATTTTAACAACTTACACACGGGCGAAGAGAATTTTCTCCTTTAGCCTTTGGAAATAATCAAATAAGTTGTGGAAGACACAGGAGTAAATACCAAAATTAACTGGCTTTCTATATTGTTACATTTCCAAAAAGGTTCATTCAGACAGTGGAGGAAGAGAGGGGAGAGAGAGACCCAGGACCTAGCCTTGTGCTGTAGTCCTGCCAAGCATCTTCAATGGAGGAAAAACTATCTGTGCAATGAACTAGTGAAGTCTGCACACATGCCTTAAGAGCTGTGGTCTCGCACTGAGCAACCATGATTCCCTACTTCCTCATCTCTGCCATAAAACATTTACACACATCTTCCAAAAGAAAAAAAAAAATTAAAAAAATGCACAAACCAACTTTGAATACCTCCAGAGCATTATTTAAAAGAAATTCACTAGAGGTGGTTTTTTAAGTCTATGACCTTTCTTGGATTTTTAGAGAGTATTTCCCAAACACAGATAAACTATCAAGAGGCATATGGTTTGCACCATCTGGGCAACAAGTTCTTTTGGGATACTGTAGTGAATAGCATATGTATAGTGCCTTGTGCACAGTATCCTACAGAGTTAAAAAAAGCACTAGAGACTATTTTGAAGCCAACCTTGAAAAATCCCCCATATGTTTAAGGGACCTGCTTTGTTTCAGATGTGTTCCTCTTTCTTTCAGTACGAACCCAAACAGAGAACTGCCATGTTTAATCTTCATCTTGTTCTGAAATTCCTCAAGGAGGCATCATATTCTGCAACATCTCCACCTGTCAAACTATTTATTACTCATCCATCCATATCTGATCAAATCTTGGTTATGTCTTTCATCTCTGCTAACAAAATGGAATGTTCTTATACAAAGTTACAGTAAAAATTGGGTGGTTCAGAAAAATAAACATATTTTTATTTCTTAAGACAGATAAAGAATAATCAATTCATCACAGTACACAGATCAAACTGGGTTAAGTAGTTTTTTAGCTTTAATTTTGATGCTAGTTTATCAATCCAAAGAGGAATAGAAACTCAGATTGCTTTCACTGCATGAAAAGTTTTGAATGGTGCAGTATGACAAATGGCTGACAGCCACTTCATAACACATTTTAGAGCATTTAACATTTGAAGGAGAGTCTCTTCAAACTATAAAAACAGATGGTTGTTCCACAACACAAACATTAGCTGTTCAGCACAAGGTAATTCAGAAAACTGGAAACATTCAAGTAGCTAGTATTCTGCTTTGCTTTACTAGCCTTGAAATTTTCCATGTTAAGGTAACCTAAAATTAGACCTACTGCACTAGACTGTGAGCTCAGCTAAACCGGACTAAACAAAATGACTTTTAGCTTAGGTTATCACCAACTGCTGTTGCATGTGCCAATATCTGTAGTTAGCTCTAATTATAAGGTTGATCCTTTCCTCTGTAGCACCCATACTTACAGATTCCTGGCACTCTTAGCATCAACAAGAATACAAGAACCTATTTACACATCAGTTCATTTGCCAAAGAGATATATCCTCACCTGACATAACATATCACACTGCTGCCAAGCAGGCTAACCAAGTTTGGAGTCCAGACAGCTACCCTGGATTATGCTTCAAGACAAACAGATAGTTTTACAGAATTACCATAATACAATTTTGCTTGATGAACCGTTTGACAAGTTGGTGCCTTCTACTCAGCAATCTGTCATTAAGCTACTGCTTACCTTCAGCTAACTTGCACTCGCTTAGCTAATTACAGAAGAATATTTAGATGCCCAAAGTGTCCAACACATGGCTTAGATGTCATTGTAGACATTTGCCCTCCCTTGTCACATGCAGAAGCCTATCAGAGAGAATAGACCTTCCAGGAAAATGGCTACTTAGCTCCCTTAGCTTTCCCTAGAACAAGTCTTTTGAACAAATCCATATAATGATCCCAGTATCCACACTGCTATCCCTGGTATGATATCTGCAACAAATTCAATCAGGTACCACATGGTTCAGCCTGTGTTTTAGTGTCCTCATAAGAGTCCATTTCATACTAGCCATCACTAATTGTCTGTATCTGATCCTATTTACATTCTATTTCATCCAGGAACTCTAGTTTCCTATTAAAGGCCTAAATCCCAAATATACTGCATTTGTAAAGCAATACCCAGGAAGAAGAAAAAAACCAAACCACAAAAATAGAGAGACTTATATTAGCTCTTTTGTGAACTTGGACAGGATTAAAACACCAAACATGCCCAAATACCAAACACACAGAAAAAAAAAAAAGAAAAAATAACAAAGAAAATAAAAGAAAATAGTTTAAAAATATATGATACTTTAATAGGCTGAACATAAAAATTACAAGTTATTTTAGCAGCAAATCCTCAATTTTAAAAAACTAAATTTTTCTAAGTAGAAATTAGCAAAGTGAGATCTCTTATGTATATTTTCAATTTTGCCCATTTTCACAATCTGCTTTCTTGAGACCAGGGAACTGTCTTATCAATTACAAATTTAACAAATAAGTTGAATGATATTGCCTCTAAGAATTTCCTACAAAGTTGCTAAGTTAGGATTTTTACTTGTAAATTTCAAAGTATTGGATCCAAGTACTCTTTAAATCAAAATCAAATTAAAATCTTTAAATCAAAGGACTCCTTGTATTCCTCCCTAGAAAAACACTGAATAACACAATATTAATTAGATGTATCTCCATCAGATTTTACAACTTGGAAGAGCTGAACACAAACCTATAAAGGCAAAATCCTGTAGATGGTATAGCTTGAATCTGTGTTCAACAATTAAAGCACCACAGAAAATAGGGTTTTTTAAAAGAACAAATTTTTTTATACATTTAAGAAGCTTAAGATAAAATAAGGCCAACTGCAAAACAAATGGGTTTTAACTATTTGGACAACAGATTCAAGATGTAAGGTACTTCTAGTGAAGCAACTATTTTATTTATTAAAAAAGTTGTTCATGGCATAAACTTGCAAAAATAAAGATCAAAACCTGCTGACATAATCTGAGGTTCCTACAGGGTATTTGTACCTGGCTGTTACTTTATCTTGCTTGAGCATAATCTCATTTGAAGATTAAATCAATCTTTGGTCTCAGGAAGTAAAAAATAATTTCCTACCTTCTTAAAAATATCAGTAATTCATCTCAGCATAAAAAGAAGCCACAACAGAAAGTCAGCCCTAGTAGATGCCTGTCTTTTTCTTACATCTGACAATGCTAGGAGCTGAATATAAGTTTTACTGGAAATCATTAATTCAGGATAAAGCCTGGTAATGCTGTGAAAGCACTCTTGGATACAAGAACATTGATGATTGTGGGAAAATAATAGCTGGGCATGAACAAAGAACATACCACATTCAGAAAAAAATGTGAGATTGAGATCTATCAGCTTGACTAGAAGCACAAAGAATACAAAGAACAGAAAACTGCAAGCATGATCAGTGGCAGTGAATGTCAATCCTAAAGTGTTCCTAAAAAGATGGTCCCAGATTAGTCATCACTCGTAAGATACTGTCATTGTCTATGTAAACAACTGATTCTCTTTTGGAGCTGAAAAAATATCGAAACCAATGTTGCCTTATAGTATCAAGGGACATCACACCTACTTTGTCTTATTAATTACTTAAGTTTTATTATTAAGTTATACGAATATTACCAACTGGTAGTGACAGACCATAAGAATAGTGGATCACCTAGTTTGAAGCCACCGCAGGCAGGCCAGGTTAAAGTTAGCACTGACCTGAACCTAACTCTTCACTTGCCCTTTTCATTGTTTAATGGAACCACAGCTAAGCACATTTTGTACTGACACTGAACTCAGAGAGATGTCTGGTGGAGTCTGTATCAAAGATACAGCCACTCCCTAATTCCTCCTTTTCATGCACAGACCTCTCCTAAACTCGAGCTGCCAGTCACCTCAGGCTTTAAGTGACTGTTGCTTGTAAAATCCATTCTGAACACCTGTCTTATTCCACATTAAAATACACACTTCCATTCATAAAAAAAGAAGAGCCAGCCTTTTGCTAGTTTTTGCTGACAGTTCACACCCTGATCCAGAAATAGGATATGTATGTGCTTTCGTGCTGTAAATAATGCACTCTGCTCTTCCCTCAGCTAAGAGCCATGAGAATGAGTGCATTTGCTTGTACAAATTTGGCAGACACTCCTCATTTCTGTGCTTTCCAGTCAGTGCAACCATATTATTGCTTTAATCAAATGTGAGTTTTATAAACTTTTGGACCTACCTAACTTTTACATTTTAAGATGAAGGTAGTAGCTAAATTAAGAATTCATGTGGCAAATTGTTTGGATTTCTTCCTTTTTATTATTAATTTGAATAAAATCAGTATACTATTTGCATATCATACTTAATAGCCAAAAATATAAGGATACTCAGGTAATATACTGCTCTACCATAAAACCTTCACACCAGAGGTCCATGGGCAATTCCAGAAACACTAAACTGCATAAACTTCTTTAGCCCTGCACTCTCGTATATATTCAGGAGGCACTGAAAAAAGAATAGTCAAGTCAGCTATTTGAAAGTAGATATCACTTCCTTAAACTGTTTTTTCATAGAGCTCTGCAGACCCCAACAAAGAAGGGCATGGACCTGCTGGAGAAAGTCCAGAGGAAGGTCACAAAGATGATTAGAAGACTGAAGCACCTCTCCTATGATGAGAGGCTGAGAGAGTTGGGGTTATTTGGCCTGGAGAAGAGAAAGCTCCCGGAAGACCATAGAGCACCTTCCAGTAGCTGGAAAGGCCATGAGAGAGCTGGAGAGGGACTTTTCACAAGGGTATGGAGTGACAGGACAGGAGGTAATGGCTTCAAAGTCAAAGAGGGTAGGTCTAGATTCCGTAACAGAAAGAAATTCTTTGGTGTGAGGGAGGTGAGACACTGGGACAGGTTGCCCAGCGAAGCTGTGGATGCCCCATCCCTGGCAGTGTTGAAGACCAGGTCAGATGAGGCCCTGAGCAACCTGGCCTCAGGGAAAGTGCCCTTGTCCATAGCAGGGGGTTGGAGCTGGATGGTTTTTAAGGTCCCTTCCAACCCAAACCATTCTGTGATTCTGTGATACCTACTTCAGCTTGTATACAGACCAGCTAAGTGTGAGTAAAACAATAATAACACAAACCAAAATGGATGTTGTAACTGCAGTAGGAATCAAGTTGCATGATAAATGCACAGATTCTTTTAAAGATGTTTGTACTTGATGCAACTCAGAGTCTCCTACAAGGCCAGCTTTACTGTCAAAAATACTCAACATAAGGAACCTGTCACATGAAGGACAAGCAGCCCTTCCAAAATACTAGATCTAAATAATATTTCTCAAAACACTTCTGTTCAGAAAGAAGTTTAGTGCATAGAGCCAGGAACAGAGTAGATGAGGGAAGTGGCCTGTGGATATCCTCATGGTTCAGACTTCTGTCTGTGCATCTTGCCCAGGGGACAAGGGAAAATGGGAGTAGAGGAGGGCCAGAAGATGTGCATTTCCATTCCTGCATCTGGAACAAAACTAAGGGGTGTTTTTTGCAAGTGGTTTCACACCTTTTCCTGCAAACTGTCCCCTCCATTTCCCCATTAACTCCAAGTACACTGTCAAAGCAAGGGCACATTTCATACTATGCATTTGTGCTCATTATTAGGATCCTTATGATGCAGTATGAGGCATCTAAATATTACTGCTGACACAATACCTAAGAGAATAAAAAATTTAACACAAAAGCAGTGACAAAGACTAAAGGTCTGTCAAGATAAGAGCCATTCAAGTTTGCCATCAAAATGAACAAGATTCAGCTTACACCCACCATATTCCAGAGACAAACCCAAGGCACACAATTCATCTTTTGCTGATTACTGCATAAAGTGTGCTTCTCGTGGTGGTGACTGCATACCAACTGCCACGTTAACAAGCAGTGTCTTCCTTCAGACATTTACAAACATCAGAATGCTTATTCATGACAGTCCCACATATCATCTGCCATCCCAGATGGTGACTGGTGGGATGCTGATTTTGTCCTAAGGCAGTTACCACCCACCAAGATAGTATATGCAGGGCTAAATAAAAAGCATGTGCCATCTGCTGTC
The DNA here is from genome assembly GCA_013397375.1 of Toxostoma redivivum. Classification (NCBI taxonomy): domain Eukaryota; kingdom Metazoa; phylum Chordata; class Aves; order Passeriformes; family Mimidae; genus Toxostoma; species Toxostoma redivivum. Next base: position 1,513,817 of record VXBI01000139.1, on the reverse strand, counting down.
AAGTTTAGATCTGTTGAGACCTACTAGGTTAGTTTAAGTTTATTTTAGATCAAACAAATCAGGAGGTTATAGCTCTCTAACTGCCCAATAAAATAAGAGTAAGTTGCACTGTAGAAGACACACAGTAAACTAAGAACAAGTTACAGCGTTCTGCTGGTTCCACCTACTGACCTGGGAGCAGTTAAGGATTCTCACTGTGATCAGTGGCAAAAGGCACATATGGCCCACAAGTTCAGAGGGAACCTGAGACCAAGAAGCAATCCTGTAGAATTTAGAAGTTTTCCTTGGCCTGAAAAAAAATTTTAGGGATTTTCTTTCTTGCCAACAGGATGCTTTTTCTGCCTCCTTTTCTATCTTCTGTTATCATTTTGATTGCTGGTCTTCCATCAATTCTTTCCCAGTTCCAATTTTTTTCATACCCTCTCCATAAAGTCTTCTTATTCTCCTGGTCATGCACTGACATATTATATATACATAGAAGAAAGAAAAGATAAATAGCATGATATCTTCTGCCTGCCTCTCAACAGGCATGAACTCACTTCATCTCTCATATCCATTTATAGACGGTTAATAGAAAATACAGCCATTTCCCCGATACCAACTATTAGGAACTCAAAATACTTAAAAAAATTCTATGCATTCATTTAAAATTATCTAATTAAATTCCTTTTTGTACATTGAAAAGCAATAAAAGCAAGCAGAGAAAATAGAAAAATACATCCACAGATGCATTTTTCCCATCTTTTTTAATCACCAGGTACATGAAAACCTTTCACAGGCAGGGAACTAACCCTTGGACAAGTATAATGGTTACATCGCTGTCTGCTTGGATGAAAAAAAGCACTGCTTAAGCTGAATCCTTAAGTAAAATTTCAAAATATGGACAAATTGCCTTTAAATCATTAACATCAGGAGAACAGGACACAAAGATCATGAAGGTCTGCACTGCTCAGTAATGAGGGAGAGTGGTTTCAAAGGTCTCTGTGGGGGTCCTACACTGTCAGTCTCCAGCACTAGAGCCCACACGGATGCACCAACAGACATCCTCCAGGAGGCCCAGGAGCAAATGCTCAACAAGGTAGCCCCTCATTTTTTCAAGCTCTTTAAGCATGTTTCCTTACCCTTCTTTAAATGCATGTTTGTAGAACTGTCAGTTGTTTCAAATCATCCCAGACTGCTTCCTCTACTGCAGAGTTCACTAATCTGTGCAGCCCAGTGCAGCTCTCTATAGAACATATGACTTTATTAAATGGCCAGGCAACCATAAATGCATTTAAAACTCAATACCAGTTATTTAAGACAAAAAGCTCTGACATCAGATTATACAAGTCACATTCAGTCTTGTGCTGCCATCCTGCACAGAATACAAGGCTGGCACCTGCTCAGGGATATAAACATCATTCCACCTGTCATTTTACAACTATGTATTTGAAGTCTTCACAGAAATTCATGCATATTGCTCCCCTAAAAAGTAAAAAAAGTAATTTTGCAAAGGGATAAACTTCTGATGATGGCAGTCACACAGAAAATTGGGCATTAATCTCCTCTGAATAAATATAACCCCCAGGAAGATGAAAGCATGAGCAGAATATATATTTTTTGCACTAGAAAATGCTGAGGTGCACAACAAGAAGCTTTTACTTAAGCATTTTCAGCTCAAGTTATCTTTCAGAAGCCCTTTTTATTCTCAGGAGATATTTCTCTCCAGTCATTCACTTTTCAAAGCCTTTTGCAACCTTAAGATTGCAGTAAAGCTGACTTTTATACCTTATTTCAGTACCTCTCTCCCTTGTCCAAGCTGTCACATTCCCTGGAGACATTTGGTAATTTTAAATTCTCTCAGCATTTTATTAATGAAGAAATTTTTTAAAACCCATTCTTTTTTTGATGCAGACAGTTGACTTCACAGAACATCCTTGTGATAAAAAATTCTTCTATTGAATCCTCCAATTCATGAATATCTTTCTCTTTCCCACTGATTTACCTAGTTGATCTGTGCTCAAGTTGTCCTTTGCTGAATAGCTGATAATTGAACACAATTTCTGTTCAAGGCAGTTTGAAACACACTTACTGCCTTAAAAGACTCAGCAGATTGAATATGCCTCCTGTGTTGACATCACAAGCATGAAGTTTTGAAACATCTGGAAAGGTTCACTTAGTAAAATCCAATTTATCAATCTGATGTCACCTCTACTTATAACATTCCACTCACAAATTCAGGGCAGCCAGCTCTCAGAATTATATCTTGCAGTATTAGGCATTTTTCTTAAGCCTGGGTCATGCAGTCATAAAAATCCCAGGGAACTCTAGCTTTTTAAATATCCTTCTAATCCTGGCAGAGCTGACTGAAAACATGAACCCTAAAGGTTCAAAAACTAGAAGGGAATTAAAGAGAAACCAATTTCAATGTTCTTCTAGACCTGAGATGATTTTTGAATGCTCAGATCTGACAATGTTTAGGCAGGAGCATTTATCTTCTCTCAGCCATACACTTGATCAGGGTCTGGACTGCTGCTATGCTTTATCACTGTATGAAACATAAGACTTACAAAAACAAAACCCAAACAAAATCAAACCTAGATTCTAGTCCTCATGTACCTCCTCCAGGATAAACCCTGAACAATCAGGCATGGTTTTGGTCATACAATCCAGGCACTAATTTTGGGTCAACCCTAGCTGATTATTTAATTTCTCTTTCCCTGCTATGTACAGTCCATAAACCCATCAGAAGGCAAATATTTTGCCTTCCCCTGTGTTCCCAAGATCTCCCCCTTTTCACAAGGGCATGTAGCGATAGGACATGGGGTAATGACTTTAAGCCAAAAGATTAAATTAGTTATAATCTAAACGACTTCACTATAAGAGTGGTGAGGCACTGGCACAGGTTGCCCAGAGAATCTGTGGATGTCCCATCCCTGGAAGTGTTCAAGGCCAGGCTAGATGGGGCTCTGAGCAGCTTGATCTGGGCAAAGGTGTCCCTTCCCACAGCAGGGGAACTAGATGACCTTTAAGGTCTCTTCCAACCCAAAATACTATGATAATATAATTCCTTTATTTTTCAAGACTAAGGAAGTCTCCCCATAGCAAAACAGGATCTCCTTTTCCCTGGCCAGAACTCTTCTCTGCACCCATGTCAGTCTGAAATCATCACAAGCATTAATTAAATCAGTTTCCTGAACTCCAGATGGACACTCATCAATTTTGCAATTGCAGCATTAATGCTCCCTTATCCCTGAAAGGCAGGAAGGTTGGGAATCAACAGCTCATTTTACAAAATACTTCTAAACAATATACAAATCAAAATTTTATTTAATTATGCTTCATTAGGTATGGCAATTAAGTGAGAGTCCTCAGCTATTGTAATTAATTCAGCTTATGCTAAATGGCTAATTCAATCATTAGGCCAAATTGTCAATTAAATGCCACATTATTATTTTTAAGTATTTATCAGTTCTTAGCTAACAAATGAATGAAGAAAGCCCAGTCAACTGTTAGCAGAAACAGACTCATCTGCCATAGCAGTAGCTTTCCTCTAGGAAAGCGACTAGAGATCAGAGATATCACAAAATATCCTTACAAAGGAATGGATATTAAGGACTTAGTTTCTTTACCAGGCTGCTTTCCTAACTGCATTTTGAATTCACAGTGAATAATAATCACTGTGAATCCAAAGGCAAAGTTCCATACCTACTTACACTATTTATAGCATTAGGCGTGTCCACATCAAAAAGACAAAACATGACTCCGGTACTAATTACTCCATTTTTGCTCTCAAAACAACCTGTAGGGGCAGTACTCAGGCTGATCTAATGCCTGCTCCTGGCAGGAGGGCATATTTTATCTAGATTATCTGAATAAATCCTGAATAACAATGGAAGAATGGTTTTATCATGCACATTTTTTAGATACAAAGACATGATAAAACAGTATCATTCTGAAGAATTTTAACAATTTTTTATGTGTCTGGCTCTTTAGACTGTAAACAATAATTAAGTACCACTTCATCTGGTCTCTTGTTGACCTTCCAAAATCAAATAGACAGATGGACCAGGAAACCATAAAGTTAAATTACTTTCTTTTGAAGACATTAATCTGATACCTTTAATGAACACGCTTATTTCAGGGCAAGCACAAATTCATGGGGAAAACTTGAGAGAATATGAAACTTTCCCACCAAAGTTCTTACTGCAACAGCAACCTAAAACAAGGTAGTATTGTCCCAACACTGAAGTCATTAATAAATACAGTCTGCCTACATTTTACATTTCACATCCCAAAAAATGTTGCACTATGGCTCTAAACAGGTGCCACTTCTCACTCTTAGGATATCATTATTATTTTTATGCACTTTCCATTTTTAATTACATAGAGGCACTCTGAAATAAATAAAACTACACAAATTCACATAATTTATTATCAGTGATAAGCATTAGACATTAACATCAGTAAGCATTCTTGAAATAAGTTCATATGGAATACCAGTTTGCATTTTTAAATTTTTTAATATACTTAACTAGATTTCATACTATGTTCATAAAAGACATGAAAAGACATCAACTGAATTTCCTAGACCAAGTCACCCTTACAATTTACTCTTAGCATATTGCAGAACACTGAAAAAACCTGCAATTTCTCTAATGTAAAATGCAGAAAATCGTAATGAACTCCCTGAAAGCAGAAGAGAAACCTAATCAAAGAAAGCTGTGTGGAATAGCTATATTCTATATAGGAAAAATAAGTTATATTTCAAAGTAATTGTTGTGCAAGAGAAATAGGAACAAATAAATCAGTGCCCTAAAACTCTGTCAGTGAGTGAACTCATTTGAGAACTACAGCTGTTGCGCTTTAGAGATTTGGATTAAAATCCATCATTATCTTTCAGTTAATACTCTTTCATCGACCAATCAGCAGTCATATGGTGTTTACCAACCCTGGTCACTTAACCCACTTGAATGGCCTTTGTGCTATAATTTGTACTTCAATACAATCAGATTACTTCTAATCTAAATGATTTGTGTCCTTTATGGGACAGATGAACACTAATCCCAAGGTTCCTAAAACATAGCAAGCCTAAACAGGGCCAGTATGGCATCCATTATTTGCCATTTTAATACAATATTTCATTCAAGTTTGGAAGTACTTGATATGATCATACTGACCCTGCCTTTTAGATGCTCATTTCAAATTTCTTATACAAAGAAGAAAGATTTATTAGCAAGCACCACCACTCAGCAAAATCAGCAGCAAAACAATCAATATACCAATATATAGATACTGACTTTTGATCAAATTATTTCACAGAAAAAAAAATATTTTCAAAAGAAGACTAAGCAAAGAGGAACACTTTAAAACTGATTTTCAGTAAAGAGTTACATGTTTGGTAATGGCTTACAGTTCCTGGGTATCAATTTTAAAAGTCTGTCCCCTCAGAACGGTTTTCCAAGTATTCAGTAGTTAAAGTGTCCTTAATCATTCCTGGTCTTCAGTTAATCTTGGGTGACACTTGGAAGCAGTTGTGCTCTAGGGCGAGTCTAGCATCTAATTACATTTAGCAGTAATATGCTTAGGCTCTGATCTCACAAATGCTTCTGCACAGGTGGATCAGTGACCATGCGACAATGTCCCTAGAAAAGGGGGGACCCACACATGCAACTATAGATGCATGATTGAAGCCAAGTATATCAATGTATTTGTACCTCAAAAAATGCCAGAGTTGGGAATAAAAACAGTTGAATAGTTCAGTAATAACCTCATGCTTACAGCAAGTATGCAAATGGCTTTGTATATAAAGGTATTATTAGTGTCACCATTTTATAGTCACATTTTTACCAACATATATATTTCTTACTGACAAAAATGCCAACTCCCTACAAAACATACTACTATGTAAAACAGAACTGATCATATTCAAAGTTAAGCCAGGATGAGTCAGAATTGGATAAAACATTTCCAAAGAAAAATTAGGATGCTGGCTGGTCTTAATAGCATCTCATATACACTCATATAAATGTGTTTACTTGAAATGCCTCAACACAGGTTCTCGTATTTCATATTAAGTAAAACTCTTTCTAGTTTAGGTCATTAACTAGGCAAAAGTTCACTTTCTTATGGTGCCCTCATTTGCAGGCAGGGCTGCTCTCAGTTGGTGACCTCAGCCTACCTTGTGGTGATGAGTAAGCTCACACACACACACAGAGAATCAGGAGCCACCACCACTGCCAAAATTCTGGTTTACAACAGAGTCACAAGCTGACACAAAAACCTTTAAAAAGCCTCCATCCATATTTGAGAGGAGTGAGAACATAGGCAGAACACAGGGCATGAGCAGCATTGCACTATGCTATTTCCATTCTGGAAGCAATTACTTCCAGGATTATTCAGTGAATGCCATGTATACTCCTTACTCTACTCTGAAAATGGCCCTTGCATGTTCCTTGTACTTTGATCAAGATCCTCATTATACATTTCAAAACAGCCTCCTTGAAATGTCCAGCAGAAACCACAGCTTGTTTGAGATTTCCCAGAAGTTGCAACAATTTCAGAAGTGCTGGGAAAGCTTCTATAATTCACTTTTGAAATTATAACCTAACACACTACCAAAAACAGAGGACTCATGCAGCTTTCCAAGAGCAGTAATCTTTATTTTTCACTGATTTCTCAAACTCTACCAGAACCTCATAAAGTTGTGTATTTCCTTGAATACTGTATTTGTGTTGAACTGCAAACATGAAGTAAGCACAAACTGCAATCATAAAACAGCAAAGCATATTTGCTTTTTTACTGACATTTAAAAGGACTATATCAGAGTCCAAAAGCCAAATGCAACAATGATTTGCACAGCCCACTTGCACAATTAGAGCCACTGCGAGTGCTTAGAGGAAACTGGAATGAGGGGGAGTGTTGCTATTTTTTCCCCAGATATCTAAAAATTCCTGGACCAGCTGTCCCAAAGACTGCTGGTTCCAGAAGAGACTGTGAAGTCCAGAAATACTGAAAGAAACTTTATGAATGTGAGAAAGTAACCACACATTTGAAAGAAGAACTTGTAAATTCTACAAATGCTTAATTAATCAATAAACACCTAGCAATAGCAAAACATTTCTCAGTGAGAACCCCAGAATTTATGTCAGAAACCGTATCTCCCATCATGGAAGGAGGTAACAGTCTTCACTTAAAAACTCAGTAGCTCACGTATAAACTGAAAAGGTACCACACAGTTCTTGCAGATTAATAGCAGCAAGTCCAAACTTCACAAGAGGGGAAAAAATCAGAATAAAAAAAAGAAACAGAGAAAGACGTAGGGAAGGAGGAAAGGGAGAGGTACCTACAAAACTCTAAGGGCAAACCCCAGCCCTCAGATGCAAGCCAGAAAAGGTTCCAGCCTTTGTGGGTCCACAGAGATAGGACCAAAAGCTAAATAAGGAATGATCACTTCCTGAAATATGTAGGAAATGGATATTGATCACAACAGATTCAGAAATAAATGTCTGCGTCAGACACAGGTGCCAGAAACATACCTGTAATGTTACTGTAAAAGAACTCCCACCTTTTGCCAAGAGTACATTTACCATGCAGCTGCACAGTAAAAACAAACAAACAAAAGGCTTCATTCTGCTCCTGTATTTCAGAGGGTTTCTCCCCCTCAGTACTGAAAGCTGCTGCCCCTAATACCCAAATAGAAACCAAATTGTTTCTGGAGATCCAAAGAAGGCTGAAGGCAGCTCATTTCTCCGATACCCCTGATTCTTTTCCCCTTTTCATTACAGAAGACATGCTTAGACCTCTTAAACTATTAAGAATTCAGAATTAACTAATTCGAATTTACAGTATTGGGATTAAGAAAATCCTATACCAAAGATGCTGCAAAGACAAATATATGAAACTGACAGAAGCACAACTAGAGAAACTTCAGGTTTTAAAGTAATACAGCAAAAATCACCTCTTTCTTCTAAAAATTTATTTGTATGGTCAGAGTAGCCATTTGGAAAAAACCTCCCCAAAACTCTTTGGCTAAGAAAAACAGTTGGCCACTAAGGGTTTTACAGCCCATTATTGAAATTATGTGACACTGAAACACTATTTGTCTAGGATCGAGAAAAAGTTTCCAGATACATGGAAAGATATACAGCTGCACTAAACTCAGTTTGAGCAAGAAAAATTACATCTGCATTTCTTACCTTACCTTATTTTTATGCTTTATGGAAGAGCCACATTTCCTTCTCACTCCAATGAATTGTATGTGTGGCAAGGAGGCAAACAACTGTAAGTCACAGCAATGTGGACTGTTACATTCTCGACATAATAAATGAGGAGATGCTTACAGCTTCTTCTGCAGCACAGCCATTCCCTACCTCCAGGAAACCATTAAACAACTAGGTGTGAACCCATTGCAGCTTTCTGTTTCATTAAGTCATATATCCTTTTTACATTGGAGGCATGAAACTATAAATCATGAGAGACAGAATGAGAGCTAATTAAAGAGTCAGCTAAGCATAAAATTTTGCGTTGTTGCATATCAGGGATCTCCAAAATTGGCCATACTTTGTATAATATATTGTAAAATATTAAAAGATGTTTCCAGCAGATAGCTATTTTCTCTAAGAGTTGAGCACTGCCACCTGAAAAGTATCAATATTTAATTTCCTAGCATGGAAGCCCTATGAGAGCCCGACTCACCTTGTTTTTTTTTTCCCTTTTTAATAACAGATCTTTCTGCCTTGTATTGCAGTGCAGTCTTGTATACAGTCTTAAACTTATTTAACTCTTTTTCTAATTAGAATCCACCCCTATGCTTCTGAAGTCAGAAACTCACAACCTTGGAAATCTCTACATACAGTAAGGCAAAGCATTAATCAAATGCATTCAGCTCTGTCCCTTAAACTTCAGTGCAAACACTTCAGGCTATTTACAGAATTCCTTTGCCAATAAGGCAATACTCATTTGAGAAAAAAAAAATAAAAATCCATTTCCTGATACCAGATTTTTCAGTCAATGCAATTATGTCAGAAAAGCTCATCTTTGAAGGGTTAGAGGTAAATCTGATGCAGACAGGTTACCTGAATATATATATATCTCACAACCCAAGCAGGTATGCATAATATGCATATATATTATTGTGACACCTAGAGCATCCATTAGTAGGTGAGAAACTTGTTACACCGAGGCCATATAAAAACAGAGCACAAGGATGATCCTGTAATTCCAAGAGCTTTTTCTCTAAAAGATTTTTAATTGAACAGATATATGTAGATATATGTTCAACTCCTATTCCTTCTTCACCTTCCTTTCAGAGATCTAATATTTGTAGCTACTAAAGCAATTAATCAAATGCAAGAGAATGAATCACAGAGTAATCATTGCCCATATACAATTTCTTTTAAAAATATACATATTCATCAGTCTCAATGTGTAACTGCAAGGAATAGCCAAGTGCTTACATAGTAGTCCTATACTCCATTTTCCCAACTGTGGTTTCCCACTAAATACCTTAAAAAAAGGAAGAACAAATGTTTTGCACTCTAAATTACACCCAAATTTGACAAGTGAGCTTTATTTTTAAACAGCGTTCTTCTTTTTTTCTATTAAATAAAAAAGAAAAAAAGGGTGTCTGAATTTATTAAACTAAACTTTTATTTCAGGCTTCAATGACTGGAAAAGGGGCTCAAAAGAATTTTTATTAAATGGGGCACCATCCATAAGGTGATTCATATTTTACTGGGATAGTCCAAGAAACTCTCTGAGTTGCTGGCCACTCTTGAAATTTGTTGCATTAGGCTGCAATCAGGAGGTGGGGCATGGGTCAAATACACAACTAGGACAAATACTAAGTTCAGCAAGCCAACACAGGGGTCAAGAAATTAGAAGAGCCAAGAAATACAGCTGCTGAAGCAAAGGCCAAAGACTAAGGCATTCCAGCTGCCTGAGGGACAACAAAGAGGCAGGTGCAAAGGATGCTCAGAAGTGACAGGGACCAGGCAAGACTGCTTGCAGTCAGCCCTGAAAAGCCACAGCTCACACTCCTGCAACCTGAAAGATCCAAAGCAATGTCAAGTAAGTTTTTAATAGTTTCTACTAATTCTGAAAAGCATTTGGCTGCACTTTGATAAGTGAATTAAGTTCTGCCTATGGCTTTACGGAAAAACATGATATACAAATCTTAGTAAAGAGCATTTTAGAGAGATTCTGATAATTCTTCAAAAGCAGCAGTGCTGAGTTTTATAAACTAGCCCATTTGGAAATTCAAGCTGATATTATCCTTGTAAACAGCATAAAGTACTTCTGTGGCCCAGAGCCAGCTACTTCAACCTTATAAGAAATTTAAAAATAAATTTCAACAAGTCATTGACACAAAAGGAATTTAAAGGTTCTCACAAGATGGAAGAAGCCATACAATAGTGGCAACAATAAATGATAGGAACAGATTCAAGAACATATATGTATAGTGAAAAGCTACATAATCAGAAACATTCAAAACTTTGATTCAATGTCACACAAAATGTGATCTCCAGGTCTGTAAAAAGATGAGCCACTCCATCATGTTGATATTACAAAGACATTCATATGGTAGAAGCATACAAAAGCAAACCTGCCAAGCCCCATGCTCAGCATGAAACATGATGTTGGCTCCTAACTGCCCATGACAATTCCCACAGTTATCACAGGCCATGGCAGAACAGCCCTCTGATCAACTGCATGAGGCAGGAAGCAGCCGTGGTGCTGCACGGAGAGATTACAAACCCCACACGCTCCTGTCAGCCACAGGCTCTGCTGTCTGCCGTTTAACGCCAGCGTCTGCTTCCTTTATTTTTAAACATTCGCCAAACAAGGTTAGAGAAAATCCTCCCCTCTGAACAAGAAGGAAGATCCTTGCTCAAGATCTACATGTTCAGCTTAAAATAAAGAAAAAAAATCAGATCCTTTCTTGAAAAACTGTGATACAGAAACTTAATCAAATTTCTAATTTACAGTTAAGAAAAAAAAGGCGAAAAGCTTCTGAGAATTACAAATAAGACATAAGAGGGGTCCATGGGGTTCCTTCAGTGGCACGGTTTTGCCAGATCTTTTACACTGCAACAACACGCCACCACCAAACTATATGCAGAAATACTGGCAAATTCACTCAAAGTGGTAAAAAAGAATTACACTACACCTGTTTCATCAGCCTCTCACTGCCCCAATCTGAGTTACATAATTTACATAGATTAGTACATAGATAGTTACATAGATTGTAACTGTGATGGGGACAATTGAGACTCAACAAATCTACCAAGTTAACATAGTTGCCAATACAACCAAATTGTGAAGTTGACAACAATCAGATGTTGACATTACTTCCGTCAAAATTCGCTATTACTGAGCATCTATGCAAATTTCTCTGATGTTGAAATTTGTAAAGCTCCATTGTCTGGTTTCTTAAGCTATTTTTGTAACATTCACGAGATCAAGAGATTAACCCACATGCCAAGGAAAGACAGCAGAAGTTGCATGAAATTTTTTCTCCAACCTGTTTGAAAGAGGAAGAAAATAGTGTAGGTGACTCTTGTCTAGCCTTTTAGTATTACCTGCTCAAGAGCATCTGTCATCTGCCTGCAGCAGAGAAGGGGTCTCTGAGTACAGTGGACTTAGCCTTATTCAAACCTCGATCAGTAAAAGTCATAAAAACAGAGAATCTTTAAGGTTGGAAAAGACCTTCAGGGTCATTGAGTCCAACCTTTGACCAAATACCACTGTGTCCATTAAACCACAGCACTAAACACCATGTCCAGTTGTTTCGTGAACACTTCCAAGGATGGTGACTCCATCACCTCCCTCGGCAGCCCATTCCAGGGCTTAACTACCATTTCAGTGAAGAAATTCTTCCTGATGTCCAACCTGAACCTCTCCAATTGCAGCTTGAGGCCATTTCCTCTCATCCTGTGTCATCTGTTACCTGGGAGAAGAGACCAACCCCCTACAACTTCCTGACAGGGAGTTGTGGAGAGTGGCAAGGTCTCCCCTGAGCCTCCTTTTCTCTAGGCTCAACGACCCAGATCTCTCAGCCACTCCCCATAGGATTTATTCTCTAAAGCTTCAGCAGCTCCAGACACTTTCGAAATAATGACTTGCATCTTTAAAATCTATTTTATACGTTTACAGATGACACATATTCATTGTCAGCAGTTTAATACTATACAGAATAAGACTACAGCAGTAAATATCCCTACCCATATGTTAGGGTGCTTAATACTTTCATTTTTCATAATGACTTATGGGACTAGGAGTGTCATTAGTCCATTTTAGCTGTCAAACCTGACAATAAGGTTCTGCTGCGTCTGATGTCACCTGTCTAAAAGAATGTGAAGTTCTCCAGAGTGGAATCTGACAATACCTGACCAAGTACCACTGAAACACAAAGCAGTTCAAGCCTCTAATTCTACTCCAAACAGCACAAATTTATTTCTTCAATTGTTCCAGAAGCTCCAGAAGTCAGGCTCTAGTTTTAACAATTTTAAAAGCACTCATTGACGAAAAATTCAAGATTTACCATGATTCCTTAGGGTAGAATAGCTTGTTTTTTAAAGAAACCCAACTAATAGGCTCTTTAAATTACAAGATCATATTTTCCCTCCCCTCAGACTGATTTAGTCAAGACAATCAAAGTCATGAGAACAACTACCTCATGAAAAAAAAAAACCAATGTCATTTGCTGCAGAAACTGTAAAAAAAGCAGAAGACTGCAAGAAAAAAAGATTCTCTCACTGTTAAGGCACTTACATGCTGCAGTGCAGAATCTATCTGCAGCCTGGGCTCCACTACAGAGCTGCTAGAAATGCTTGGCAAGTTGTTTAAATCACTCACTACTAGCAGACAACTTTGCTGGAAGCCTGAGTGAAGAACTGCAGACTCAAGTTTTCAGAGTTGCTGTACTGGACTCAGGCTCTAACTGGGCACTGCTGAATGCTCCTGCTGCTGCTCAAGGCAACAGTTCTGCTGTGAGCACACCCCACACCACTCCGAGGGCTGAGGCACCAGATTTCAGGACTCAGCCCAGGCATTAGCATTGCTGGAGACCCCTCTCTGTGCTGGTTTCCCCCTATGTCAGGAGAATGCTCTTTTATTTCTGGCACGGAAGTGTTGCAAAGATTTTTAAAATTTCTTTTACTATTGTTGAAGCACATATTACCCATGCTGTGCACAAAGTGTGGTGAGAAAAAAAGTTACTCTCAAATATGCCCACTAACAGACCCAGCTAAGGTTTGATTGCATTTCCTAGTTTTCACATTCTTACCTTTGCAAGTCTTAAGCTCTCATAATGCTGTTTGAGGTTTAAAATATTGGTATTCTTATTCTCTGATTAGCAAGAGACCAAGATAAGCACCAAACAAACTGAATATGCAGAGACCCCACCTTACCAAAAGAGCACCTGTCTGGCATAGACTGCACCTGCATTGCAGACAACAGACTGCAGAAACAGACAAAGGCTGAATCTTTTCCATAATTTTTCATACAGATTCATAAGGGTTTTTCTTAATTGTAACTTATTAAAGAATCTCATTTTAACAGAAGGATGAAGTGCACCTAGGCACGCACAGGCATTTACAATTTCAAGTCAAAGATTCACCATCCAGTTATTAGCAGGTGGCCAAAGGAAGAAAGATTATGCAATTACTTTTTTTGGTCATATGCAGTCATGCAAAGAAAGAGACTAGGTACTCCTCTGCTAGCTTTTATTAGCATTTTCATTATAAAATCCCATTAGGAGATTCCTGCATCATCTTTTAAAGTCTTGCTGCACAGGGCAGAGTAAAAACTTTGAGGGTGTTTGCTTATTATCTTACTCAAATTCATCTTCTCTGGAATATCCCTTGATAACGAGTCCTTATGCTCAAATTTTTTTTGCCTGCCACATCAATGATTCTTAACCTAATTAATCTTTGAAATTGTATCAAATTATATTAGGGCTAAGGAGACTGATAGTCTACTGTATCTAAATAGGATGTACTGAGAAGTGTCAAATTAAAATACAATAGCGTGTGTTGTTAAACAAAGTCTGGTCTCGTATGTTTAGCTTTCTGGTACCTGCACAAGTACCTACAGAAAGAACAACTGCCATAATCAGTTATGTTATAAACTCGTTAGATCTTACAAGTTCAGTAATTCTGAGAAGTGTTAAAGATTCATTGGAACACATCCTCTGCTAGGAACCAGCATTACACCAGTCCCCAACAAATAACTCAATTAGGAACTACTCGTTATGAGACCACAATAGTTGTAGAATGGCAGCAGGTTGACTGCCGTGGTGTAAAAAAAGCTTCCTAAACCATAAATACACCATGACACAGAACAATAAACAACAAAATGAACAAAACTTACTGTTAAAAGTCATAATATAATTCAAGCTTCACCTCAAGTTAATTTTACTTTGCTCTCCTGGCCTGAATGTTGCCTTTTCAGTCGCTGTTCTTCAGTGCCTGTAGTAAGTAGTTACACAGTCTTCCTCTACACACAAGACTTACCTTAGTCTTAAGGATCACCTTCCCTGCCACACAGGTGCAAGTAATGGATACTATAACAGAGCAGACTGGCTTTGAGCTTTGTGGTTTGCTTGCAAGAGGAGTCTGTGAGACATCTCTTTGTGTTAATCAGTGTGCCCTAGGAGACCAGATTAACCTCCCTTACGCAAAATGACAGACTGAGCTGCAGGTGTACCCCAGGTTTGCCATACCTTCAGCACTGACATGACTGCACCAAACAGTTTTCCAGCAGAAAGCAGAGAGTAATGAAAAACTGCCCGGTATATTTCAGAATCACAGCACCTCACCAATACCCCAGTGCATAATCCCATCACACAGCAAAATCAGCAGGTCCAGAAAACTGTGAACCAAGATGCGCAAGTATGCAGGGCCTGCATTCTGCCACAAAGAAACTGCATTTCACCTATTTGTAAACAGAAACCTATTTAATACCATTTCTGTGTTCAATGGAATCTCACAACATTTTAAATGGCTATGTAATTGAAAAAAATGTAGGTATATAAAGTAAGGAAAAAAGGACTTCAACTGTCTAAAGTTGCTGCTTGTACTCATGTCTAGCTACTGCTCCTTCTTAAACTCCTTATTATAAATGTTAAATAACAAAAAAAAAGTATTGTCAATAAACAAAGTTTTATTGAATAATTTCACTGAGGAATGAAGCATTAACTATGTTTTCCTAACAGGTTAACTTGCTCATATTCAAACAATCATCAATAATGTAATCAGCACAGTCCCAACATGCCTCATTGTGTATTGGCATCACCTGTCATTACAAGAGCTGTCTGGTAGTTCAGCAGCTGCAAATTGTTAAGGTACCAATATTGATAAGCAACAGACTGGGGCAGCACTGATATAGTTAGATTGGTTTACAAGGCTTCTATTTTTACAAGCCTTGGAAGCTCAGGTTGTCTAATGAATTTTTAACATGTCAATTAATATGTTTATAGAAAGCAATGTCAGCTTTCACTAATATCCAAGAAGAATCACAGTTGTATGCAAAATGTACAAAGTGTTAAGGCTCCAAGCTTCACGTTTGAGAAAATCAAAAGAACTATTGCACATGATCTGAGGGGAGTAATCACTTAGAAAACAATACAAATGTGTAAGTTAATGGGCATGATTAATCACTCTGGGAAATATTAGTGCAATTTCATGGAATGTGATGTATTGCAGGACACGAGAAAAAAAGGCTTTTTTTGTGGCAGAGTAAGACCTTCACTTACTAGCACTAAAAGATACCTTATACCACAACACATTACCAAATATTTTGTTATTTTACCAATGTACTACTGATAACATAAATTAAGCAATGCTTAGTTAATATTCAGTGCTTTCACTGAATGTAACTGTGTAGAACTCTAGCTACTCTTTGGCAGCACTTTCTCCGACAATACAGAATGACGTCAAATGACTGCATGGTGCAGAGACAATTTTTGCCATAATTACCCTGCTTGCTTTGTGCATTACGTAAAGTGTCAGAAAACCTATTAATTTTCTGAAAAAACATTTTAAAAAATCCTTAGGACACAAGTTTTCAAAATGTTTTAGGTGTTTTGTTTTTAAAACATTGGCTTCTGTTAAATAATGAAAACCATAAACCTCCTGTTGTAAGATTATGCATGCTCTGTGAAACTGCAGTAAAAAGACAAATTTTACATTTGAAAAGAACTTGAACCTTTTTCACATGTGGACAAAATAACAATAGAAAATAGCCCTTCAACCAACATTTGAGCTGCATCTGTAGGCAAGCAGAGCATGTGGTGAAAATCTAGTAACCTATGCAGCCAGAGGGATGTTACAGTCACACAGGAGAGTGAAGTCCCTGTAATTCTTTCAACTCTGTACATTCATCAGCCTGAGGATAAAATATTCAAGTGTACTCTATGGATCTGGAGGAATTCCCCCTTCGTTAACTGGGGTATTGTGGCATTTAACATCTGCCTCTACCTTGACTGCATCAGAGGTAATTGAGGATGAGATAAGATACAATATTCACAGTTGTATCTTGATGGGTGACATATATTAAGTACTATAATTTCCTGAATGCAATGCAAAAGTTAGAGAACCAAAACATTTATCTGCTGTAAATTGTCATTCAAGGAATTGCAAAGGGCTTAAAGTAAGAGCAGAATTTCAGAAAGCAAGCTATTCAGACTGCAAAGTCATCTTTTCTTCCCATTAACTACAGATGACCTGAGCTTTGCAGTGTATTTCAGTACACCAGAGAGCACCTTGCACTCCAGTTCTGTACTCTGTTACATCCCAACACAGCCCGATGAATGCTTTGAGATTTGAGACTACCACAACTATACCATATGCTCATTTTGAAAATAACAAGAATGCCCCATTTCATAAATTCTCAAACTCAGAGAACAAATATTCTCAAACCACAATCCCTTGTGATAACCTGAAGAGAAAAAACTGCAAGAACTGTAAAGCATCTGTTATGCTTTATGCAGTAATCCTCATTGCTCTTCAAAATCTTGAAACTTCCAGAGCTAATTAACTAACAAGCCGACACTCCCCCAGTAGATTATCTTCCACAAGGCCTTTTGCTGCTTTTATACCAACTTATCCCTGAGAATTGTATTTGAGGAGGAAGATAGCCTCTTTATTAAAACTTATCTGAGGAAATCCGAAAGATTAAAAAAAAAAAAAAAACTGACAGTGAAGAATAGTTAAGAGAAATTGGTGTGAGTACATCGACCCCTTGTGAGAAAGGGTGCAGTGCAGAGGGAGCACAGGAGGGATGGACAGTTCCTGTTAGTACAGGAGGAGGCAAGTCAGCACAGTATCTTGACACCTGCTGGGTTTTGTTAATATTTTTAGGTTTAACCAAGTATCCTTTATATAATTCACTGGGAAAAAAATAACCCTTGATAACTTTGTGAAAATGTCCTGTAAAGAGGATAGTTTCCTTTCTCATTTCTTACTACCTTGTGGATTGTTAAGCCAAACAAATGGGAAAAAAAAAAAGAGTTATTAATGTGTCATAACTCCTGATTTATCTTCTGCCTTCAGATTTCATACAAGCATATCATTTTCCATCCACTGGAAAAGGTCTGAGGCACAAAAAAAAGCCATTTGGCAAGACCAAACACCAGAAAAAAGTTTCAAGTATAGAGGAATACCCTAGAAACAAAACCGAAGAAAAACACTGTCCCTCCCCCTAAGCAGTCTACTAACGTGGTGAATTGAAGACTAGCAAGATTACTTCTTTGGACAAGAAGTAGCATAACCTATTCACAGCAGTCTAGTGTCAGCTCTGGACTATACAAAAGACATCTTTTCCTTGTTTTCAGAGCTGCAGTACCCGGGCAGAGGGTGGCTGCATCCACTGGAGAGCACAATGCTGCCACGAGAGGCAGAAGCTCCGAAGAGCACAGAGCACGCTCTCCCTGAATCTAGCAGCCTGGGATCCCACCAGTATCCTGCCATGGCCTCTCGTCCCGGACCTACAGCAGCAGTGCTCCATCCACACCTGCTGCAATCACACGGATGCATCCCCAGTGACTTCAGGGTTTTACACTACTGCTTCATATTACATTTCATCCAGGTAAGAAAACATACAGGTTCGTAACTGCAAGAGAACCTCTTTTGCATCTCATTTTTATACTTTGTCCAAGGCAGCACTAAAACAGCAGCAGAGTATGGAAATAAAATTATCTCCCTCCTCCCATAACTAGTAGTTAGCTGCAGTTAAACTGTGTTTTGAAGATTTATTGAAACTTCTGAGGGCTCACAGTGCCGCACTTGTCTGACTTTTCCATTTAGAGATTTCCCATACAAGCTTAGCAATACAGATGTAATGCCAAGCTCACAATCTTTGAAACCCATGAAGAGAGTTCACAAGTTTGATCAGGAGTCAAAAACAAGAGAAAACAAACCTAAGCCTTCATACATGCATGAATATTCTGACAATTCCTCTGAAACAAGGGCATTTCTTGCCTGTAGCTGCAGAAAATGCAATCTTGTACCTAAGTCTCCTCCGCATATTTTGAAACAGTGTCAACAGGACATAAACTTTAACATTTTAAGCATACCATCACCGTCCACGGGCTCGCGGTGCCAAGCACTTGAACTCACCACGCGTAATTAGCTCATCAAGGATGATTCCTTCATGTGGGTTAATTCCTCCTTTGATGAAGAAATTTAACTTTCCTAAACTCGTCGGAATTTAAAAACAAGAAAGCCGAGCTGTGCTCACGTAACTACTTCTTTTTAAAAAGTCACTTCGTGTGCCAGGAAAGCAAAGCTCGGTCCAGCCTCGGAGCCCGGGCACAGGAGCTCCGCACCTTTCCCACGTAACAAAAATCGTTACGCAAATCCCAGGCGCTGCCGAAGCCCCTGACCTATTTAGAGACGCGCTTTATCCTTTCTGCAAGCCAGCGAGGCTGCGGAGACGCCGATTAGCCGCCGGCAGCCCGCGCCCCGCCCGGGCAGGAGGACACCCCGGGGGCCCCGCTACCTGCGGCTCCGGCCGGCAAACTTCGCCCGGCGCGGCCGCGGGGCGGGCGGGCTGCTCCGGGCTCCGGCTCTGGCCGCGCATCCCCCGCTAGCCCGCACCGTGACACNGGCCCCCCGCCGGCCCCCCCGCCGGTCCCCCTGCGCCCGGGACCCCGCCCGCTCCCCTCAGCAGCCGCCGCAGGGATGGAGAGATGGAGGCAGCGCGGCACCGGCGGGCGGGCGCTGCAGCCCCGCTCCTGCCGGACCGAGGCGAGCGCGGCGCAACTCCGCCGGAGCGCCGCGGCTCTCCCGCCGCGTC
>VXBI01000139.1:1474809-1494435 GCA_013397375.1 Toxostoma redivivum | reverse complement strand
GGGGGCGGGGCGCGGCGGCCCCGGCACCTGTGGCGGCGGCCGGGCCCGTGAGGGGAGCGGAGCCCGGGCTGGATCCTTGAGGGGAGCGGGATCCGAGCCTCTGGCTCAGGCCAGCGGGGCTGCAGGGCTTGTCCGCCAGCCCTGCCAGTCTGCTTGCCCCGGGCGAGCCCAGCCCGGCCGGACGCGGTCAGCTCAGCGTGCCCCAGGCAGCACAGCCTCGTCCGAGGGGCGACAGCCGTGAGGAACAATCCCCAAACACCTGGCTGGAACGGCTCCTGCTTTCCTCTCTCCTTCAGCTTCTGCTCGTCAGGGGTTGCTCTTCATTCCCTAAATCCACAAAGCTGTAGCCGGCCTCCCAGCCCTCCTTTGCCAGCCCACCTGTGAGGGCTTCAAAACAACAGCCACTAGTCAGCTCTGTTTTGTAAAATGTGAAAGTGTGTCCTAAATATAAACATTACACTAGAAAACATCAGGTTTTGTAAGTACTTAAGTGAAAATAATAATGATAATGGTAAAAACATCAAAATCAATGCAAACCTAAGTATAAGAAATTTTACAGCATTTTTATAATTTGAGTTTGCTTTTATAGTTCGAACATTGCTCCTGGAGAATGTGATGCAAACAGGGGGAATCCTATAGTATTTAATTTGCTATTTTTCTGCAGGAAGGAAAACAAGAACATTTAACATTGGAGAAAAACTTGCTGGACTTTAATTTCAGCTTTTGGAGAAGAGCAGTGATACTTAATACTATTAAGAATTGCATCATACCTTGTTTACAGTTTTATATTCAATAAGTTCTTTTAGCATTCAGGACAGGAAATTCTGAGAGTTTGAATTAATCATCCCATAAAAACATGAATATAACCCTTTGTCTGGTGTTTTACCTACCACAAACTTCTTGCTTAGAAGAAATCTGAAATTTAAAGTATACCTAAGTGTTTTTGAAAGATTTGCTGGTCTCCTACAGAAAGAGCAGCTGAAAAAAGGGCACTTGTTTTTTGTTCCCCAGAAGTCCTGAGTTTGTCTGAATCTGTCGCAGCAGAATAGATGGCATAGTAGGAAAAATCCACCAGTGAAACTGGGAATGTTGGATCAGTGATAGAGGAATTTTGAATGTACACATCTGCTTCAGCAGCAAGCAACAACAACAAAAGTACCCAGAGAGGGTTTGGGACCAGTCAGACAATAAATTGATCAAATTTATGATCTTGAAAAGGCACATACATGTATGATTGCGCATTAGCAATATCCAAAATTTCATATTTTATTATCTTTTGTCTATCTTTTAGCCCTTTTAAAGACAAACTTGCAGTAAACTAGCACAACAGTCTCCAAAACACATTCAGAAATCTCAAAATATCTCTGACTGGACAAAAACTCAGCATCTTTCTCTTCATATCCAACTTTCAAGTCTTGTTGTAAAGAACTAAGAATATTACATGCATGCAGTATTATTTTACTTATGTAAGCAGCTGTTCTAGTTGCCACAACAGCTCAAATAGATTGTTGCCACAATCTCAAATAGAAAGGTGGTCTGCAAATGACCATGCACTGTATTTGCTGTTAATATGAAAATGTATAAGAACCCCTGTAAATATTATAACAATCTTCAGAACAAGTACATTTCTGTTCAGTGGCTCATGATTAAAAAAAAAATCAGTGAATTCTAACCATCAGCTTCCTACTGAGAGATATAACAGGGGGTGATAATTGTACATGGTTTCTAACACTTGATGCAAAAGTATGTCTTGGATCTGTCTTTGAAAGGCCTGTTCTCACCAAAACCAGCAAATTTTAACCCACAATTGTACACATCTTTATGATGCATTTCACAGCTGTATTCCACTGTGCAACTCACCATTCTTCACTCCATCTCCTTATCAAATCCGGTGGTCTGTAAGACTGTGTAAGTGTGAAGGGTGGAAAATTTTAAGTGCTCTGTGATCTGTAGTATCAATATGTCAGATTTCATCTCTATAAATGCTGAAAGCACACTAGAAGTTATGAAATTACAGAATAATTGTAGAATATCAAAACAACTTCAAAAGTGATGTCAGCAACTGGAAGACCATTTAGCCTGGGAGAACTTATAAGGAGATAACAGGTCTATAAATTGAGAGGAACCTATTGTAAAGGAGAGGCTGCTATTGATGCATTTCTACTGGAAATCTGCACAAACCAATATATAAAACCAGGCAGAGGTGGGATCTTATACTAAGTAAGAATATGCAGAGTGTGAAGAAGACATGCTGAGTATGAATTAGAAATTGCATTTTATCACTTCATTTTTTTCAGATCTTTAAATTTGGCTCTACCAAAACAAACTTGGATGGCTTTTCTAAAATATCTGTCACTGAACATAGGTTTAATGTTTAAACACTAGTTTGTCACTGAAAGGAGTAGATCCATGCAGAATGGTGCATGCAAACGAAGCTCTTAGGGATGCCTGCAACCCAACATCAGTTCAGGATGTCCCAAGAGCTGGAAAATATTTTCTACAAAAGGCAACAGTGGGTTACATCTGGGTGACATTTGATACCATTTTATGAGGAGAAGTCACCACTGGGAGGCCTCAAGCAACCCTCACATTCATGACTCACCCTGTAAGAGACAGAGTGCCAGAAATCTAAGTAAATTTTTCTCTGTCCCCAGCAAACAAGGAAACTGCTGTGTTCTCCACACTAAGTTTTTTTTTAATATATATGAAAGGCCTACCGCTTATTTTGAGGAAGTCTTCCTTTTTGTTTGACTGTTAAACCTTTTTTAAGCATTAAGATTTTACTATAATTATTTCAGAAATAAGCTCCCTCTAAGCACCATAGGGCATTCGAGGAGTGACTACAGACTTCACGTTTATTTAGTGGTTGTCTATGCAAAATATTAAACAGTATCCTAATGCTCCAAATGTTGATTTGCTTTTTTGGTGATCCCATAATAATGCAATAAATAACCAGATGAAAAATGCAAGGCATAACAAGAAGAATAAATACTTTCAAGGTGTGTTACACAAGTATCCCTCTGTGGAAATAAACCAAGTGTTTCCAAGACTTCTTTTCAACTGGCTTCTCCAGTGGTAACCTAGTAAATGTCAGCTTTGTTGTGGAGTGTTAGGGTAAAAGATACTTCAGAAACTAAAAGACTGGATGTAGACACAGAAACTACAATAATTTCAATATTTCCCCTCAAATAAGTACCAATGCTTTTTATAATGGCAGATGTTTCTAAGTGATTACCTCAACACATCTTTTTCCCAGAGTAGTTGCCCCAGATTCTCTAAAGTCACACTGGCTTTAAGTGAGTATGAGCAGACTTCTGTGTTTGCTTTGCACTCTACCCATTGTAAGACAGTAATAGCCTTGTCACCACATACACGAGAAGAAGGAACTTGAGAGGTGTTTGGTTTTGTGATTTGTTTTGTTTTTTTTTTTTCCTGAAAATAGCCACTCGTTTCCACAGCCTTCAAAATTAAGGCCTGATTAGCAGAATTTTAATAAAACACATCTAAAATTCAAACCACTTACGTTTATGCATAGAAAAAGTATGGTGAAGAAATGATGACTGAATTAAGCTCTTCTGTGCCTGAATCCTTGTCCTAGTCCCTTACCAAACTGCGATTTTAGTATTTGCTCATAACCTTTCTTCAAAAAACTTCATTAGAGTTTTTCCCACTGGCATGCAATTCCTTGTTTGTCACCTGTTCATTAGGGGATTTGGGTTTGTTTTTAAAATAAAGAGTTGTTTTGGATCAAGTACTTTTTTAAGATTTTTGAAACTTCATAGATTCCCTTACTCAATTTAAAATTCACATCTGTATTCATGTCTTTAGTTGTGGTTCCTCTAAGGAAATCTGACATTTTATAACCAGGTATCTTATATGCCTGTACATTTTCCAGCTTCCCCGCTACTGCCTCTGGGGAAACAATCCCAGATTTAGCAGATCTCCATCTGCCTCCCCTGTATAAACAGACAAAGCAACTACTTAGCCAACCTGCTACTTGCTAACCAGTCTATTTTTTAAGGAGGACAGTGATTTGGGTTTTTGTTCTTTTTTTACCTTGCATCTATATTTGATGGAGCTACTTGAGAAGCTTTTGAAATTTGCTATTAGCTTTTACTGTTCTTTATTTTTGTCCACAGATTTCAAATTTCCTGGGCTTTTTAAAATGTGTTTAAGTGTCCCACTTGGCTTCTTAATGGCTCAAATTTATCCTTTTTTTCAACTTGTGTCTGCTAACTATATTTAGAATGCTCAGTATCAGATGGGAAGGGTGCCTACAAATTATCTGCATTATTCTAAATAATTTGATAAGTTAGTTCATAAAGTATTCTCATATAAATATCTGCCAACCATTCAATCTTACATAACTATGCTATTTGTAGTGTGTGACAGATCAGTTAATTCCCGTGATAGCATTCTATTTCCTGATTGCATGTTGAGAAAAATTACTTGGATTTAGATTGTAAGCTGTTTGGCACAAAAAATTCTCTTTATTATCTATGTCATGCTCAGAGAACCACATCTCTAAGTTGTGGTTAGAATTGTGTGTGCACCTTCATCATAAACAACAAATAGATGAATTAGAAACAGATATGAATGCTTCTCAAATTTGCTGTCATTTATATGCTCACAATTATAGTCAAAGATATTTGTGAATGTATGTTTGTTTCATACTAACAAAAAACAACATTAAAAGTTGCAGTCAGCAATAAATATTTTGGTTTTATGGAATTAATTTTGTCTGTGCTTCATTCCTTTCCCAGCTATGTTAAATGTTTTTATTTTTTGCAGTATGTTCTTGCTTTGAGAAACTGAAGCAGAAAAAAAGTAATCTAACGAAAAACATATGACATCTTTCCAAGCACTAGAAAAGCTGCTAAACCCTTCCTTTCAGTCACAATCTGTTCCAAGAATGAGAGCTCACTGGTACATCAATGCTATCCTGCCCCCTGAGAATATCAGCTTCACAGATAACATGGAGGATAACATATTTCACTGTATAACTGATTTACTGAGGATGCTGGAAACACTAGAGATTTTTTTTAATTAAGAGGATAAATAATTCAAACAACAGACAGGGGAAATCTTTGCAAAAGGGTGTATGATTTTTAAAATTCTAATTCAGTTCAAGGAACAAGATAATTCCTAAACAGGAAAGAACAACTGTGTAAAGATAGTACGTCAGTAACACAGGACTTAAGAAGTTGAAAACTGGCAGAGAGAACATCTGAGAACCTCCTAGTAAAGTACCCAGTTAGGCTAGCCAGATGGCATGCTATTTGTTTTCACTACTTCATTTGACATAGAAACAAACTGTTCTTCAGCTGAAAAACAAAACCAATTAGAATATTTCCATTCGTCAGTGTTCCTAAACCTAAGTCCATTAAAAATCACCAGGGGTTTCCAGATAGGAACTATGCAGTATCTCTTTAAAGTCCAGGTGAAAGATCAGAGTCACCTCCTGAGTTCCCATCTGTTTTATAAAATAATACTGCACAGCAGTACTATATATATAAAATATTCTGCACAGCATAGGCGATGAGGAACTGTGAGAAGGGTAGTATAAGACATTTGAACTAATGCATTCGTTTTGGTGTCACTGAATAAAAAGCAAGGATGCTTATATACTGAAAAATTTTATATTTCTATAAAAAAGCCACAACAAATTACAATTCCAAGAAAATCGGATTTGAAAAGATCATTTTTTGGCTAAGGGCAGTCTCCTCTCCCACAGATTTGCCACTTCAAGGACAGACAAGAAGCCGAGCATATGGAGCATAATTTTGGCACTTTTCCCCTGATGGAAAACTATGAAGTACAAAATCCAATATAAGTGCTAGTGGTTTAGATCACATGGGAAACTAGTCATCTTCTATCTTGGGCTGTGGGTTGAAAAAGGTACCAAGCCTAACTATAATCTTTTATTCTTTGCATAGCCAAAGCTTACCTTGTGGAAGTTAGTGGCGAGTCAAATAAAAAGGGTGGTGGTAGAAGGCACTTTACAACAGCTTCAAACCTTCTCTGAACAATGAAAATCAAACAAAGTATTATAGAAAACGCATTGTGTCGTGGATTGTAAATATTTGAATTAATGCTATTCAGTATGAAATCTCAATGCATCAACCAGAATTAAAAAATAAATAAAAACCTTTCTAATTGATCCCTAAGGGGAATTACCCTAATGACAGCAAGAATAGGATTTCGCTCCTACTGCAGTTCTGTCTTAAAGAAGACTAGTGCAAATTTGGCAAGCCAGGTGACACGAGCTAGCTGCTTCACTGAGGTGGTACAGTGTGCCATGAAGGTAGTCTGAAAGCAAACAAAGCTCTTAGGTGCTTCCTGCTGGTATTGCAGCATATTTCAGTGTAGGAGGGCAGCACAAGAGCATTTACAAATAAAGGATAAACGTATACATGTCAGCTCTACACTAAAAGCTTGTACTAGCAGTACCTGTGTTATTGGACAGCGTGGGCCAGACTGTCAGTTCTGGAAATTTATAACTGTTTGAATACAGGTTTATTGGTTTCATTTTTTCCCTCCACCAGCAGAGAGACAGCATATCAAAACTCCCCTCTCTTATGGAAGCATTTCCATATTTTTTCCCCATTTTCTGTCAAAAGATAACTCAGAAATAATACAGGACACAAAGCAAACCAGCTGAAATAGTTACAAAACCTGAATGGAGACCAGTTGTAAGAATATTTAAAGGACAAGTTGCAGCTGTGCTTGTTTAATTTCAGCAATGTGAGAAATTGCATCACTAGGGTGGATGCCTCTTGACACACTGGATGAGTCACATGAATCAGTCTACAGGCACAGGAATTGGACACCTTCTAGAGCAAGCTTGTGCCATTGGAATAGCACAGGAAGAGAAACAAACAGTGCACAAGATCTAGACGATTCTGATTTCTTACTTTCAGTGGAGTTTTATGCCTGCATACATGTATTCATTTGAGCTGCAGGAAGTTACTTCTGCTTAACTAGTAGGAGGGATGGATATATTATGTGGATATACTATTTTTTAAATACACAGGGATTTCATGGCAAGTGTTGAGATTGAGTTGTTTTATTGGTAAAAGAGTAATGTTGTGATTACTAAATACAGTAACATGGTAAAGTAACTTTGGGAAACTTAAGTTCCCCAACTTAACTGCCTACTCATTTAAAAGATTAATTTTAATATGCAGTTCTATAATTTATATATTTTATAGGCCCAGCACAATGTATAATTAAGTAGCTACTTAATAAATATACAACTCCACAGCCTTAAAAAATTGCAGCCCTAGAATTACCATATTTGCCACTGAGAGCCACAAAACTTTTAAATATTTATTCTTTTCTTAGATTGTATGGATGGTTACTCTACATTAAGATTTTAGAAGAATAACAGAAATTATATAAAAAATTTAATTTCTACATCTGGTTTTCTTAGGGTTTATAACTCAACTGAAAAAAGTTGGTTTTTTTCCCCAGCACATTTTCATTCATTAGTTTACTCACCATTCTGTCAAAAAAAGACAGCAATGGATAGAGCTTAATTATATACTAAACAGATCAAAAGCTGCCTCCATATGATTACACAGTCACAGAAAAAGAACAGTCACTAAAATAGTATCCTGCAAACAAAATTGCATCTGGTGTAACCACAGAGAAGCAAATCAAACCTCATGTGCAATGTAAAAGTGCACTACCATGAGATGTGCTTTCTCCCTCTAAGGAGGCTTAGCACGTACAGAAAAATAGCAGTTTCAGCACTGGCAAAAGAGAGCAGAACAGGAAGCTCTCAGATCTCAGAAGAGAATTGCTTAGGCTACAGTTGCAAAAAAACAATCTGCACCTAGTCTTGTACCAGTGGGTTTGTTACCACACCAATCTCCTCAGAGAGCAAAAAGCTGCTTCAGGGCAGAGGGAAGGTGGCTCTGTGAAACCTTTCCCAAGGCTGTGGGAGGTGGGGCTGCGCCACCCTCGAGGTCAGGATCGCAGCAGGGCAGGCAGGCCTGAGGCACTGCTTTATAACATTGCCAGGCTCCGTGCTTCCTCAGAACTAGTGAAAAATACATCAGGAGGTCTCTTCTTCATGAAGCCTCTGCTGGCTGCAGGATGAGTTTGTCTCTGGGGTGTTGTGAGTACCAATGACAGGCTGTAAGAAAATACAGCAGCAGTCCCACAGATAACAATAAGGCAGAGGGATCTCTGGGGGCTGTTCAAGGTCTAGTACAAGTTTTGGAGGATGTGCAAGTTTTGGTAGCAGATTTGCTGCCTGTGCCAAAAGGGGGAAGGAAGGTCCCCCTGAGTTCCTACCATGTTCGTTTGATGGAAACCCCAAGGGGAACACTAATGAATATTCTGCACTCCACATAGATAAGAAAATGCTTCAGTGTGCAGATGCACATTTATCTACACAACAACAAACACACTTTATATATTAGGGAGGTCTTATCAAAGTTGGTGTGCTCTGTAATTATGTTGAGTAATGAATTGGATTGAATTTGAATGAGTTAAGGTAATGAGCTATTAACCTAGAGGATCTTTTACTGAACAATCCATGCACATTCAATCTTTCCCTCTTCCCTCCAACTTCATTGTAAAGGTGAAACAAAGGCTAAATTGATCAGGACAGCAGCAGTCATGGCTATAGCAACATTCAGCAGAAATGAAAAACAACCTTTCTTATACTAAACAATGCAGGTATATTAAAGCTGTAGAATTTTAAAGTTGGTTTTTTGTTTTGTTTGTTTTTTTTTTACATTTGCACAACATGGGCAAATAGGAAAGAACTAAGACAATGGGTAGTTTCACTTTTTTATAACAAGAAATCCCAGCTGGAAAGACCTACAGAAACAAATGAATTAATTCTGGGATCAGAATGAGAGGAAGACTGATGCACTGCTCAGATCTCCACCTACACATAGTCCTTATCTCTCACAATTTTTAGTTAATTAGGGACAAATTTTCATTTATTCCCAGTAGACACACAGGAAATCACCTCTTTTGAAAATACGTGGGAATCTGGCAACTACATGGCAGAGACAGGTCGCTGTGTCTCTGCAAAGGAAATGATGTATGACAAGATTGTCTCCTCTGCCAGCCATCATCCTACAAAACCGTACT
This sequence comes from Toxostoma redivivum, assembly GCA_013397375.1. Lineage (NCBI taxonomy): Eukaryota > Metazoa > Chordata > Aves > Passeriformes > Mimidae > Toxostoma > Toxostoma redivivum. The sequence goes on along the minus strand of VXBI01000139.1, from coordinate 1,485,324 downwards.
ACCTCCAACTCCCTTTGGAGCTTAAAACCTTCAATACAGCAACTGAAGTGGGGAGATGGGCTCTCCCTAAGATCCTGCATTCATTCCTTTGTTGCAGTAGAATGAGGGACTCTAAGCAAGCAAGAAAGCATTTTCATGAGAACTCTCTGCAGTTTTGTCACTCACTGTTTTTAAAAGTGGAGAAGGGAGCGAAGGCTCTGCAGAACAGACTGGGGAGATGAAGGCAGCCCTGGCTGTGCAGCTGTGAGCTCCTCTGGCACAGGCTCGGAAAGCGTGTGTGCAACCCAAGGAGAGCAGGTTCTTTGCAGTTCTGTCTCCAGTAAGGAGTCAACCAGGAGACTGTTCCCCGTGCCTGCACGGAGCTTGTGTCAGCCTCCTGGGGGTCCCTGCGTGCTCTCCACAGGGCTGATCAGGTGGGAGCCGAGGGGGACGCTCAGCTCCAGCATCCGGCTGTTTGTGGGACATGGCCCCTCTTCCCTCGCTGCAGGTCGGTGCCCCGGCCCTGCCAGCACTTCCATGGGGCCGGGGGCGCAGGCGGGGCCGCTCCAGCGCTCGGGGCAGAAGACAGAGGGCAGGCGAAGGAGATGTGCCGGGCACTCCTCTGCCCGGCTCTCAAGCCTCTGCGCAGTGACATCCTGCCAGGCTCTGCCTCCTGGCGTGCAGGGTAACACATGGATGGATAAATCCACAAGGAGTGATGATGTCTTCACACCTCCTCCTGCTTTTGTCACCTGCTGCAGCAAGCCGGGGACACAGCAGCTCTGTAATGTCTACTTGTGATTGAACTAAGCAGTTCAAGGGATTAAGATAGTTTTCAATAAGTAAAATATTTTATTTCACTGGGTTTTTTTGTCCTTGGCATGAAACAAATTAAACTCAAGCTGTTCCTCAAGTAATTTCAAATGAAGCTGCTTAATCACCTGGACTCAAAATATTTTTCACACCCAGTCTCTTTATCTGACTCATTTCCTCTCCCTTTAAATAAATTTTTAAATGTATTTGAACTAAAGTCCTTGCATTATCCTCTTGGAAAGATTTTAATCTTTTCTTCAGCAATTTAATCCTTTAATTCAAGTAGTCAGTTGTATATCAAAGGTCTTTAGGGAAATGACTGACCTAATTTTTAGGTATGTGATAGATATTAAGTGAAAAGTAGAAGTATTAACTTAAATGCAATTAAAATTATAGGAATCTACTTGGAATAATCTGATTTGTCTGGACTTTCAAAAAGCCTCTAATAAGGCCTGCACAAGAGGCTATCAAAAAAGCAGCCAGTTGCAAGGTAAGAGATCAGAGATTTGGGACGTGGTGCTAAACAGCTTACACAGACATGATCAATATTCTGTGTGGCAAAAGGTTAACACTGAAACAGTCCCAAACCCATGTCCTAGCACTATATAGTGCAGTGGGCTTACACTCAGCCTTCTTGAAACAAAAGTGAACAGAAAACTAAAGAACTTGAATCAATTGAAAGTCCAAAACATTGACAGCTGAAAGTCTTTGTTGACAAGAATAGAGTAATGGACATTAGAAGAAATCTTGTCAATGATTCATACAAGTTTGGTGTACAAGTTGTAGAAGAAAGACCAGAGTATCACTGTGGACAGCTCAGTGGCTGTCAAGAAGGAAACATACAAATTGTTCCAAAGAACAAGGAAAAGCAAAAAACAATCCAACAAACAAAAAACAAAACAAAAAATACTATGACATTTTGAAATTTAGTGATATGGTCCTATCAACAGGAATGCTGTGTTTGATGGCCCCAGAGAATGGTTTAGAAACACAGAGAAAAGTGTGAGAGAGAAAGGAGAGACAATAAATATGATGATAAGCTGTGAAGGCTTTTCTTCTCAAGTGAAATGCTAAAGAAGTGTTTACAGAAGAGATGAATAGAAAAGCACTTAGCCCTGCACACGGGCAATAATGAATATTCTATGGAAGAGAAAATGAGCACTTCCATCTTTTAACAGGAGAAACATTCAATGAAAATGAAAACAATACATTTAAAACATATTACAGCCTTTTTTTCTTTCTGACAATTCCACAAGAATAGTCTACAAGGTTTGTGGAATCTTTTTCTGAAACACTGATTGATAAGAAAGTGTTGATAAGTGTTTCACATGTAATTCATAACAATCAGGGGAAGCAGAAAGCTTATTAAGAAAATAAGAGGGCCCTCCAGAGATACAAGTTTCCTTATTCCGCCTTTAAGTTAGGATTATGGAAAGAGACTATAATGGTCTTCCATGAAAAAGAAGAGACTGGACTTATTAGGAACAAGGACTAAGAGTAAGTGAAAGCCAGCAGTAGGGTTAAAGCGCAAATTAAAGCTGTCATTCAAAATGAGAGTTTCACAGACTAATGACAGCTGCCAAACAAATAACCTTGAAACTCACTCTCCCTCAACTAATGCATGATACACAGATCATAAAAACAATGACTCTTCATGCTACATTTTCTTTATAAATTACAGTGAAACTGCAATCAAGGAAATTAAGCCTTCCTATAAATACTGTGAAACAAAGAAAGTTTTTGATTATATATGCAACCAAAGTGAGGCAGAGCTCGAGTTTTGGGTAAAAATCCTGTGCACTAAATCCAGCCTTGCTCTTTAGGACAGTGGTAATCAGAGGCACAGAGACCACAGGATGTTCCACCCATCTCCTTGGCATCCTAAGGCAGAGCCTCATCTCCACATGCACACTGTTCTAGTGAAGCTTCAGCTCTCTACTCCTGGAAAGTAGAATTGCAGGTGTATAAAACCTTGGAATGTGATACCAAAATACAACACTAGCAATGCTGGTTTTTGTAATCCCACCCTTTGAAGTGCCTGTCATGAGGTACTATCAAAATCCAGATATTTTTCCTCTTTGGTGGCACTATATTACACCATGTATTAGCAGAGAACCTTGGTTAATTTACCACACGTTGTTTTTTCTCTCAGCCAGATTTCACATCATCAAGACTAAGAATATTTCACAGTTAACAGGGTATAGAGGAAAAATAGTGTTTGTAAGCTATTCAGATAGCATAGTGATAAAGCTCATTACAGAGTAAAAATAGCTGAAATTTATTCCAATGAACTATATTAATTCAGAAATACAACTAATTTTAAACCCTTGCGTAACAAGAGAATGAAAATAGAAGACTGCATGCAAGTGTGTGTGCTTATACATATGTGGAGAATTGAAATACACTTCTCCAGCACATCTGCACCCTTGTAAATAGAGCGCTAAAAATGAAGTGGGAGGAAAGGATTTCTTTGCAAAATAAAACAAACAAACCGACTCCACATGCATGGGGATGAACTTAGCCTGAGGTTCCTTCCTCAAAGGACATGTCCTTCCCTGGCATGGCCTTAGCAAGGAGCCCATCCTCAGTTTCTCCTCACAGCCATAATCACAAAATACACACAATCTACAGAAAATGATGGGCTGCAAAGCACTTGTGGATGACATCTGAAAGAATTCCCAGTTCAAACAAGTACAGTGATCAAAACAGCCTGATGCACCATCTCTCTTTTACAAAGAGGTATAACAAGGTTTTTTTTTCTGTGCAGACAAGAGAGGACAGGAAGGAACAGAGTTGCAAAGAGACTTTTTTCCCCCAAATGAGTATTTTCAGTTTCTCATTTCAATCAGTGATTAAGTCACTTGGCTTCAATTTTTTCTTAAGCACTTTTGTGTCCCATTTCTGGTGACTCATAATGAAGTGTATGGCAGAAGGGACCTTGTGAATCTAATCAAAGAACAGAAATGGAACAGAAATCCAACCTTGGCCTGAACAAATGAAGCATATTCATTAAAAGTGCTTTCCATTTCAGGCAGTCATCAGATAAGTCTTCCTTCCTCATGGGAAGCCACAAAGGCTGTCTGCACTCCCAGCATAATACCATCTAATACACCAACTTTTCCATCACCTATTTCAACTCAAAAATTAACAGAATTTTCTGTCCACCATAAATGTCCCCTGAGACTGAAGTCTGTGAACACAGGTTAACAGACAGGATCACAAGAAGGCCACCTGAACCCTGTCAGTTACTTAAGCCTCCTTCTCAAGGTGTATATACAGACACCAGAATTGGGGCATGAAATGTCCCTTTTTTTAAAATGGAGTAGAAAGATGTGACCATCTTTTCTTTTAGGAGTGGCACTTGGGAGATGGGAAGGGGAGGACAGTTTAAAAGATGTGTTGGCATGCATTTCTGTGAAGAAGTGTGTTTAAAGCTCCTAGCAGTCAGGAGCGGTGGTGTGAGAGGGAGGAGGGCATTCTCACTAGGACTGAAACAGCAAAATACAAGACTGCTGTCAGCCACCTAACTGTCAGTGGAATCTTTCTTCCTTCAACACTGCTGGACTACACTATATTTTCCAGTTTTTTCTAATTCATCAAATGAAAAACTGGGACAGTTCGCAACTTCCCACAAAGACATAATTTGTAACTGAAAACCAGGAAGAGGATGAAGGAGGAAAGGAAGAAAGTGTTTGCAAGAGCTAACTTTGGCATAATGAAGTTATTCCCTCTGGGCTCTCCCTATAGCCAAGAGAGGCTCTTTCAGTTCATTGTACACTGAAGGGTTCCCTTTGCTTATGACCCCTAAAGCAGCCATGGCAGACGAGGTTCAAGCAGCCATTGTGAATCCTCAGTGTGCAAGAACAGCTGATCAGACCTCCTGCTTATCCTGCTTGAAACGTTAATAGAGCAACAATCAGCAAAATGCACAGCAGCATAACACACCCAGCTCTGCACTTTGCAGTGCTGGGGAGAGGCAGGGCACAGCAGGATGCACCTCTCTTGTAAAAGCCCTGCCCAGGTGGAAGTGATGGATAAACCAGCTGAGTGGTGCACACCTCTCTCCATGAACAGCTGCAGGAGCCTTTTTGGTCAAAACACTCAAGTTGATTATGTAGTAAGAAAATACCAACTCTTGGCATTCCCTACCAGTGCACAAAGGACTATGGGATTCAATTCTCTGCTGGATGTTGGTCCCTCTTTACATTTTCTGCTGTCATTTAATACCACTGTGGCTCCTCAGAGGGCACATTGGCAAACACAAAACCTCTAGCTAAATTCAGAAACCTGTAAAATTCTACCAATGCTTCTTCCTAACAAAGGCAGTGCAAAAAGGTGGCAATCAGAAAGAAATGTTAACAAATGGAAGACTGATTAATCTCATTAAATTTGCAATTGTCCTGTAATTCATTATTCTGAGATAAGGAGAAGGCAAGCAGCATGCTGCACACTTGTTCTTTACTGTAAGTGTGGACACACACTGCTCCATCAGCCAAGTTGTCCTTTAAAGATTATTTTTTGATGCATTATTTAAGTGGTAATATAGTAAATTTTTGATGTATTTGTGGCATTATGCTTTTCTAAATGGCTAACACTGCTTGTGACAAAGAATGAAGTTCAAGAAGGACAGGGAAAAAATGAAAAAGGCTCTAAGTAAAGCAGGAGAAAAATGAAGAAAAGCCTAATGAGAGTACTGAGCAAAACAATTACAGGCAATACAGCAGCAGCATCTGTGACTACATCAAACACCTTACTCCTCTCCCTTTAAAAACAATTAATATTTCTCCAATTAGCTGAAGTATTATTCCAGGGCAAAAAAAAGGTGCTGAAAATTTTCAGTCTTTATGGGATGACGTGAGCTTATTCATGTGGTCTTGAAAATACAAGGAATCTTCTTCAAGTTATATATACCAAATTCTAGGTAAGGTAGTAACAAAGGAACTTTTACACAGCTTTTTATGCTACAAAAAACCCAGAATGTGAAATCTCTCAAGAGATTTGTGAAAAGAGCATAAAGTCTCTAAAGCAATAGGTAAGCCATTGAAAAAAAGCAAAGGGACCATCAATTTTCAAGGGAGAGTGATTTGGTTAAAAAGAACTTTGTTAAGAATTTGGTTAAGTAATTAAGGAGCAATACCAGTCACCAAGTGAAAACTAGTCAGCATTGCACCCAGACATGTGTGCCAGCAGCCCTGGCAAGAGCAGCGCTGACCTCACTTCTTACCTGACCCTGAAAACAAATTCTCTGACAGAGCTTTGCATCCTCTTACACATCCTTGCTCTCTCCTCCATCATCTCAAGGAAAGTTGCACCTTATTTTCTCCCTCAGGAAAGATTTTGGTGCCCCCTTTATTTCAAAAAATAATGAGAAAATGTACTCAAAATGGACATAGCTTGAACAGCCAAAACGTGGCAGTTAATTTTCTTAATGGACTTGTGTGTTTGATGGCCTAACAAACCATTTATGGGCCAACAATACTAAGGTTTTAAACTGCACCCTCCCCCTACATTTTTTTTCAAAGTTAAAGGAAAATGCTTGATGACATTCATGAGTAGACAAGAAAAGAAAGTCCCTAACTAGTCTCAGCGAAATTACAGACTTGAGGAAAACCTAAAAAAGAGCAAAACATCTCTGAGTTGACCTAAAGGTTTTCCAGTTTATGAAGATGTATTTTGCTCCTGCCTCTTTTAACCTGCAATTCATTTTTGTGTAGTTTTAATAAAATTACCTCCTTAGAGTCAGAATTTCAATTTCACTGTTTCTTAAAAAAATATTTTGACAAATTTAAAACAGCTTTAAAAATATAGTTAACCTTACTGAAAATAAATTGAAGGACAGATCTCCCTAGTCTCTGTATGTTATTAGAGTAACTGAAGTAAACTCTCTGCTCATGTAATAATAGACTCCTGCTCTTTTAGATTGTCTGAGAAAATTTGCTTTATACTTTCCTCAGCAGTGAAAGACAATTCAAAGTAGTTTAAGAATGACGAATAAGGATAAGCTACTGTTTTCTTTTATATTCATAAAACTGTACCAATGTAATAGTAGGCAGGCATTTAAATTGCTACTGGGGCTTAAAGCACCCACCCTAGCTCATGTATTTTTTGGGAGTTTGACATGTACTAAGCTATTTTAGAGTACACCCTGCATTTAAAAGTTAAGAAGAAGAGCCTCAAGTAAATTAGAGAACACCATGCTCCTGGGTTGAAATAATATACCATCAACATCTAGTTAGTAGTAGCAGTAATATTCAAAAACTGAACTTGATTTTCAGTATGTATGTGATCTGACTATAAAATTCATTAAACATAACACAAGCAGAAAGAGTATTGTAGTCATGCCTCCATTCCCATGCAGAACTGGAGATGAACTATCTATCTACTATCTGAAGACTGCAATGCTGCTTAAACAGCAACTAAAACTGCTTTAGAAAACATCATCTGCTAAAAGTAATTTAAATGTATTTTAAACAGTTTTTTCCCAAAATTTATCTGCTTTCATCCTGTGAGGTTGTATTTTGATGATTTATGTAACAATGTGGCCTAAACAGTGGTGGTAGTCTTTTCCTCCCCCCAGAAAACACGCTTTAGATTTGAGCAGATGAACAGCCACACTTGGAGACCTTGCTCCAAATATAGTTGAGAGCAGAATTACAATTCTTACCAATACCACAAATGCTTCAGTCCAGATTTATTCCTACAGCAACAGGAATTTGCCGGGTGCGTCAGCAGCTCATCTCTCTAACACCTCACACCACCGCTGTGAAGAAATTCAGGAACTCAGCCAGGCACTCCTAGAAAAGGGATGCAGCCTCTCTTGCTGTATCTATGGATGGGGATATTACAACCACATTTGAAAGGTAAATTTTAAGCATGCAATATCACAGCAGGTCATCACAAATTCTTTCCCACAGGTCTCTGATGCACAGCCAAGTCTGCAAGATTCCTCTACCACTCATTCCCCAAGCCAAGGCCAAGGTGTTTCAACCTTGGTTTTAATTATCAAGGATTAAGAACTGAACAAAACAGTGAAGCAAATCAGAGGACCTCCAGTTCTTGAAGTTTTTCAGTCAAAACTGCTGTTCCAACCACAACCTAGAGCTGCAGTATTAATTACAGACATGAGGCACGAGTCACTCCTTTACTGTGCAGGGTCTACAGTCAGCTGTTACTGCTGAGGAAAGCAAGCCCAGATCACCCAGTGTCACTCAGCTCTACAGCAACTGAAAACTGACACACCCCCAAAACTCTTATGGCATCATGCATCTCCTGGAATACCCTCATTTTGAATACTACAGAGTATTTAGACTTCTTTCCCTTGTAAAAAATACAGTAAAATAACTAAATAAAGGGCAGGAGGACAAGCCTATAGAGCAGACTGGCATAAGGTGAGCATGCAGGTGATTTTTAACTTCTAGAAAAGAAAAATGGCAATGTACAGGTTTAGGTCTATAAAATCACATACAAGATGGCATTGAAAACACATCACATAGTAGCAAATTCAAGTGATCAGGCAGAGGCTATAAAAGAAACATGCTTTTATAGATACTCTATAGTAAAACACTGGACTGCTGGCACAGGATGCTGCAGAACAAATGTTACATGTTTTCACATGTATTGTTTTAATTTATTTCCATTTATTAAAGGTGTCATTAACAAACTTTTAAACTAGACCAGAATATCTCAAACGTTACGGGCTAATAAAATATATACTATTAAACCCATAACATATTAAGGGAAGTATTACTGTAGATATATTAAATAAGCTTGTACCATTAAAGCATTATGGAGTAGTTTCTTTTCAATAATATGCATAGATAGCTATCAAAGAAGCATAAGAATTAGCAGAATTCTCTTTAGAAAACATTCTTTCAAATTAAGTTTTTGTGGATTTAACACACTGCCAAAATGCATACATCATTTTGAAAATGAGATGCGCGTTGGGAAAAAAACCCAACAATTTAAACATATAACACATGATGCCACCAAAGTAGTTTTAGCTGAATGCCCTAAGATAGAAATCTTACTTTTTTCTGCAATATAAATTTATTTTCTATGAAAATGTTTTTGACTGAAAACATTTTATTACATGAAAAGGTGGCAGAAATAAATTCTGTCAAATACAGAAAAAAAATACGCATTTTTCTTAGAAAAATGCTATGACAAGATTTAGACAAAACTGATCTATTTCCTTAGGAATGGTTCTACTTTCTGTTATAAAACAGCTCAAATGTATTTCTTATGCTTAATACAAGAAGTATGATTTACACATGAAACATGAAAGTTCTCTTTTGTCCAGCAATTGTGTTCATTTCACAAATAAAAAAGAAATACATACAACAACAGTAACTGCATAATCTGCAACTACCACCTCCTTCCTACTGACCATGTCTCCCCCACACTATTTCCTATTTCAATCCTGAAGACTTTGCAAATTTTTCTGTAGCTTATTATTGAGAATTATTCCTAACCGGATGATTTTGATTCATTTCTCATGAAATCAAGATTGAGTGAGTCGTACCCCATGACTCCAGATAGAACAATTTTATATCATTAAGTGCTGCAGCAACTGAGAGGTGGGTTTTTTGAACTCTTCCAAAAATCTTGACCACTTCAAAATATCTAAAAAGTTTTGAAACATCTCCTGTTTTGCTTTCTTGTTTTTTATACACTGCAAAAGAGGTTCCTTAAATATTCCCGCTGTAGGGATACAGTTGAAGACTTAAGACTTTGAAATCAAAGTCACAACTGAAAAAATAAAAGCCAAACCGCCCCTTTTTCCAAAAAGATCACAAGTGTAACTAGCTCAGGATGTCACAATATTAAAAAACATTGTGAAAAGTAACAGAACAAGCTGACACACTTTCACATGTGACATTTAAAACAGCGACATTGTGTTTTCAATTTTTAAGTCTTAAAGAAAAAAAATCATCTGAGTATTTCCTGAAGATTTTGGTCAAAAGGCTTTCATGGAGGGACTCTAAGAAGAACATGCAGATAACAGAATGCCTGTTTGAAAATTCTATAGCTTTCTTACGTAACATTCACATGGTAGTCTGAGATTTGTACATTATCACCCCAGCCTCAGTATCTGGCCTTCAATGAACAAGAGAAATTAAAAACCAAGTTTTTTTTTTATATTGCAAAGTTACAATTACAAATACTTGAAACTAAGTGACAAAACACCAATTTTGCTGGTATCTTACTGTTTTATTCACAAAATAAAGAGCTTTGTCTTTCCAAACAAGGAACATAACAGAAAGACTCAACGAAAAAGTTATAAAAAAAGTCATACTGAAAATTTGAAAAAGTCTGGTAAAATTTACAAATGCTAACTATCACTTTGTACAAAATCCTTTTTTTTTTTTTGAAGAAACTTCAGTAATAGGTTTTAAAATACAGATCTAACAGCTCAGAATTGCAGCTTGACTGCCAAGTGGCGGCTGGGCTTTATTTCCGCCGGTGCGGAGAGCTATCCCGTCGGTGCTGGGAATTCTCCCTGCGGTGTGGGGAGCTGTCCCTGCGGTGCTGGGAATTCTCTCTGCGGTGCAGGGAGCTCTCCCTCTCCCTATGGTGCTGGGAATTCTCCATGCGGTGTGGGGAATTCTCTCTGCGGTGCGGGGAGCTCTCCCTATGGTGCTGGGAATTCTCCATGCGGTGCGGGGAGCTCTCTCTCTCCCTGTCCCTCTCTCTGCGGTGCGGGGAGCTCTCCCTCTCCCTCTC
>VXBI01000139.1:1231275-1474104 GCA_013397375.1 Toxostoma redivivum | reverse complement strand
CTCTCCCTCTCCCTCTCCCTGCGGTTCGGGGAGCTCTCCCTGTCTCTCTCCCTCTCCCTGCGGTTCGGAGAGCTCTCCCTGTCTCTCTCCCTCTCCCTGCGGTTCGGGGAGCTCTCCCTGTCCCTGCGCCGGTCGTCGCTCCGGCGGGACTCCCTGTGCTGCTCGGGGTGGCGGCTGTGCTTGTCCTTGTCCCGCTGCTGCTTCTCCAAACCGTTCCTGGAGCGCTCTTCCTGCTCCTCCTCCCTCGGGCTGGCTCGGCCACGATCCCTCTCCCGGGATCCACGCTCCCTCTCCAGGGATTTTGATCTCTGTCTTTTCCTACTACGATGTCCATCGTCTTTGCTCCAATGTCTGTAATTTTCATCATCAGACACAGAAGCTCTTCTTTCTGCTTTTTTCAGTTTTGAATTACTGTGTTTATTTTCTGGATCCTTACTTCTTTCGTGGTTCCTATCCCTTCCACTGTGGTAACCATCTCTGCCGTTGGATTCATCTCTGTGGTGGTATTTGGAAACATCATCTCTCCTGTGCGATTCTCTTAAATGTCGGTGATTTCTTTCTGATTTGCTCTCAGTATCACTTCTTTCTTCTTGCTGCCTCCTTCCACTTTTCTTTTCAAGTGATTTCCTTCTCCTTTCTTGTTTTTTCCTGGAAACTTTTTCAGATTCTCTATTTTTCTTCTGCGTCCTCCTTCTTTTGGCTTTAGAAACATCTGAAATTATAACAAATTATGGAACTAAGGTTGCATTTTAATTTAGTATATTAAACTTATTAAACCACAGAAAGAACCCTAGAACGTGTTTTTTGCCAGAAAATATTTGTGCACATGCATCTGGACAAAGGTTCCAAAATAATGAACTCCTGCTTTTTATCCCTTTGCTATCTGCAATTGATGCCTGTCTTTTGAAAACCTCTACCTGTCATCACTCTCTTGCTGACTTGTACCCAAGGACTGGGCATAGGCTGTAAGTCATACACCAAAGCACTCTCACAAATAATCTTTTTTTCTTGGAAGGACTTTTCCCAGACTATCCAGTCTCAAAATCCTTTACTTTTCTTGGAAAGGCTTATCAGTCAACGGAGATGAAAAACAGCAGGTGAGAAAAAATCTAACACTATCGCATGAGGAAAAATAGGTAGGATGAAATGGCTTGAGATAATAGTTTTGCAGCAATATAACAATGGCCCAGTTTTTCAGGAGAAATAGTGACAACTTTGTCAACAAGATTAAAACTAACTTCTGTATTTCTAAATACACAGTAGTCTCATCTCAGTGGAACAGGTCTTACCTATTTGTTCTTTATCAGGGACTTCTAGATCCCACTTGACAGTATTTGGCACTAACAGCCATTTACAATAACCATTCATTCACCTTAGTGTATGAACTATAGAATCACATCAGCTGCTTCTCACCACCTTTTGAAAATATCACAGCCATGAACTGATTTATTAGTACATGCATTATCTGAATTGACTACTCTCCTGTGTGAACTAAGGCTTGCTGACATTCTGTTAAAATGCAATGATGGATCAATTCTCATACATTTTAATCCATTACATTTTTAAGCAGTGTTTTCCATACTATTTTACATCCACCAGTATGCAGGAAAAGACCTGAGAAAGCAAACAGAAAAGAACCAGCTGCTGTGATGGTAGATATATTTTATCATCTGCTGGACCTGTTTTAGAACTACCTCCCCAGGGCAGTGCTGAGCTGAGCAAGCTGATGAAGTTCCAAGCATTAACAGGCAGTACAACAGTAATCCTTAACTCAGCTCAATTTCTGATCAGCAAGTTTTCAATTTTTCTTTTATACACTGCACCAACACTGAAATACTGCAGCACATTCCTCTGAAAAATGCCTCTTAACTCTTCCAAGTAATTTTAATAGGTTTAAAAAGCTGCAAACACAGGAAGACTTTGGAGTTATAACCAGTAATGGAACCTCAACTTAGTTAACAATTAAAGCTTACTGTTATCTCCAATTAGTGTTTTGACCACTGTATTGAAGTACACAAGAAACTGAAAAGTGAAACCAGGCTGCAAAGATGTGAATTTTAATGAATGTGCTCCCCAATGGAGAAAAAGTAAGTAGTAAAAGAGAAGGTCCTAAACTTGGAAAAAACCCTGTTTCTACTCTCAGACTGCAGCCTTGGTTTGTCACTAAGGACTGGCCCTCTGGTTGCTATCAAGCAGCTCAGCAGAGCTGCAGCTGTCCCTGCAGGACCATCTGGCTCTGTGCTGCACCAGGGCCTCCTCTGACCCTGTTTGGCTGCGCCCTCCTCCCGTGCTGCCATCACTAATGCTGTTAGCTGTGACACACAGCTCCCACCTTGGACGGGACATTGTGGTGGAGAACAGAACTGCATTTCCAAAGAAGGAGCAGTTCACACTGCTTTTATTTTATTAATCATTTTCATTTAAAAGACATGTAATAAATCAAATTAACTTTGAATCAGCAAACTTCCATGCTACAGGAAGTCGTGCTGTGCTATCATCTGCTCCTGCTATATATACTGGGGGAGACTGCACATACTAACTAGCAACTACTTTAAAGATTAAGCAATGTTTATGACAGTTCATGTCTAATACAAGTTTCTACATCAGCACAACAGTATAAGATATTAAACACTAATTATAATGCATAAAAATACAAAGTTGGTTATCCGCAAAAGCTAATTCTTCCTTGGAAATTCCTCTACAGACAAGAACCTTCACTATATCAACAACAAACTTTTCCTGGAGCAGAGGAATTAGAAATAGGGACTCAGATGGAGAACAATATTTAAACAGATTGCTAGAACTGAAGAACTGATTTCTGACTCAAGGAAGAAGCACATGTTTCCATGGAAAGACACAAGGAGTATCAAGCTAACTCAGTTAAGCCAAGAAAAAAGAGTTGTAGACATGAGTCTCTATGGTTCACCAGTAAACACAGAGAAAATAAGTGGGAATTACTCTAATCCCTCAATCCTCCAATAAACTGAAGTCAGAGTAGGGTGCAACAGATATCAACTGCGTAAAAAAAGTAATCTACAAACCAACGTTTCTCAGGTATTCAAGTCTCTAAAAATGGAACTCAGTTTTTCTGAGTTCAAATTCAAAATTAAATTTCCATAAGAAATATTTAATATTTTAAAATTTTAAGTTAGAAAAAATTGATTAGCTTTTAAAACAGAGAAATGACCACTGTCTATAGTCAGATTTTCCTCAAAACAAGTATGCACAGAAAGAGTAATAAGTATATCTGGAGAAAAAAAATAAAAGAGAAGCAAACAGTTGTACTGCTGGTTGAATACCTGAGTCACTGCTGCTGTCACTGCTAGATGAGGAGTCACTGCTGCTGGATGATTCTGAACTACTACTGCTGCTGTCAGAATCAGAATCTGAGGAAGAGTCTGTATCTGAAGATGAAGAGGAATCTGATGACTCGACGTTTTGCTTCTGTGTCATAATCAACTTTGGTGCATTTTTAAGATGTTCTCGTAATTCATCCCTAATTAACAAAAAAAAAAATTTCCTCAATTTTATTCTTTTGTTCACAGGGAGAGGGAAAATGAAGAACATAATTATCAAATGAGAAAAGTCTTCCTCACGTTAGTCCTCCAAGGCCAATAGAAGTGAAGAAATTGATGGCAAAGCGAGTATTTCTTGGGTTATCCCGAGGCAATAATCCCTCAAAGAAAGGCTGCAGTGTCCTGATGGAAACAAACATCTATATTAAACACTCAGCACCCTCACTGACATAAAGAAACTGAAAAAGAAACCGTACAGATCACCACAAGAAAGCAAAGATTTTCTCTCCATGCATTTTTCAACACTTTCATTGTTTGTACATGTGATGCATCTAATCAAATGCTATTTAAAAACTTGCTCTTTTATGACAACATAAACTTCACACACAGGAGAGCTGCATACATACTGACAGATAATGACAACAGAAACCCCAACTTTGTGAAGCCCTGAAGTGACTTGTGGAACTGCAGCAGCCTGGGATAGCAAAGGATAACAGGTGCTGACCAAGAAATTCAAAGATTAGGGATCCAAGCTGAAATCCCCTCACACAGGGCCTTAGGGATAGTTTCAAATTTAAGTTTACATGACCTAAAGCATCTACCAAACTCTTCATCATACACAGAAGAAATCCCAAATTAGAGGAAATAGCTCAAGCAACTGCAATACATTAAATCCCATACAGATTTAAAAGAATGTTTTTTATACTACATTTAAGGATAAGTAATTCTAGAGAAAGTGTTACTAGTAGTTGTATTTTTCTAAGTTTTGTAAGAAAGAGAATCCCCAGTAACATTTATTATGCAGCTGTATAGCTGACAATATATAAAAATAAACTCACACTTGGAAATTGTTAGGGTAGCTGAGTGTCACTGGGAGTGGAGGGGGAACAGATACATCTTGCAAAGAGTCATGCACGTACTTGAACCCAAAATGACAGCAATAATGCACTCAGCTTCAAAAGGGACTCCTTGCAATGACTAAATCTATACATGAACTTATTCTTGAAGTATTGCAGCTACAGAAGGGCAGAGTCATTTGAATCTGAACACAAGAGTTCTTATCTGTATGTTTTCAGATAAAGAACCTAATTAAATTTACAGTTTTGAAAATAAAATTTCAACTTACTCATCTTTTAATCTTGCATTTAAATTAGGAAGTCCCATATATTCACTGAGTTCCTGAAAGAATATTTTGACAAAAATTCTACTGGAGGATGTGGTAGTTTCTTCACTCAGTATTATGCATTCAAGGACCTGCAAATATTCAGAAAAGCATTAACCTTTAAGTTTAAACAAACATTCTTTTCTTATCTTAAAAATTTTTGTCCTCCTGAAATAACTAATAAAGACTGGGTTTTTTCCCTCATGGTTCATAAATTCTAGTCAAGACTGTCTTTCTCAAAAATTCTTTTCTACCACCTGGGAGCAGCTGCTAATCATATTTATTCTAGCAATTCTTTGAGGATTTTTTTATCTAGGAAAGCTTCATAAGATGAAATCAGATGCATGAACTTCTGGCAAGTTAAGATATCTGGGACTAAGTATAGGAGAGGTAAAATATTTGGACTGATTTATGTGTGCTTGAAGAATGACAATTAGACTAGGCTATGAAACAAGAATAAAACAATAAGAAAAGAGAACTTACCTTGATATTTATTCAATTTTTAATTTTATATAATAATATATCTCAGAATGCGAGATTCGTATTATTTATTAGGTATTTAAATCATAAAATGACAGTATTTTTAGTTGTCTTATAATTCAATACAACTTCTAATTAATCAAAATTCAGAAGCTCAAAACTCTTTTCCAAAAGAAGTACTTTTTAATCAACCAATTCTAGCTGAACTCCATAAAATAATAGCTTAAATCAACTACTGAAAAATAGGGAGAGAGGATGATGATACACAAGAGGGAGAAAGAGGAGATGGAACAAACCAGAATTCTTCAGTGTCTGAGAAGTTACTTAAGATAATCCAGTTTGCCACAAGTCATTACAAATTGTAGAATAATACTAGAATGAATGTATTACATGTTACTGCAGAGTACTGGAGATTAACTGCTGAACAAGAGATGGATGACAATGGCTTTTTGTTTTAACTTACACTCCAGGGAATGGAATCAGTGTACAGGAGATGAGCAAACATCTTGGCCACGTTCCTCAGCTTGTTCGTTTCCAGACGATGAATGGTATCGTACTGCTCCTTGAAAATGGCTTCAAAGGATTCCATATATTCTTTCTTCAACATGCAGAAACGCTGAGACAACATGGTACAATTTAAACAACCACTTTAAACTAAACACTAAACGTGCAAATAACCTACAACTAAGTGACCTAATGGTGTCAGTACTACAAGACTTCGCTTTTAAATAACCGTTGAGGAAGAGCAAACACTCAAATACATATAGTTTACAGCTTTGAGCAGTTTTTCAGGACAAGAAACTCATTTGCACTGCAAAGCAGTAATTATCAATTCTGAACTACAGTGAATTATCCAGCATTTTGCTTGACTTCTATACATCAAGTATTTTCACCTGATACAACCTCAAGTTTTTTTTCCAGGGCATCACTGAACAACTATTTCAATTTAGACAGGCAGCAGAAAACAGAAGAAAGACATTTTTGAAATAAACATTTCAGAGAATATGTAAATTGACATTTACATTTATCTGAACACGCAGATTCATATGATTAGTGCTTTGTAACTGACTTCCTGAAATAATGGATGAAAAATACAAATGAGAAGAAACATTCCCTTTCAGCACAGCTTGCTCCCTTGAGAAGACAAGTATTTAATCTTAACTCTTCAGACATGTCAAAATTATTGATAGGGAAACCTTAAGTAAGAAATAACTGCAGCTAAATTAGCAGTTCATTACACAGAATCAGAGAGTTAGCTGTTTATTGAAGAGCAAACAAAATACCCACAAGCCCAGGACAGTAAGCATTCAATCTTGTGCTCTAAATTAAACCTAGTAAGCAGCTTTGAACAAGGTGCCAAATGACAAGAGTCTCCAAGATCAATCTTCAGCACTGTAAAAAGGCTGTTTTCTGGTAACTCATAACACTATCACGTCTTTCTAGTACCATTTCTTTGCCACTGTTTTATTGTTCTACCATAATGAGAAAAAAGGGAGTCAAAATAAGCAACAATATAAAGGGAAAGTGAGTTCTCTCATTCTGCATTCACTATGCTTTTTACAATCAAAGTGCTAATTCAATCCACTAAAGCAATCAACAAAGATAAACATTTTCAGAATTATAAAAAGACTATTAGTTTTATCCATTAAAACTTAAGTTTGACACACAAAAAATTGAGTAAAACAATGAAATGTTCTATCATAAAGTATAAAATCTTAAATAGAACTCACCCCTGCCAGTAACCCAAAGAATTTTTCGTACGTTCTTTGTTGAGCACAGCAGTCAAGTATCATATTGCAGAGTTCTTTCTGGGTTATGAAAAAAAGAATATTTCTCTAGGTAAATTCCCTGCAGCAGCAAAAGACCCCATCAGTACATAGCAAGTAACTGATGGAAGCCTTACATGGATGCAAGCTTTGAAATGGGTATTTACATCAAACTTCATTGGCAACACCAGTAGTTTTCTGAATTTCTCTGGGATATAAATATGAACTTTTATCCTATAAATTTCCTCTTCTGCCTAAACTAAGATTTATGTGCTAACACAACGTACATCTAACAAAAAAAAAGTCAGAACTTGTTTACAAACTGACTTTACCACAATGAAAAAGGAGTTACAAGATAAAAGTGAAAGTTTTGAGGGCTTTTTTCATGGTTTTGTTTGTCAGTTGCTTATTTTTGTGATATTCTTTTTAGGGCTTCTTTTTGTTTGTTTGAAATAGTAACAATCCTTTCATTTAAAGAAAATGAAAATTCTTTACAACTTCCGAGTTTCAAAATGGCTTACTGACAAACCACCTGGAAACACAATGTGCATTTCTTAGCAGTTATCTCCAAAATCAGAAATAACTGTTGATGTTGGTATATACCTTATACTTTTAACTATTCAGCCATAAGTTGCCTGACAAGCCTTGCTTAGCACAAACAAGCAGAAGTCTGAGTTTCACTGCAATGGCTTCAGCCCTGAGGAAGACATTTAGAAAGACTAAACTCACCTTTGGGAGGCCAATATGCCTGGACTTCCTCTCTAACCAAGAGAAACTCTTCTAAATCAGCTGTTTTAGGCTGAATTCTGAATCACCCTTTATAGAAGAGCATCTCTCCTTCTTGGCTAGGAATGAACAGAGGAAGCCTGACTAGATTAGTCTCCCAAAACATTTGTGCATCCCCCCTCATGGACAGCCTGCCTTTCATTTTCCTGTCTCCTGGAAGAATGGAAGATGCTCTCCCGTTCCATAATGCCAATTATGTAGGACAAGTAGTCCAGTCTTTCTGGAATACAGGCTCTCTGGCACCCTTCTTCCTTGTCTTCCCACATCACCACCCCATAATCATCAGATCAACTTCTGGTAGTGCCTCTTCCTCTCCTTTCACACACAGCAAACCAGGAACCAGAGGGAAACACTTTGTACCTTACCTCTCCAGCCAGAGCCCTGTATCAGCTGAGAGCAGAGGTCCTGGCAAGTGAGACCATGCAGGTTTAAAACCAAACTTATTCCTCTGACCTTCTGCCTGAGATACAGCTTGTAATGAAGCTGTGAATTGGTTTAGGGTACATTTGGCAACACTAATTAAGACAACTGAGCAAACGTTTTTACATAAATTAAATCCATGAAATTACACAATGCTTAAAATAACCCTGCAGGTTTTGCCCATTACTGTTTCCTCCTAAGACCAATTCTATAGTGTAATCCAATTTATGACACTCCCAAATAGGTTTCTGGCTGTCAGTCATGTATCTTTCATTATTAGTTTAATTTCTCTTTAAACTAATAATACCATTCCTATAAAAACGACTGGATGATTTCAAGTATTTAATTCTCTTTGTATCTTTCACAAATTTACTGTAGCATATACAGGATTTCATATTCTCTCATATTCTTGTGTAATTCTTCCAAGCAAGTATTCAGAAGAAACATTTTTGCCCATCATAAAAGCTCAAAACAAATAAAAAGCCAATCATGCTGAACAAGAAAAGAAAACACTCCTCCAAATAACAAGGCAGTAACATATCAAATAAACTTACAGATGTGTTTAAAGGCATTCCTTTAAACACTGTCACACTGTGTTAATGTGATGTATTAAAATGCATATTAACTTTTTATATTATCCCATTTTACAGTAATGCTGCAGTTAATCAGTTTTTAACAATAAAAAGGGTAAAGTGCTGATGCCACTGTTAATAATGTCAGGAAGACTTGAAAAACAAATTACTTTTCTTCCTCATCTTAAATGCAATTATAGCCTTGGTATCCCCTGTGGTTTACAGTAATTAAATATTTTAACATTTTAATTAAATATTACAATGATTTCTAGGAGGGTATCTTGAATAACCACATGCACGAAAATAGGTTTGCTGGTGTTATCTAAACAATTTGAGGTTAGGTCTAGAGTAACTGTCTTCCAGATTTAAAATTAACAAACTTTACAATTATTTAATTACTTTTTGAGAGATGCAACAAGCTCAGATGGCAATTTCAGCTTAATTTACAGCTTCAAAAGTTAGTGAACTAATTTTTGTACTCCTAATGATGTTTGTAACACAAAGAGCCCTTTATTTAGCCCATCACTTGTTTTGAAGACCACGAAGAATTTGTTCTCCAGTTTTACAGGTAATTTCTATATTGTGTTGTTTAACTGTTTTCATACAATGCCCAACAAGTAACTACTCAGCTCAGTTAAGAAAGTATACATAGCTATCCAATCATGAAGTAAAACACTTCAAAATATCTGACATCTCATACCGATGGTGAATCATCTTTTGTGAAGATCTTGAATTTATTATTGTATCATAGAGAACAAGAGCACTTCCCAAAACTGCTAAGACAGAAGATAAGGAGAAAGCTGCCTCTAAATGCACTGCATTTCTCACAGCTCTCCCTAAACATCTTACTCAAACAAGAATAATGCTTTAGATGCACTGTGACTCAACTAACATGGCAAGTACCATCATACATTTAAAGATGCTAAAGGAGAAGACAGAAAAATCAGACTTGTTTTGTTTTTTTCCTCCGTTTTACCATTTTAAAACACAAGCACAACCCTGCCCAATCTATCTTCTCTCAGCTTCACACAAAAGCTGTGTTCATGGCAAGCAGAAGAGCTAAAGTAACTTATTCCCTTCTGATCACAGGTTCCTTTTCACAGCTAGTACATCCCCCTTGCCCCTTCTCCCTTCATTTTTTGCAATTTCTTTAAGATTTGCATTCAGCCAAGACTGCAGTTTCAGAGCTGCCCCCCAGGCTGCCTCCAGATGGAGGTCACTTCTGCTCTCCTTGGCTGGAAGTGATGCCATTTCCACCTCCCTTCCCCTGCCAGCCCCACAGCTCTGTTCCATCCATTTCATACACAAGCTGAAGCCATCATGAGACACCCCCACCCTCTAAGCTATTCTTAAAATACACAATTTTCATTGTCAACACTTCATTTCTAGAAGTTTCTTCACGGAACTAAAGGAATTGATTTGCTGGGAGCAAGCCTAGTGCAGGCCTCAGGCTCATTTAAATCAATGTGAAATTGGAATTATGTGAAACGAGTGCCTTGCATTCTATGTATTTTCACTGCTTTTACAGATGCCACACTTTTCCTTTTTTCTCTTTTAATTCACTGTATTTTACTCCCACTGACTACTTTAAAGCTTTCCTTACTGCTGCACATTTTAATGGGTGTAACCATCACACAGCCTACTTTTCCCAGTATCTCTGCTTTTTCTTCTTAATTTGTCAAGTTACCACTAAGAGCCAAAGCTGGCAAAGCCATGGGAGGTTTCAGCAGCAAGCAGCCTCTCATCAAACCCTGTGCAGTGCTTTCAGCAGCTACTACAAAGTCTCCAGGTCTGTCCTGTGCCCAGCTAATGGTCTTCCTCAACTTTTTGCCCTTTTTTTGCTCAAGCTCTTTTCGGTTTAGAGCAACATATGCTTACAGCTGAATATGGTTATCACAAATCTTGCATAAATCAGACTTAATATTTTATACTGGAATCATTAACTGGATATAATGATAGATATATTTTTAATCATGCTGCTATAAGTCTGCAACATACAAACACACACAAAAATGAAATAATAGATCAAAGTCCCACAGTATCTTTTTCCTTCTACCTGAAGGCTGCACATGCAAAACTTCACTTTAAGTGATTTCACTGAGGTAATCTGAGCAATTCCACCTCCTTAGGTTAAATGCATACACACATCTGTGGAAGATCAAAATCTAGTCAGAATTCTAGCTAACGCCTGCTGTCAATAACAGAACAGCCTAATTATGTATGGATTCTGTACCTTTGTTTTGTAGATGTCAACAAATACAACAACATGGTATGTGCATGCAATGTACTTTTTAAAAATTGATAAATCATGGAAATTCAGAATGACTCTGCACCTCAGGCTCACAAAAACCTCCTGCTTCAAAAGAGGATGATTACCTTTTACAGCTAGTAGCAAGGCTGTGAACTAATCATGGTGCAGTTGCTAAACGTACCAGCTACAATGACCTCCAATCAAAGAAGAAACTAATGGATCTATGAAATCTTCAATTTGACTAGAATGCAAATATCAGCCTTAGACCATCCTGCTCTACATCAGTTTCCTGAACTATATTTTCACTGAAAGTGAAAATAGTCAAGTCAACATAAGTACTTGTGTTATCTTCAAGACTCAAGGCATAAATAACACGAGACACTGACACTCCCACACCACCAACTAGGACTGCTTTGAGCAAGTGACACCACCCTGTAAAATGAAGATGTGTCAAATGCATGCATAATTTGTTCAAGAAGGCTGTGCCTGCAAGAATTTTTCTCATTTCAAGTACAAAAAGTAAAAAAAAATCTGGTGACGCATTACCTTTATCTGGAATATGCATAGTGTTAGAAGAGGTTCTAATTTAATTTAGAAACATTTCTGTATACAAGTCCTTATCACAAGCCAAGAAAGAAGAAAAGCCCAAAAATCAATCCACTTTAGCCACATTTTCAAAGAGCAAGAACAATGTATGGTTGGTATAATTTTTTTAGTTGTCTGCACTTCAGCTGTGCTTGTTTGATTGCTTTCCCCACAGTTCAGAAGCCAGAACAACTGGTAATACCACACTAACTACAGTTTTCATTTATTTAAATTTTCTTCTTTGGTAATATATGAGATTAATACAGCTTTAACAGAGATAATAACAGTACATTTTTATAAAAAGTAAAATAGTGAGCTGTGCCAAGACTGAACATATGCCTAAAGAAGCAATTGCAAGGCTTGTTTAGAACAGCTTCACACAGCAAAACTATTTCACTTTTGATCTGTAGGCTTCAGTTGGGTCTAAATAACATGAATAAAAGCAAGCCCACTCCTAGTAAATTTACTTAGAAATAAAAAAACTTCAACACTTTAAATATTTTTAAAAATAAAAATAAAAATCAGAGGACTGCTGACATCCCTCCTCAGCAGCTGGTCCTAAACTGCAATGCCAAAAAGCAGTATTATGTTGCTCCAGTCCACAGATTATCCATCTGAACCTTAATCCTCTGTCTGTGAGTCAGAGCTGTGTGATAGATCCATTACTGGTATTAAACAGACAAACAACTCGTGTTGCACATCAGTTAATGTGACACGATGATCTGATAATTCAACCACTGATAAAAACTGCTAATGTATTTCTGAACTGAACCCTGATAAATCACACCAAAAGTTTCTACACATGAAAATTTCTGGAAGAGTTACCCAGAAAGATGGTCATTAAGACTGTCTTAGCCTCAAACCTCTTGTTTGCATCTATCTTTAGGTTTTAGATATTCTGATTAGTTTTTTGATTGCAATTAATTGACAATTTATTACTCAAAGCTTGTGAAAAACAGTCAATGACAAAATTAAATATTGTTTTATTACGTAAAGTTTTTCAGAAGAAAAGCAAAAAGTTACTGTAAAATCATACTTGATTTGGACATAAATTTTGCAACAACAATCTTAAGTTTCACCTGATTTTTAAGGAATACTTCAGCTAAATGTTTTAGTTCCTGCTTCTCATGATAACTGCCATTCATAGTAGGAGTTGGAATAGAGAATGAGCATAAACAAAGTTTGCAGGTTCACCCAAGAGTTCAGCAAACATTTCAGGAATTTCTGAAGACTGTTTAAAGCTTTGAATCAGAAAGTGTGAAGAAATAAGACAACATCCTGCAATACAGATTGTTGAAGCTTTCAGCAAAACAGACCAAAATAGAAAGAAGTGCTTTATGGCTAAAATAATAGCAGTGGAGAATTATAAAGGTTGAAAATATCTCTAAGACCAAGTCCAACCCAATGCCACTGTGCACACCACTAAACCATATCCACACATCTTTTGAACACTTCCAGGGATGCTGATTCCACCACTTCCCTGGGTCAACTTGTTTCAACGACTCACCACTCTTTCAGTCAAGAAATTGTTCCTCATGTTTAATTTAAACCTCACCTGGTGCAACTTGAGGCCATTTCCTGTCACTTGCTATCTGTGAGAAAAGACCAACCCCCACTGGCTACACCCTCCTTTTGGGCACTAGCAGAGTGACAGGGTCCCCTTTGAGTCACCTCTTCTCCAGACCAAAGAAGCACAGCTCCCTCAGCCTCACACAGCACTCCAGGTGTGGTCTCACAGTCCCGAGTACAGAAGGGATGGTCACTGTCCCTGTTCCTGCTGGCCACACTACTCCTGATCCAGGCCAGGATGCTACTGGCCTTCTTGGTCACCTGGGCACTGCTGGATCATGTTCATCTGCTGCCAACCAGCACCTCTAGGTCCCTTCCTGCTGCTGGGCAGTTTTCCAGCCACTCTGCCCCAGTCTGCAGCTCTGCCTGCGGCTGTTGTGACCCCAAGGCAGGACTCAGCACTTTGGCTCACTGAATATCACACTGCTGGCCTCAGCCCACTGACCCAGCCTGTCCAGATCCCTCTGCCTTCCTGCTCTCCTGCAGATCAACACTCCTACCCAACCTGGTGTCATCTGCAAACTCAGTAACAGCTCAGTAATTGTTTTTTAATGAAAACAGGGGGAATTAATTAAATAAAGGCTTCAATCTGAAAACAGTAGCTTGAACGAATAAAAGATGACTTTTCTAGCTTAAAATCTGACAGTTAATTTAAATAAATTTCCTGCTGAATGTATTCAGGTTTTTTATCCACATGTAGAGACTCAAGCCCTAGAAACCCCTGAATAATTTTACTGCCTACATCTGCTTATTATTTCTGCTCTCACAATGATCAGGAAGCATCTTTTTTTTTTTTTAAGATTTTTGTCCCCGTAAAGGAGCTTAATTCTATACAACGAGCAAGTCAAAGCTCTCATATCTTTGATTAAATGAGGTGAAGAGTAGTTATGACTCTTCAGAGAAAAAAAAGAAATCAGTACAAAGAAGAAGCCTCATGTGATAAGAGGACACAGTTTTACAACAGTTTTGAATCTTTAATTGTAGTAATTCCTACAACTAGTACTGAATCGTAGGTTGATACTAATTGTTGGGTTTTTCTTTTTCCTTCCCTTATTTTTTCTGAGCAGCTTTTTCCCACAGAAGTTAGGAGCTGACAGAGACTGCCATGGTATTAAATCCTAAAAGTTAAGCAGTTCTCACTCCAAGCAAGTAGAGTTATGCATTACAACTCTTTTGTATGCTTAACATATATACCAACAGAATATAGAATATATAGTACATATATTCTAGATTGTTTGCTCTACTCTTTATATATGAATTGATTTGCTGGGCAACAGAATTTTTTTTTTCTCTTTAGAATTCTTCAGGTTATGTTTACTTCATTGAGAATTATAATCTTATGCATGATTAATATTGCATTTCATGCACAGAATTGGAGAACTAGATTAAGAAATACACAATCTCAGTTCTTACTTTACTTCCATGTAAACTGCTTAGAAACAAGCAATAGTACAAGAATTTAAAAAATGATAGGTAAACAAGTTCTCAAAGAACACCTAAATGTAGCCCAGATCTCCCCTTAGTGGTTAGTATTATACTAAAGTTACTTATTACACACACTGTTTCAAATAAAACTGATACTTAAAGCCACAAGAAGTTAAAGAGCCCCCCAAGTGCAACTCTTACGACAACAGCTTACAACTGACTGAAAAGCTGCTGGGAAAATTAAAGGTGTATTTATATTCTGTTCTAGTATTGAACATAAGTAGGGGGTGAAGAACAGTTTACGTTACTTGAAAACACAACAATTGCATTGATCTTACAGAGTCTGAGGACAAAACAGTTTTAGTCTTCATGTTCTCCAAAATTACAGCAAAGCAATCACTCAAAAAAAAGTGCTTTAATTCAATACACTGTTTATTCAGACTGACTGAAAGTACCAAAACAACACACACAGAGCACTGTGCTAAATTTCAAGCCCCACTGATAAAGTCTACAACTGCCTGCAAATATTATCTCCAACCCAGAGTCCTTTCAGAGACAGAACTCTGCCATGCTGCTGTATTCTCACCATAGGACAGAAGTTTCACCAGTCCAAACAACAGACATTTTTAAAGGCTATAAGCAAACATTTGTGTTGCTTGTCAGAAAGGAGTACACACATAAGACAAATTGCTTATGAAATATGTACCAGTCTATTTGCTCTAAAGGTTGTGAAATTAATCCTGAGGAACAACAGCTATAAGGACTCTCATTCATCTGTCTGGTATACAAAATAGGTCATGGAATGTGAGCAAGGTTTTTAGGTATTTCCAAAGTACTGTATCTTAATAATGGTAGTAACAAGAAGAGTAAGAATAAAGGCTTACAGTCTGACTTTCAGGGAAGTCCATCTTCAGCAGTTTGTGAGCACATTCTTCAAAGTCTAAGCTGAACAGAAAAAAACACTTATCATCTGTGGAATATACACTATGCTAAAAACATTCCAAAACTGTATTAAGATTGATCCTTGGTGCTAAAACCTCAACTCTTTTGAAGTAAAGTACTTCAGCTGTTTGATTTGCTGAGACTTTATTAAAAACCCCACAGCAACAATAAACATTTTGTATTTCACGAGTTTCTAGCTGAAAATTAATCTAAAGTGATTACATTTGCAGGCAATCTGAAAACAAGAAGATCCAAGTCATTATTACTATCACATCATCTTATAAAACCTAATAAAACAGAAAAATGGGAGCTTGTTTTGCACCTTTTGAAACACACTGTAATACAAGCACTACAGACAAGCTCCAAAAGCAATACATACCATAGTCTCCTCTTTGCACCCCTGTTCTGAAAGCCTTTAGCTACCTGCCCCTCACACATAACATGAACAAGTTCAAGTATGGCAAAAAAGTATTTAACAGTAACTTTGAGAAATGTGAGAGCCTTTGATACTCTCAGTATGGTATTAAATCACATATCTAAATGATCAGCACCACAACTACATCACTGCACTCCTCATGCAGGATCAGACCTGCACAGTATTACAGGCTGCAAGGGATCAACCTCTCCTCTCAGCCTGGTCATACAGAAGCTACACCCAGCAGGTCTGGAATACTTGTGCCACGAACTCAAGGGACATCATTCTCAAGATGACCACAGGGTTGGTAACTGCATACTTATTTTCTAAACAATGCAGATGGCATAAGAACCCCATATCAGAAGTGGAGACAAACTACAGAATTTCTAATTGTATCTCAGATTTTTTTCATAAATTCTCAAAATGCTGCAAAATTTGAAGATCACTGACTTCTGTTCACTCAGAAAGTTCTCATTATAACAATAGTTCCAGCTCACTACTCAAACATTTTGAAACAAACAAGATTCATCTTAGAATGAGAATTTGGAAAACAGTCTGCTTTACACAGTCAGATCAGGCTCCATAAAGACCACTTCCCTACTTTTTTTTTCTTTTGAACTGCACATCAAGACAGAATTTTAAGAAGAGAATTACAGTTCCCTCACTTCAAAAGAACTACACTCCTAGGTGCATAATTTATCCTTACCTTGACTGAATAGCCAGATAAATTGTACGACGGAATGAGACCAGGTTAATTTCTGTTTTGTCATGGACAGTAACTTTCTGACCTGGAAAAGAAAAGCATGGATTTGTAAAGAGCAAAACATTAAGGAAGACATACGTAGTAATTTTTTAGGACATCTCTATTTACCATTTACTGAGTCTGTAGCACACTATTTTTCTAGAAGTACTTAGGACTGTTTGCAGACTTATGTATTTTTTAATGTTTATTATTATAGATAAGAAAAAAAATCAGTATTTGCTTCATCTGTAACAAAGGTAAGTATTTAGAGAAACTTTTAAAAGGGTAATTCTTTTAAAGACATTTCATGTTTCTTAGTCACTGCAACCTCTAGGTTTAATATTTCTTGTCAACATTATTAGCAATCCATTTCCTACACAATTTAGCCATACAATGCTTTATGTAGGATCTCTGACTTTAACAGTTAATTCTTAGCTCCTGTTAATTGTAGGATCTACATTACAGTATTCTGCAAAGTTCTGGAGCAAGCATAGAAAAATCTATTCTGAACCAAACCACTCTGGGAACACTTTCATCCATAAATACTCACTATTCCTTCAGTCTTTTAAAGTTTGATAAAAGCATAAAAATTTTTTCTACAGGAACAATACTTGACTGGCTTTTCCATTACTCATGCAGTCTGCACAAAAATTTATGCTTATCCATCAACGCTTTTTCCTGGGAATTGAATACATTCTTTGAAAATGAGTAAGTATTGTCTCCACTGAAGATCAAGAAAGAGGGCTATACTGAACCAAATGAGATATGGAGGATGATGAGAAAGTCCATTGTAATTTTCAAAGTGACTTAAAAATATGATAAAGCATGAGGAAATTTAAGCAAGAGTTTTCATTTTGCTCTTTTTCGTGTGTTATGTTTGTAAGGCTTTTTTCAAAGGAAACCGATCCTGTCAAGAATAATGTGGCAAAGTTGCTTTTGCTTTTCTGCATGTGCTGAACACTTCCTTTCAGACTGTTATACTGCTTGCTAGTAAACACTTAGATCTGAGAATAACTGAGGAGGAAAACATTGCTTAACATTTGAACATCTGCTTTGCAAAACATCTATGAAATTAAGCTTTTCTTTCATGTTTCATCTACATTCAATCAATTGCCCATAAGGCACCAGTCATACATTTACCATCTTCATCCTCCTCTTCATCGTCTTCTTCATCTTCTTCACTACTTCCAGCTTCTTGATTTCCTTCAGATTCAGTGTCACCTTCATCAAGAATTTCTGAAAGAGCAGTAGCCCAGATTGATGGAACACAGACCGCAGTAACTTTCATTACAAAAACCCCCTTGATCCAACCCCTGAAGAATGAAAGGATGTCTCAGGTAAAGGATGTGGAAGAGGCCATAAAGCAGATATATCATAACTGAATGGAAACATAGATGGAGCAACAACACTGAGTAGCACGAACACAAAGGAAAGGTCTACGAACTGGAAGAGTTGCATAGGACAGAAATATCACCCACTGTTAAATAAATGTTGGCAGCAAGAGCTGAATAAGCAAACGCTATAGGTAATGGCTGCGTATACGTACAAAGGTCCCTACCTTTCTTCAGCATTTTGTATTTCTCCTCATTTTCCATAAAGTTCGGATCCATCTTGAAAACATCTTTAGAATAAAAGAGAATCTTTATTTAAAACACAAATTGAAGAAAGATATTAATATTTAATCCTGAATTTATTTTCTTGAGGAATGCAGTTAAGGAATTATCTTTCATTTCTAACTTACTAAGAACATCCTCTGGGTTGTAGTCATCTTCCAATGGCAACATATGAGTAAACTGATCCTCCTCTTCCACTAGATCTAATCCCTCTGGAATGATGGGATGATCCTTGAAGCCATCCTTCCGTACAGCAAACATGACTTCTATCATGTACTGAACACGCATATCAATTTTAGATTCATGCAGGATGTGTCGAAGGCGATCAAAGATTGCTTTGGAAAAGAGACAAATGTAAATATGAAAGGTATTTACTAATAGAAATGCCAAGATAGGTTTTGGCTGACTGTACTTACCATTAATACCTCTAATTAATACCATACTTACCATTAATACCTCTAGGAGAAACTTCTGTTAATTTGAGCCCACTCTCTTTAATAAATCCAATTGCTACTTCAATACTGTCATCAGTAGGCCTCTCAAGAAGTAAAGTGAGCATTTCCAAACATAAAACCTCGTGAGCCTGTGGAAAGAATATCAGCAAATAATCAGAATACACAATGTTACATTATCACCACAGTCATTTACTGGACAGACCTGTCCAGCCTTTGAGGATGCCACAACACAGCAGGTTAATCACATACACAAGGCAGCAGTAGCGGGGCAAAGCTCATTAAGAGGAAGTAAAAATTTCAAATCCAGTTTTACCATCAGTATTTACATCAATTTTCTAGTGAATGTGACTGTTTATTGAAATGAACAAGCAAGCAATGAAAAATATTTTGCCATTAAAAAAATTACAGAATGCATTTTCAAGAGGCAAATAAATTAGCATGTGCATTACAGAACCCAGTTCTAAGTGCATTGTATCTAATTAAATCAGACCTTCCAGGATCAGGCATACAAGCGAATAGCACATCTCAGATTCACTTCCTCTACCAAAACGCTGAATACTCCCAACATTCCTGAGACACTGCTTCTTGACATTATTTAAATCAGAACATTCTGATTTCTGACATGTTAACAAGTGGCATAGAGCTGGATATAAATTTGATTTAGATGCAACTGAGTCTACTTCTACTAACACACATGTTGCAAGAAAACTTTGTTAAGGTCTGTGGAACAGAGCCTCAAATGATCCTTGCTTTGCATCAAGACATGCCTGAATACTAATCCAAACACACATATGAAATCTGGAAAACTCTGGAGCGTAAATTTAATAATAAGTGCTGATAACTGCATAAGAAATTACCGGTATCTCTTCTAAAGAAATCTTAACATCTTAAAGCAGGCACCTCACTCAGGCTTTCTGCAACTTTCAGAACAGAGAGAGAATCTCCACTTAGGGTACTGCTGTCTTAAACTAAAAATTAGCCACATAGGGTTCAGACTGAGTAGAAACAAAGAAACATACCACATTCTGATTCATCAAATGTGCAACAAATTTTGAAGATGTTAGACAGAGTTGCTGCAAAAGAAATAAATCAGGAAATTTTAACATACGTAGAAAAAACTCCTAACCCAGACATATTATAGATTAATGCATCTCACAAATTAGTTGTGAAACTATTTAAGGATACTGGTAGCTGTTCACAATTAGGACTGTACACTCAAAAATAAAAAATTAGAATTAAACACCCCTGCCCAAATCAAAAAATCCCAAACTATCACAGTATCAATCCAGAAGAGGTTGTCAGACCTTCGTGATACTCTAATACTACTGATGTCCCATAGACTGGCCTCGACCCATGTCTTGGCTGTGTTCCTTTGACCCCACTTGACAGTTACACTGCAGAATTCCACATTTCAGCATGTGGAGTATGTTGCTCCTTTACATTTTACATACCTTGTCATTTCTGCGATACCCTTTACGAAAATTCAGTATCAGCCTCTTGAGGATCAATTCACCAATATTTGGAAACTTCGAATTGATAATTGCCACAAGAGCTGCATAAACATGAGTAAAAATCGGAGAGGCACTCTGAGCTTGCAAAATGGATCTAGACAGCAATCCCCTGTAAAAATAAGTAAGTTTTAAAGACTTTTCTGATATTAAGGCATGTAAGGTTTTTATTCAGTACTTACCACATGAAATAGTGTTGTGCAGTTGGAATAGCTGGAAGAAACCAGATGATCATTTTCAAACCATAGTTTATCATGCCACAAATGGAATTTTGCAAAATGTGTTGCACAAATCTGTCTGAACTGAAAGGTTCTTAAACTGTCACCTAATCTTTCACCAAGTATTGTTCATATTAGAGCTACACTTAAAAATGGTAAGCATGCAAAAAGTCATCTTGTATCCTGCAATTATCCCTTTTTAAATCTGAACTTCTTCTGATTATAAAATACTTAGAGCCTAAATGAAGGTAAACAAAGGACTCAATAGTTCTTTTATTTTTCAAATGATCTCTTTTCCATTTATTATCAAGAAAGTCTGAAAAGAATTTGTGACTTGATTCCCCTCATCTCAATTTTGCTTTTTGTAATGCTTATGAGCACATAGTATTTGACTTTTGCTGTATTACTCAACTACATGTGGGTGAGGATTAAAACAAAACAAACTGCTAAATGTGAATCTTCAAAGTACACACTGATACCCAAACCTATCTTCCTTGTGATCTATTGGAATCTTTAAAAAAATCTCCTACAGAGTACTAAATAAAAAAAGTGCATAGGGACCTTATTCCTACTTACTTTGGTACTGACAAATGGAATAGAACTCATTTCATACTAGTGCACAGAAACAGAGCATTTCCATTTTGAAATTAGTCACTTCTTGTTTACAAACCAAAAGTGGTCTGTTTCAGTTCTTATTTATTATCTACTTAAAACCTCAGTAAAGGATTTGACAGCCAGATAAAAATTTGTGTCATTACTTTTAAATTCACCTTTGTGCAAGTTTGGAAGTACTGAACTAAGGAGGGAAATGGTGCCATTTTCCATATATATTATTTTGACATTTATAAACCACAAAGACTTCCACAGACAAGTGCATTCTAAAAATATTCAATAAGCTCATTTTTAAACTAAAATAATACCGTTAGTATGAAAATTAAATTTTGGGGACATGAAATACAAGCAATTAAAAAGCAGCCCTACAAAAGCCTGAAACTTCACTACTACTTTTAACAGAAATCACATTCAGAAACTATTTGCCCACTCCCCAGATTTTATTTAAATTACGAAACTCTCTTATTTTTATGCTAGTTGCATGACTCTGATTTTCCCATCAAATAGAACATACATGAAAAGCAATGTATTCCTCTTCAAATAAATCCATGACAGAGAAAGTGTCACTATCTGTCTGAAATGTAACAGAATTATTTTTGGATCTACCAAGCTCCAACAGCATAATGGTCTTTTCTTTACATTACATCAATATACAACACCAACAGGAAACTGTAGTAAAACTTGTTTTGCTAAATAGTGGCTAGAAATATTATTTGTTCCAGAAAAAATAATGAAGCACTACAAAAATAAATAGACAGTGACAACTGCAAATTACAAGTCATTCAAGTAAAATGCATTGGTAAAACCTTAAGGAAATATACACCATTTTACTCCACCAAGCATACAATGCCTTTCCCATGTAAGGGACTATTCTGAATATGACAATATGGCCTAAGGTTAATACTAAAATGTGACTAGCACCCACATAGTACTCATAGCACACACAGTGGTGTACACATGAACAGTGTACATGCTCCAGAAAAGCAAAAGAATTATTTTCAAATACTAAGACTTACCTTCCCCGAACAATATTCTCCTGAAGGAGCTCATGAATGATGTTTTCTATATTAGAAACATTCACTTTATTGACAAGACCATTGATCGACTTCTTTAAGGCTTCCCAGCTCATCCTCTGGTATGCCAAGCTATTACAAAGTATCACAGATTAGTAATGTATGAATTTGAAGTTGCACTGAGTAAATATATATAGCATACATTCACATTTTCATTTAAATCAGTAAAATAAATTTTAAAATAGTCACTGCATAAATGTGAAGACTTGCTCACAATTATACATTCAACCACTAGAAAATCACTGAACCAACATGATAAACAAAAGAGTAGTCCTCTGCAGATATGGTATAACCCAAAATGTTGTTTTTTAAGATGTTCCAAAAAATTCCTGGCTACACTCAGTATCCTGCTTTACTTTATCACTTACACTTTGCAGTAGAAGCAGGTACAGTTTTAATCTGCTTAATCTCTTATCTCTCTTCTGATAAAAACATACCTTCAAAACAATGATCACAATCCCATTTTTCCCAATGTTCTCTTAACACCTTAACTGTTTTGCTTGCAGCAAAAAACCTACTACGAAACTTTGAACTCACCTATTTTTATCAGTGATTTGCTCTTGCATCATCCTGAGCTTAGCAGGTGGAATATATGCACCACCTGTGCGAGTGAGGATTGGATCCACTTCTTCTTTCTTCTTCTTTGAGCTGGTCTCATCATTAGCAAGTGAGCTCTGGCCTGTCGACCTGTCTGGACTCCTACGGTCAGGTGATGAGTATCTTCTCTGCTTCCTTCGATCATATTCTCTGTCGTCCCACCTGTCATAGTGTCTATCTCTCCCCCTTTCCATCCTTCTAAAGGAAAAAAGAAACACCTACTAAACAACCAAGTGTATGTGAAAAGCTTTCACATTTTATTCTTTATAAAAAAGTATTTTATTACTGATTAAGGGCTCCATACCTTCCATCTGAAGTTCTGTCATCATAGTATTCCCGTCTTGAATATTCCTCATCATATCTGCTATCATCAGAGTATCTCCTTTTCCTGGGAGATGGAGACCGAGACCTATCACGCTCCATGTCTCTACTCGTAACCAAGACACAACAACTTTTAGTAAGAGGCTGACAAAAGCAATGGTATTAACATTTACTTGCAATATAATGCAACAATGCAGGAATGTTCCAATTCTGCAATGTGAGTTTCAAAATACGTGTCACACCAATAAAAGGGTCTACTTTAACAATAATTTGTTGCCAGGAAAAAATTATCAGAAATTAAAGAAGCACTGTAAAAGAAAGCTCCTAGAATTTGAAATTAAGCATTTAACAGTAATAACATCAAATACCAATGGTAAATTCAGCAACTTGCATTCCTTGGAACACACGTATTCATTTGTTTCTACTTACTCTTGCCTGTACAGCATGAAGCAGTCTTGTCCAAAAATGTTAATTGTGGTATCAGCAATATGTGACTTCAAGCAAAAAGCTAGCATGTAATTTCTACTTTCTTGTAATAATTTAACTAAATGCTAAGTTTTAGCAACAAATCCATTTAATTACTGTTAAATTGACATTCAGCTACTTTATAAAATCTACACTTGTTTTCTACCACTTAGATATGGTAATATATAAAAAAACCGTAACCTGATGATTTTTTTTAACTTCTCTAACTCACTATGTGAGGTATATATACAGAATTGAAGGATACAAAAATCAGTCATTCTACCTGTCCTCTGGAGACAGACTTTCATGTTGGGAACTGTAGTTTTCCTTCCTTTCGTGACTGGAGCCATGCTTTAATGAAAGACAAAGAAAAAAGAATCAAGCCCCAACATGACTGTGAGCATCTATCTTCAGATCAAAGCATACCATGCCTTCAGTTCCCACTCCTTTACAGGGAAGGACATCAAATAAAGCTGATGGCAGTCAGATATGGCAAGGAGAGGCTCCTGGTTCTCTAGGAACAAGCAGTTAGGCAGCTGGACACCCTGCAACAGGATGCTGCAGATGCCAAATGCTTCCACAGGTTCAAGGCACTGAACAAACACCAAAGAAAAATCTGCAAGGGTTACCAAAAAACTTTATCTGGCTCAGGAAGCTGCAAACAGGTAGAGAGTAGGAGTGTACATGCGCGACTACTCTTACAGTTGCCCTATTCCTAAACTCTTTAAGGCATTTGCTGCTATTTACTGCTGGAGACTAGAGTAGATGGACCACTGGTCTGCCTTTCCTGCTTCCTTCTTCCAGATGCCACTTTAATTTGCTCTATCATATGCAATACCATGAAGAAAATTTCAATATTTCTTGTTTAAACAGTGTCTTTCCTCTCCCCTAAAAATCCACTTTAGAGTAATTTTTCCTTATGTTCCCCCTTTTTACTAATCACAATTTATTTTCTTATGAGTCATTTCTCGTTTCATACATTATGAACATCTGAGTTGCACTGATTTACTTGTCAGATTTGCAGGATTGTTTAAGTGATACACAAACAGTTCACACCAAATTCCCTGGGCTGAGCCATGACATTTAGAAGCATGGAAATCATACAAAAATCAGAACATGACAGCATCTAGAACAAACACAGAAAGATATTCATTAAGATGTTTCTAGACAACTTTGGTAGAGTCAAGCAGCAGCATTTGCAACATGAGTACTTTCATTGCAAGGGTTATCTCTTCCTTCAAAATATTATTTATGATTTTTCAGAACCAAAATCTCATGATGTCACTGAGTGATTAACTGTGTAATAGGGAACACCTCACCTGATAAACTCAACACCAGCATTTTCTTATGCACCTTGATGGAACTCCCTGCAGCAACACTCAGCTCCTTTGTTGAAGCAGCATCCTCTCCACCAACATGCTGGCACATCAGTTCTTGCCCCACCAAAGACCCAGTTAAAACTCTGGGTGACAAGAATATAATGTCACCTCTTCCATAAAAAGCAGGGCAGCTGTTATCCCCAAAAACTTAACTGAGGGGTGTGTATATATATGCAAACCAATAATTGTATTTTTGAGGCCACTATAACATATCCTAGAATATTCCCTTTCCTAGGGTGCACTTCAAACACTGCTAGAAATACACCCAGCATTCTCTCACCTGCATCAAGATGGTAACACAAAACAAGGGCATTGCATTGTCCATGGGGAGCATACATCCCTACAAAAGTTATGTCCACTTGTTTAATTTTAGAGCCACATTACCTATGACAGCAGAGATAGTACAAGAGGTTCACATATTCACCAAGGTTTTCTACTTCAATGCTCATTACAGCACAGAGCAGATCACTGAATTAATTCAAGGGTAAGAAAACTCCTTAAGCTGTTTTTTTCCCCAGCACAGTAAAATAATGCCAGTCTGTATCCTAAGCTTCCAAAAAAGTGGTAATAAAAATCTTTGAATAACACAAAACAGTTACTGTATTTAAATCCTATCTAGCAGATGGGAAGAAGGCAGTGGGTCTTTTTAGGATGACCCATTCTCATGGGTTCTTTATCATCTGTCTCTGCCCAAGCAGAACCAAAAAGACAAGCGTTTGTAGCAATAAAACAATGTTAAGGCTGTTTCTGCTTGCTGAATGAGTTGTCACCCTCAGCTCTTTGTGATCAGGTTTTCTGCCACAAATTAGTCCTCCTCCTTGTCCATTTTCATCAAAATGATTAACTGAAAGTTTCCAAAAAGTGTGCTTTTGCTTACTGTTTTTGACAGATGAGGGAGCACTACCAGATTAGGAAAACAGAAGAAGGCATTAAACTACCCCTCAAGCATCCCTAATAAAAGCCACTCAAGCTGGAAAAGTTGGATCTCAAAGAGTGAAGAAGCCTGTGCAGGTTCCAACTCTGGAAAAACAGGCAGTGTAATACCACAGATTTGAGGTAGTGCCTCATAACAATATTGCTCTGCTAACATGTCCCAAACCTGGTGCACTTTACAAATACAGCATTTCTAAATTTCTTCTTCTTCTTGCATTCCCAAAAAATCACTCCCATCCACTCAGAAATGGGCCACACAGCTTTTAAAAAGAAAAGCTTTAACATGCATACTATGACATACAGTTGTCAAATTAACTGCTATTTATTGTCTCTATATCTTTTAAGACCACTGTTAAATTTTTCAAAATCTTTCTCCATTCCTCTACATGCTTACCTTTGCTGTTGAGCCATCATCATTCAGTCAGTTTTGACTAATTATTGTAACATTATACACTAATAACATTCAGGACTTTAACTGCAAGGACAACAGCAACTAGAAATAGCTATAATTTACTGACTCCTAGCTGCTGTTTGTTACAGATATTACTACTCACTTTGCATTCAGGAAGTTTTATTTAACATAATATCAGCTACAAACCTAATTACCAGTAACAGGAGTGATCAAATCCTACAATTTAGATTTAAGAATACTTACATTTACTTGTGTCACCCTGCTCTTCATCTTAACTTCCTGCTTTTTACAAACGTGCAGCAATGAGGCAATCCAAGCTGGAGTTCAGCATATGAAAACCATTTCACCTGTAACACACAGAAGAAAATCAAAAACTTTCGACCGCACACAGTGCCGGAACGCGCACCTTTATTTCGTCCTTTAAGGGTACGCTTACACAAGCCCTTAAACCAAAAGGCTCCTCCGGGTCTATTCCGATTCCTTAAGCGGTTGCACAGCAGCAGGCCGGAGCTCACCGGCACAGCCGGCCCCGAACGAGCGGCCAGGCCGCGCTTGGGGCTGCCGGGGCCCTGCCCACCGACCCTGCCGCCCGGTTCCCGGCCCGGGCCCGCGCCCGCCCGCCGCGTCCCCGGCCAGGCGGCGCTCAGGGCTACCCCGGACCCCACGGGGAGGGTGCGAAGGGGCGCCTCGCTGAGCCTCGCCCCGCCGAACCCCGCACGCCCCCAGTCCCGGCCCGGCCCGCACCTCCCGCCGCCGCCGCGCACGGCCCCGAACGCGTCACTTCCGGCGGCGCGGGGTGAGCGCGCGGCCGGCCCCGCCCCTTCCGCTGCCATGTTGGGGGCGGGAGCGCGCGCTGAGCCCTCCCCTCCTGTGCTTGAAAGGAAGGCGCTCGCTGTGGGTGTTAAAACATCGCAGCTCAGGCTGTGCTCTCTGAGGCCGCTGCTCCTCGGGCGGAGCATCCTAGGGGTAACACACCCCGCTGCTACCAAGCACATGCCTCCCCTCTGAAGCACGTGCAGCAGCAGGGAGCAGTGAACCGGCCTCCCTGAGGGATGGAGATCTGCCCGGAGCACCGCTGGGAAATGGAGTGAATTAAATATTCCTGCGCCTTGAAAGCAGCTGAGAGCACATTTCTGTCGCTTGCAGCGTGGTTTAAACACAGCTGGAGGGAGATGTGTGCAGGAGAGATAGCAGACATTGCACTGTGCTGGGCTATGGTGCTCTTGGAACACCTCTGTGTGGTAGAGGGGTCTTTTTGATCTCTGAAAGTGTGAAGTAATTCAGCACCAGGGATCCAGGCTAACAGAAAGCCTCTGGTTTATTGCAGGAACAAATGTGTTTGGAATTTGGAAACTGATTGAATGCATAGGAAGTGGGTAAAAAAAAAGAAAATGCTACATAAGGTCTTAAAATACTTACAGTTAATTTTCGGTTTTTGTGAGATAAATGGAAATGAACTCTTGCAAGACATGGCAGATCAGGGTCAGGAAGGCATTAACTCAGCAGAGAGGCAGATGGTTCCTGCAGGGCCATGTGCAATGAAGCTGTGCCATGCCCGCCCGCATCCCTGCTCCACAGGTCCTGTGCCTCCACAGCTACTGGGACATGCTGTTCCTTGAGGGAAAGAGGATGGCAATGAAACTTTCTCAAAGCTGGAAAATGCTACTTCTTTTCCTTTCTTTTGGGAGGTTTTTAAATTAACTTACTTATTCTGTACTGAGCATTAAAGTACTTATGTTTTGTCACATCATGTTACACACCTGTAGCACTATTTTCAGTGCAACAATTAGTGTAGGCTCAGATGCTCACTGTCAAATAAAAATCACAACGTAGTGAGGAGAGAACATTCATGATTGGACAGATCTGGTCAATGGGGTGCAGCAGCTGAAGACAGTCCCCAAGATGTAAATTGCTCTTCTGTCACTATGATCTCAGAAGAGTAAGAGAAAAGGAGCATCAGGCCCTGACTGAGATCGTGCTATGCAGCACTTGAACTCAGAACCGCTTTGGTTTAAACTAATGTACCAGTTCATGCTCCCCAGCACTTGAAGCATTCACAAAATGGGAACAAACCTGTTCTCACACTTTTCCAAAGGCCAGCAATGCCATCGTAATTGTGTATTGTAACAGTTACAGATATTCTGCTCTCATGAGAGAATAGTCCTTTTTATTTACAAATTCATAAAAGTCAACTTTCTCATTGATGTTGCAATACTAAGCAGAATAATCAATGAAGCAAAACACACCTTGCTCAAAATCAACATGGAGATAGGATATGTTAAGAAACAATAATCAGAAAATGTGCATTCTTTTTTTCTGCTTTTAATGTTTAGCAAAAGGATTTGATTTCTTTGCCCTAATGATTTGCAAATGTGGCTCTTACACAGGAGACTGGAAACAGCATGTATTTGGATGGTCATACATGTTCTGACAATGTGAATTGTTAAATGCTTTCAGAAGATATTCCCTGAACCGACTGTCTGCCTGTGAACGCTCTATGATTGCCCATTCTGCTGTGAAAGTAATCTTTTTCCCACCTCACGCTGTGTAAACAGGTGTCACGAAATAAAAAGGCATATGGCATCAGTGTGGCAGCAGCCTCTCCTGAGAGGGACATCCTGTG
This sequence comes from Toxostoma redivivum, assembly GCA_013397375.1. Taxonomy (NCBI): domain Eukaryota; kingdom Metazoa; phylum Chordata; class Aves; order Passeriformes; family Mimidae; genus Toxostoma; species Toxostoma redivivum. The sequence goes on along the minus strand of VXBI01000139.1, from coordinate 1,445,265 downwards.
GCTGATGGTGCACACACCATCCCTCAGCCTGTCCCTCCAAATGCTCTGGGAGAGAGAGGACATGAACAGCTGAGCTTTCCCTCAGAGGGAGCCTGAGGACAGAGATGGGAAATATAAAGGTCTTTTTTGAGGTGTCTCCACCAGGACACTACTGATAACCTAGGAGAAATATGTTTGTGATTTAAGAGTGGCTGAATAATATGGAGTGACTTCAGTTCTCTTCTTGGATGTGGAAAGCAGAGAAGGGGCTGAGGCGATGGGATTCACTGAACAAGGGAAAGGGCATTTAATGCTGAATAGAAGCAGTGAAGTGAGGTTTCCCTTTTTTGCTTTCCTAAGTTAATACTTTTACTATTGGATTATGCAGTGAAGTTCCCTTCTGCTCATTTCTTCCCTGCTCTGCTCATCTCACAGTCTCTTTTCTGCAGTGGGTCACGCTTAGATTTTATTCCTCATCAGGTTGAAGGGAGAATGCTTCAATTTTATAGTGGGTCTAGTCTTCTGGCTTGGCAAAATGCTTTAAGACATGCAAGTTTTATTTCCATGAGGGTGAAAAGACAAGCACACACTTCCCAAGTGAACACTCTGAGGGGGTAGGATGCAGTGAAGGCTGAATGCCCCAGATCAGCCTTTTGGAATCTGCTGCACTCAAGATCCCAAATGTCTGAAGTAAAACCGTGACTGTGGGTTCTGACTTCTAGAGAGTAAGAGGGATTCAGGTGCATTCTCTCCTTGGTTTGTTTTCACAGCTTCTTGCTCAGCATGTGGGACTCCTTAACTGCCTGTAAGGCACTCAGGTGAAGCATCCAACTGAAGCAATCCTGATAACCCTGCAGGAGACATGCAGCTACTCTGTAGCTCTAAGAGATGGTGAGGATCACTTATCTCTATCTCAGTCTGAAGTAAACTACAATTCGAATGGAGCATGATTATAGAGTCTAGAAAAAGGAAAAACCAAAGAAATTAACAAGAATTAACTCAAGTTGAGTGGCTTTATGTGTAGGTACAACAGCAATAATCAGTAAAGAATGCTTCTCCTTAAGTAAGCATGATGATCAGGCCTTGAAATACAATAGCACCCAATTCATACAAAATTGAACCAGCATGAGAAGTTTGCCTTCAGATAAGGCAAATTTAAATATAAATTTTTACACACTGAAAATACTGAAGGAACTGACAATTCAATTGAGACTAATAGCAATTAAACTAAACATAATTATCTTTGAAACCTGCTCAGAGGGAGAAAGGGTAATGCATCCAAAAAATTCACATTCATCAGCTTAATGTTTTGCATGAATAGTCCATTAATAAGCCACAGGAAACATAGTTTTAGTCGTGTTGTTTTCCTGTGGCAGTTTTTGTCATTGTGCTTGAAATGATATGAGTTAAAAATCATCCACATGGCACTCCCTGGGCTGGCACCTCTCCTGGCATAAGAAGCTGTAGCTCCATCAACTCTCAGTCTTCCACAAGTGAGCAATAAAGGCTTGCATATAGAAACTCACTGAAAGTACCTAAGACTTCTGGAAAAACAGTGATAGCTGCTCCTATAGCTTATTCTGGTAGCTGAGTCTTTGCAGTTAGTATTTCTTTATTAATTAATCTCAGAATGATGGATTGGAGACTTGTTTCCTGTCTGCTTTATTAGGAGTAAGGAATTTATAAACAGCTAATTCTCATCCAAGTTAATCAGTGTGACCTTTAGCATGCTGTAGGATTAAAATCTTGTGCAAGGCTCAGAATTTGTTTCCAGATAGCTGTTGCAATGTGCTGGCTGTGAGATATTACTCCACACATCAGCTGAGATGAGAAATCTCATCCTCTGTGGTTTCAGTTTAATGTCACATAAGTCAGGTGAGCCAGCAAAGGAGGCTGGAGAAAACACAGCTGAACTTGTTCAATAGCAGAGTGGGTCAGGGATGTGTAATCTCTACTGCTGCCTTTTGGCAGGAGTTATCCCCGATGCAGAGTGTTAAGAAGCAACATGTGGGGGTGAGAGAGACAAAGAAGAAACACATAAACGCCATTGTTTCAGAGGGATCTAATATCCATGCTCTGAAGTCCCCTCACCATTACATTTTAATAACTGCTGGAAGATCATGGATTTACAATACTGAGAAATATCTCTTTTTGGTATCTCAAATGCATGACACTCGTGTTTCATCACAAAATTTGTTTTTCCCAAGGAAACATCAGCAGACTCCTAGTGTTTTGAAACCTCGTCAAAGTGAAGCTATCCCTCTGAGCTCAGTGGCAGGGATGATCATATGTGGAACTTCCACACAATTTCCTCTGTGTGAGAGCACATCACATATGTTTGTTGTTTTTTTAATGACAGTCTTTCAGCTGCTTCTCATAAGAGTAAAAAAATCCACCCAGTATGCAAAAATCTCCCTTCTTTCAGTTTTGTGGCAATGCTCTTTTCCAACCAGCTTCTGGGACTGAAAACAATTCTTGTCCCTTTGGGCATCTTCTAACTTTAAATTAATATACAGACTAAGCAATTATTCAGAAAAGGAAAGCACAGTGAATTCAGATTGGCAAAAAAGAGTAGTTTTTGGTTTTTTTTACAGTGAGTTTTTGCTTACTAACATTATTAATAGTTTTTTGTTTGTTTGAAGCCTTTCCTACTTAGTGGTATGGAGTGGAGTGCTGCAGGTACACGTCACTGGGCTGTGAACTGGTGTTTTCGCATCCTTGGTTTCACTTTGTTCTTAAACACCGCAGAAGAATGTTGGTTCTTTTCCACAGTTCCAAGAGTTCATCAAACCAAAGTGTCACTCTACAGCCAGCACCCTGAAGTTACAATATCTGCCTAAAATTTCAGGGCTATACCATGAATTGAGCTGTGTCATCATTTAGCAGCTTTAGCTTATTTAGCAACTAAAATCCTTTTTTAGCAACTAAACCCCTTTCAATTTTGTTTTTGCTCCTTTGTGCTGATTTTTTTTATCATCTACAAAGTATTTTTATATCTCCTGACCTTTAAATAGAAAAAAAATAAATCTCTGCCATTCTGCAGAGCTAGGACAGTAGAACCCCATGGTGGGGTCATGATGCTGAGTGCTAGAAGGTGTGTGTTTGTGCTCAGAAATCAGAGGACAGGCTACTGAATGCACTCTTTCTTTGCCTTTCTGCACTAACCTGGTGATTGTATCCCAATAATATATGATATAGTAGGTAAAAGAAAAAAAAATACAGCGTCTGTTCCTTCTGTCATCTTTCTCTTGCATTTTTATGCTGATGTCATTGAGCAGAACCAGCTACTCATGCCTTGAATTAAAGGACAAGTTAGTGTAGCTACTTCTCACTGCTGAGCTGACATTTGGATGTCATGCTCATCTTTCATCTCTTCACCAATGCAGAGGGAAAAGTGCCCTCTGTCCAGAGTTGTTGGCTGTTCCCAATGAATCTCAGGTAAAATTAAAGCACCAACACAGGGTGGGTAGATGATATATCATAATGCATGGAAAGGACAAAACCAGCATATTCATTAATTCTTCTGGATTTGTTCCGTTTCCTTATAATTCTTATGGTCCTGATGTCATGACAGAATATCTAGATGTTGGCAGGACATTAGGCACCCTTTGGAGTTCCTGGATCTTACAGCATATCCAGCTATGTGAGTTAATTACAACAGATTTAAAAATGAAGAACGTTGGTGGAAAACATTTTTTTCAGCATGAAACAGAATAACAACACTGGAATGACCCCCTGAAGTATTTCCCAGGGGGCTTTACTATATACAGAACAGTAACATTTTTGAAACAATGAAAGCAAGAGAGTATTCTGTTATAAGCAAATTTGTAGCAAAATACCTCTTTCCTCTGTAACAGCCAACTAGTGTTGCAGTAACTCTTAAGTATTGTACAAAACCTGATGCCACTATTATTTTCTTGGAAGTGATACATTTTAATTCTATTAAAGAGCAGCTCTTCACTATGTGAGATCAACTTGTGTTCAAGGTGAAAGTGATCCGAAGATCTTGCCTGATTTGTGAATGTAGCTGGCCTAAATCCTGGCAGAGCCTGCACACTGTCTCCTGGGTCTCATTTTAATCTTTCCAATCCTACTTCATATCATAGGAATTGTTCTTTAGCCTACTCAGAATGTCTCTTTTTCTCCTGGATTGAAGTCTTCTAGTGGTGTGAAATGGAAGGGTTGGCAATGATAGTAACACCATGTATGTAATTCAATATGATTTTAAACAAAATACAGACTTTCTGTGTGTGTATATACTACAAATTTAAAAAATTCACAGCAATTTCCAAAATTACTTGTTTAAACTAACAAAAATAGATGTTGATGCTCCTTTGATAGCTTTAACAGCTCTGTGGTTCTGCATGCTGTATAATCAGTGGTAAGAGCTCCTGACCTTTTTCACTTTGTCAAAGAGAGACCTGTTAGCATTTTTTCCCCTTTAAACTGCTGTGGTATATTTTCTAAAATTTTACTGTGTTATCCCAAAAAAGCCACCATAATAAGCCCCTTTAGGAATGTGTTCATCATGTCACACAATGCATTAGTTAATTATCTTATCTTAGCACTACAGCAGACCTTCAAATTAACAGCTATTGCAAACTATAGGCAAACAGTAGGTGCCTGACTTAATTAACTCTGAGTGCCTGTGATGTGATTTGTGTCTTGGTGTTGCTTGTGCTAAAAACGGGCACTGTTTTTCCTATGGCATATGGCTGTATTTCTCCAAAGGGCTGGGACACTGCAACTTGAGGAGCAAGAATATTGTTATTTGATGATTTAGTTATCATTATGATCTGCAGATCAGAAGATATACAAACACCAAGGCACAGCTAATGGAGTAAAGCCAATTTGATTGCACTACTGTTTTGATGAAGATCTCCTACAAGTAATACAAAAATAAAGAAACAAACCATTAAAAGAAATACTAGAACAGATCTGCTGTATGGTCTAAATAGAAACAGACTGTATGATGGGTAATCTGAAGACCACCTGCACTCGAGGAAGAGATTTCTTATATTTTTTATTTTAAGGGTAAATTCTAATCCCAAGCACTGTTTCCTCACTGCACCATCGTGGCCATGCATGGCCCCTCTTAACTATGCAGGGTAGGAAATTCAGCCATCCCGTTACTGGAATGACTATATGTCTTCATTGTTCTAATTGTGGTGCAGTGTTTACTTCACAAAACTTCTGGGGACACCATGAAGTACAAAGTGATTGTGAAGAGTGCTCATAAAAACCCTATTTGTGTCCTGCTGCACAGGAGGTATCCCAAACTAGCAACACATACTTAGATTTTTTTAAAAATTAAAAAAAACAAAATTTTTTTTTTCAAAATATGTAATTGTGACTGTTCCATCCTTTTTCATCATGGTGAAAAGAGTTCTACATTTTAAGACATAAAATGTATCATGAAAAATGCACACAAAACTAGTATTTTTCTTTCACTCTGCTACAGAATGTATGGTAAACTCTGTATCAGAAATAAAAGATATGATATTATAAATAATAACTGTAAAACAATTAGCCAATAGTTAATGCTTAGAATCACTCTGTGTTTGAATATGTGATGAATATGAATATGTGATGAATATTATTTATTTTTGTTTGTTTTTAATGGGCTTTCTCCTCAGATGTTATATTTGAAAAGAAGCAGTACACTCCTCTTATGGTTGCTAGCTTGTACCTTTCTATTTTGAGTTGAGTCCGTACAGTTTTTGCAAAGTACCAAATGTTCCTATTTCCTGTGAGAAGGGTTTCCAAATGAGCCTTTGGCAATATTTCTGAACAAGGTGGGACCACTGTAGGAATAAACTGGCTTTGCCTTTCAAATCTCCATGAGGCTTATGAGGCAAAATGACTTTAGCAGGGAAAGTAGGTTAAAGCAAGGACAGGCAACCTCCTCAATTGACTGAGCTGAAAATAAGCATGAATACCCACCTGATCCAGTACATTTGAGACTCAGGAGTCCTAAAAAAGACCACAGGTTAAGAAGCATTAACTGACATAAACTTACAAAAGATGTTCTCTAACTGCTACTTGGATGATTTAGCTTTAAACTGGGTTTACTCTATAGAAGCAAATTTAGAAATCTCATTTGATATAATCTGAATCTTTGAAAGCAATCTTGGTTTTAGGATATGAATGCTTCTTTGTGCGTGTGTGTTCCTGCCAGTATATTTTAGTACGGATTAGAGAGTTTGGGGTTTTGTTGTGATTTTTTTCAAGCATTAGACCATAGGTAAGTTGCTTGTATGACAATTATTAGGAAAAATCATGTTTTGTTAATTATTTTTAGAATTTCTTCTTTCAGACACAGATTCTCTAGGAATTAAAAAATTTTATCATTTCTCCCCTACCTAATCCAATAGCTTTTGTTGTTTTACACTATATTTTTAGCAAAAATATGGATTTTTTTCCCCACCTCCTACCTATAGCCTTAATGAACTGGTACTTCTGGAAATCCTTTTGTAAATTCCCTAATATATTGTTACACTGCTTCTCAGATCTAGTTATGAGTTACCTTGATTTATTTTGATACCGTGATTAACACTGAGGAGTTTTCACAGTACCAAAACTGACCAACACTAGCTCTGTCACTTACGTGCTGTAAGAAATAAGGCTCACTCTTTAAAATTTCTAAAGATTTAATAATGATAAAAGGGACAGTATCCAGTATCAGGGTGCCTGGCAAGCTGCCAGGAGCACACCTTAAAACAATTTTTTTATATACTTTTTGTTACATGGGTTACATACATATCCATAAGATTTCTATGTATTAAAGCATTCCTGTGAGTTCTTTCACATGTCCCAGGAATTTTTTTAGCTTTTTTCGACCCTTGATCCATCATGCAATAGTGTAGATTTAATTTTTGGGAGTAATTTATGTCATTTCCTCACAATGTATATGCATTTTCCCTACAACAACAGACAGGGATTATCGATAACTGCAAGGTAAACAGCAGGAGTTTTTTCACATCCTTTTTCCAATGTTATCTGTGTGTTCCTTCAATGTTATCTAATCATACAGACAGTTTTAAGCTATTTCCACAAACTTATCTAAGTCTCTATTGTCGGTTAGTTACAAACAAAAAAAATTAAAAGCATCCTGAAAAAGCTAACATAGCCTATTTCAATATTTTGAAAGAAAGCCTAATCTGCAACGTATGTTTGTCACACTAATGCCTAGGTAAGATACACATGGCCAGGGCACTGGCCACAGGAGGTGGCAAATTATACTACATCAAAAACAGTTAAAAGTGATTACAAACTGTACTACATCAAATTGTTGTGATTAATAATAATTTGCAAAAGTCAACACATAAGAGTGAAAGCCAATAATTCCACAGTTACTTATAACATGTGCCATTCTCAATAGTATCACTGTGTATCATTGTGGGAAATTCAGTTCTGAGAACAGAAGCATCTTACTCTCCTCAGCTTTTTTCCCTTCTTTTTGTAATGAAACAGTGCCCCCAAGAGCTTTTTTTTTTTTTTTTTCCCAGGAAGGGACAATTTAAGAACATTTGGTCAGCCATTCATCAGCATATTAATCTCTAAAAAAAAAATAAATTCTGCCCAGCATTGCAACCAGAGGTGTTGGCTTGGAAAATGGTTGAAAGCATATTTATTTTGGTTTTCTTATTTTATGCCAAATAATAGAAAATTAACTAAATGGCTGAATTCTTCTAATGGTTGTAGTTTGGAGAGTTGTGCTATCTTTGCTGGCACTCTGAAGAAAGGGAGGAGGCTGCAGAGATCACTTCTCAGCAAAGGTTTTTATGACAGAGCTGCTTTTGTCCTTTGCCAGTTGACATCAGGACAGCAGGCAGTGGTCCAGGAAGCAGCAGGAAGCACTGTTTGTTTGTTTGTTTTTACGTGGATAAACAGAGAAGAAAGCATGAACAAGAACAAAGAGAGAATAAACAAGGAACAGCTTTAGTTACAGCAGAGTCATAAAAATACAAATACCAAGCCTATAAGGTATTTTGATACAGTACATGAAATATATGCACAAATAATAATGAATAGCCTCTAAAATTCAGAGAGGCAGATTTTTATGATAATCGGAAGTGATAAATTTTTTACCATTTTTTAAGAGTCAAGAGTCATCACTACTTTTTCTGACCCTGAAAAATACTTACTACAAACAGAATTTTGGGTGGTTTGTTGTCTTTTTCTCCATTCCATTGCATGGGTTTGCCAAAAGTTGAAACTCATAAATGAAATAACCCCCCTCACATATGACAAAATAATTGCTTTAAATAACTTTCAGGACTTCATCTACCACAGAACTAGAAGTCTAAATTGTAGGCATGGTTTCCCTAAACAGCCTGCTAATACCTCTCTTTAGCAGAGTGATCTCATTTTCTCAGGTGTATCTCTACAGACCCTTTTCAGTCAGGTCCTAGGCCCCTGAGAGATTTAGAAGTGGAAGTCAGCACTTTGAACTCTACCTGGACAATATGCAGGGCTTTTCAGACTGGTAAATAAGTGTGAGAGCCTTGTGTTGTGATGAGATCTGTGCCAGAGCAGGAATGCAGTAACAAAATAATGTTTAGATCAGGTGTGTGGCCAGTCAGATGTGGTTATTTCTTGTTGCACAGATTTGCCTGAATGAAGATGAGTATGAGAAAAAGTACTATAAAACACACACAGAAGAAAGAAATCATAGCATTCCTAGGTACTCCCAGGTTCCAAAGAATAAAAGTGTGCTCTCAGTTGTGGGAGAGCACCAGAATGAAGGAATGAAGCTTAACTCTGTGCCATGAAGCTTTGTTCTCTCCATAGGAGATGTCCAGATCCTGCAGCTTCCCACAGCTTCATTACATATTCACTAAATATTTTTACATGGAAATTATAAACTTCTTCTGGGTCATGGAGTGTGTTCATTCTTTAGCTCTCTAAGTTTAGAAATTCAATTACTCCTCTTTACAACTAGTTAGGAACTAGTTACTACTAATAAAAATGTGCTGTAATTTATCTGTCAAATGCATCCATGTACTAATATTTTAAAGGCTATATTGACCTCTTAAATAAATGTAGATAAAGATCTGCTCTCTTAATAACCTTTTTATGGATCCTCATAGCTTTGTCACAATGTGCATAGTTTTTCCGGTGTGTTAGCATCACAACATGTACTTTAGGGGTGGGAGAATAAATTGTCCTCTGGGAAAATTATAAAATAGTTTTTAGGTGCCTTGTGATAGTTGCAGACAATTTGGGATGAGTCCCTTGTGTTTTTTGCTTAATATAAACACAGGAAAGTTGTGGTACAGCTAATCAGCATGGCCTTTCACTAGGCATTCAGGGCATTATCTTCAATGTTGGATTTATTTTGTTCCGTTTAATGATCTGACAAATTTCTGAGTTTTAGGAAATATTTCACTATCTAACATTCATAAATATAAAAATAACTTGAGGCATTTATTTTCTAGCATTCAAAATTCAAAATTTGCCTTAAATCTGGAATTTTGCTCTTTTAGCTTTAAGCCTGACAAATACGAACCTTGAATAGGTGTATGAGTGACTCTGACATTTCTCTGTACAGAAAATAACTCTGCTCTTGAAATTTCTTGCTCTCACCAATTTAAATCAACCTTTCCCAACCTGAGTTTGTAATACCAAAACATGATCACAGCAAGTCACAGCTGGTTCAGCAATGATCTGCAAGTGTGTATGTAATGTTTTTCCTGTTTGGAACTCCAGGGTTCCAGCTTTGCATTTGTTAATTACTTGGGTTTGGGGCAGAGGGCAGAGAGGTAGAAGTCTTCTTTTTTTAGGAATATTTGTAACTAATTTCCCTATCTATAGAAGTAACATAAATCAAAAATTAGAAGTAATATCAATTGCAGAAACAGGCACTAATTTTTCCCTTTCTTGATTTGATTTCTATGTGGCAGCAAACTCACCAAAGACAAAATGTTGTGGAAGAGAAGGTGATAATGGATGGTTTTATAAGTGGGGTGGAGTGAATTTTACAAAAGTGGGAGAAAGATGACCTCTGTTCAGAAGCCTCCCTGCTCATTAGCAGGTGGATGTGGTTTAGAGATTCACTGTGGTGCAAAGAAGGAATTAAATTGGGTGTTGTGTGAAGCTGTCATTACTGTGTGTTTCTTTGTAGAGTTCCAGCTTAAAGCATGTCGTTCCTTTCATAGCAGCCCCTCAGATTACTGTATCTCATCCTTTCCACATCAAAGTGCTGTCAGCACTTTTACAGTTTAAAAAGAACGCCGAGATAATTTTACAATACATTCTCTTCAAACAGCTTTGACTCGTGCAGTTGCAACATTTCTTTTTATTCTGGGATTTGCAAAGAACGATGCACTAAAATGAGTTAGCATCTAAAAGCTGAACAAAAACAGGGAATGAAATATCTATTTAAAATTGGACCAAAGCACCTCTGCAGGGATGGTGAGGATTTTGGGAAGTCAATTCTTCTCAAGTGCCATCTGAATTATACTTCAGTCAGCTTCTAAGAACCTTTGGGAGTTTGGAAAATGTCCATTCTTGAAAAGCATGAATCATCTCTTTTTATTTACTAGCTAAAAAACCTTGCTACTTTATAAAGTCTGCAATAAAATACACTGTAATGTCAGATCTCCCTCTTCACCTCAAAGGCTCAGTCTCAGCTAGTAGCCAGCAGCTGGGCTCACTGTCTTGACCTTACTGCTCTGAGAAAGTAAAATAATAAAATAATGAATACAGGAAGAAAGTGAGTGAAAGGTAGCAGAAAGACAGAACTTCATAGAACTGGCTTTAACTTTGTGGGTCTTTCTTTAATTCCACTCTGCCAAGAAATTTTCTTTCTTCTTAGTGATTATGCAGCTATGCATATATAATGTGTAAATGTTTCCCATTGTATTTCTTTGCCATGTTTGTCATTTGCCAGCATCTGTAGAACTTGTCACAGAAGTGAGTAATGGTCGGATGGAAACAGAAATGAGAAAAGTTGACAACCTGCAAAAGGAGCCTGTGTGTTGGCCAGCAGACAAACAATTCCACGTGGTTCATCCACCCATCTCCTGTTTCAGGGTCTCTCAACAGCTGGGACTGGAGTGATCTGATACAAGACTTTGCTTCTTTTCCCTGGTGGAAGGCTAAAGGTGATGGATCTTACTCTCATTAGTGCTGAACTGGACTACTACAGTCAGTCTTTCCAAAACAAATAAGACTTGGGTTTTCTGATATTCTTCCTGCTGTTTCTATATAGGTAAGTAATAACCTAGCCAGCTCTGGAGTTTCAGGTGGATGTGCTGCACCATTCTCAGGAAGACTCAGGGATCTCTTCTGTGCTGTTGTGGTTGAAGGCAATGCAACACAGAAAACATTCTGGACAGGATGGACTATTCTGTAGCTATTGCCACAGAAAGGATAAACCTGTGTCAGCAGGTGGGACCATATCCTTCTTTCATGTAGGAGCTATAGAGTTTTGGGTTTATCCCAAAATGACAAAGAATTCAGGTAGGTTTTTTTTTTTTTTCTTAATGGGAAATGGAACTACAGCTGAATAAATAATTACCAAAGCACTGTGCTTAATTGTCAAGATTATAATACAATATCCAAAGAATTATTTTTTTAGAATGAAAAAGCAAAGCATTACTATGAAATAAGGTAAGAACATTCACATGAAAGCATAGAGTTCAGTGAGAGAAAGAGAAAAGTGAATATTTGGATAACTTTTTTTTTTTTTTACTTATTGGAAAAAACATCTTGAAATCAGAAGAATGAAAGCTTAGATCTAAATATACTATGTTTGTGAGATCCATCTCTACCTAAATACTGTTCAACTTTGCCTCAGAATCATAGAAGATTTACACTCAAAACTACTTCTTCATTCTACGTTTGCTTTTGCTCCCTTGTCTTATTAGCATATGACACAGTACTGTGTCCTTGGCTCTTCATGAATTCAAAGGGACAAGTACTTTGTAATAATGTTCCATTTTACTGAGAGGTCACCAACTGATCTTGGTTACTTCGGAGAAACCCGGCTGAGCTCAATAGACTGAGTCAGGCCTGAAATCAATTATTGCCGTGGTGTTAGTGAGCTGAGCCGCGCTCGTCGGCCCAGTCCCGGCACTGAGACGCAAATGGTGCGGTGCGAAGAGGGAGCGGTGCCCGGCCCAACCCGGCCCAAAGGCGGGGCGTGCCCGGCCCGGCGGAGCGACACGGGACCGCCTCCGGGCGGGCGCGGAATCGACTCGCGGCCGGGCAAGAACAGAAACTAACTGCAGCTTAAATACTCCTCCCCCCAGCCAGCCCCCGCGACTATGCTTCCAGTGACCGCAGCGGTAGCTGTGGTGTCCCTATTCCCATTTCGGTCGCTGGCATCTGTGGGCGCTGGCACTGAAGCAGAGCCCAGCGGGATGCCTGGAAGGCAGCGTTGTGCCAGGGTAGTGGTGGGCTACATCACTTTAGACAAAATGATGCTTCCTGACACCCTCCCTGCGAGAGGCACCCTGCAGGAACAGGCTGCAAACACACACACACACACACACACACACACACACACACACACCACAGTCCCTTTCCCCTGTGCCTTACCTCCTTCTCCAACAACCAAGTAATTAAGAACATGTTCTAATATATTGTATCAGTTTAAAAATTACACTTCCCACCTGATGTATGCCATTACACTTTTTTTCCATAGAGAATTTAACTCAAAGTGCCACATATCTCGTATGAGTCTCAGTTGTTCTCACAGAGGAACCCCAGTAGTACAGTGGGATGTTTTTGGGGGTAGAGATCTGCACTCTTGAAACCCTTTCCTCAGGCAGCCTGTTCTCCAGCTTGCATTAGCATTAATGAAAGGCAGAGGGGATTAAACGTTTTGTTTCTTTTGCCATGTCAGTATTTTCCCATACAGTGACTAGAGATCTATATAAGAAAAAAATAATACTGCAACAGACTTTTTTAATCCTGTGCCATATTTACCCACTAGTGATTTTTTTCCCTCTGGTAGCACATGTAAATAAATATGAAGAAAATAAATACTGAATAGGCAGCTAATTCTGGAAGCAAAGGATGATGTCAAATTTAACAAGGACATTAATTCTCCATTTCTTTTTGTTCAGGTTTTATGATAATTATTTAGTGCTGTTTACCTTTATCCATTTGTTATGCTCAAATTGACAAGTCTGGGGAAAATAGTAAATAAATACATAAAAACCTTGATAAACCCTTTGATATATGACAAGCGGAGAATAAAACCTTATTTGAAAGGGATAAATAGAAAGGAATTGCTTGATTTTTCTGAAATTTGCTTTTTAAAAAATATTTAGGAATACAAAATATTAACTCAATTTAGCAATAAGTTTGAACTAGCTGAGCTTAGTCTTTGAAAATGAGAGAATTCCATCATAGACAGCAGATTTTGTACTTCATTTTGAAAGATAGCTCTAAAAGGGAAACTCTCTTGCTCCCTACTGCAAAGTCCATAAGACTTTACAAGTTGTTCTCATACCTGCATATAAATACTCCGCTACTGCACCTGAGGGTGGTCATTTTAGCACTTTTAGACAGCCTGGAACATGTACCTCTGCTTTGAGCACTAGCCGTGTAAAAACATCCATTGTAAATGTAAAAGAGAAAGCTTCCATTAATTCTTCATTAAGCTCTTGTGGGGAAAAGATTTAATAGGGAAAAAAGAATGCCAAATAAAGCCAGTGTTTCAGGCAAATCCTATTGTGATGAGAGTTATGTATCTTTACTGAACACCTCAGACTTCAGAGCTGACAAGAATCAGGATAGTAATGATTGCCTCTGATCCATCCCAAAGTCTATGAAACATCCAGAGGGGTCCCTGAGCAAAGGCTGAGGAGGGCAGGGATTTTCCGCTCTCCTTGGCTAAAGCCCCAGACATAAGATGGTGTAAGAGCCTCTCAGAGCTGGGAGGTGACTGAGACTTATAAGTCAAAACAAAGGAATCTTCTTCACATTAGTATTATAGAAGGAAATGACATGTATTAGTTAAAAAAGCATTCAGAGGGCACTGAATAGAGACTAGTTACAGAGTGCAAATGGCTGGGTCATGGCCATGTCTGCAGTAGATGTTGTCATGCTGGGGGCCATATGCTTTTAAGTTTCTCAAGAATTAATAAAGTCATGACTCTGCCTCCCCAGCCTCCCCCACATGTCAGCCAAATTATGGGGTGTGCTGCTCTGGTGTGCTCTCCCAGGAGATACTTTGAAAATCTAAATTCATCTCCTTCATACAGGGAACACATAATAATTCTCCTGACAAGTATCAAGGCAGACTCTGCACAGCAGTTTTGACATGCAGGTATCCTGGCTGAGCCTAGTGAGCTGGCAGGCATGTGTAGGAGGCAGACAAGTGGAATTCCAGTTTTATAGATGGGCACACACAAAGGAGTTTTGAGGTATTGTGTTCTAACTAACTCCTGTCTGCAGAGCTTTAATCATCAATCACCTTCCAGATCTATAGCATTTATTTTCTTTTGCTAGCCACAAATCTGAGATGGCCCTGATACATGTCAGCCAGAACAATAATTCTATTTATTGATATAATTCAATACACTGAGTGCATTGACCATACAGAGAATTAAGTGTTATGCTGATTTTTATTTATCTGAGGGGGATTGTAGTGCTCAGAAGTAAGGACAGAATTTTGGACCTTATCCCTCCTGGGCTGCTTAGTCTCCTCAGTTTCTGTAGACTTCAATGAGGAACAGGGGAAAACAAGGTCTTTATGGAATGGTGTCTTTGGGAACTGTTGACTTGTGACTTAGCCAGTAAAGCTAAGCTGACAGTGGGGACAGCTTCTGTGCTCACTGTGCATCTGATATTACTGAAATTACTTTACTCAGAATATTACACAGTGCTGGTATGTTGCAATAGAAGGTCATTGCTGTCAAATTCTGTACCTCTGCTTACTGAAATAAAACCCATAATAGAATATATATGTAAAAATTCCTTTCCTCTGTTACCATGGTGATTTTTCTTAAAGGATACTATAATAAAATAAAGTAATAATTACTTCATGCATAAACAAACAAACCCCATGACATGGTTCCCTTGAAATGTTAGGCAATTCTGACTAGAACAGGAGCTATCTGTTAAGAACAATGGATTGTTATGGTGAAACTGGAGGGTGTCTGTTTTATAGAAAGGAAATTCATGAATTAAGAAAAACCAAACACTGATATGATCAGTTCGCACTACTTAAATTAATTGCCGCAGGAAATCACTGAAAAAAGAGGCTTTTGTATATATATTTTTTAATTGGACTATTCTCATAGTGTTAAAAGTGTGTGTGTATGAAAGAACTGAATTGTAGTCTTTAATCTTGACCTTCTTTTGATAACATAGCTTTGGCATAGCCTCTGCTTTTAAATGAGAGCTCCCAGTTTGTAGTGCTGGCTTAAACTCCCTGTATGGCTACTGAGCTTCAGCAGGTTTAGCACTTCTCTATTCTAGACGCAGCATTTGTATGTTTTTTTCCTCCCCAAAGAAGTAAATTATTTATACAGCATCAACCTTTTTTTAACCTAGCTTCTGACAGGCTGGGATTTTTCCAATCTCAGTTGAAACTGTCTAAATAATTTATCAAGTATTCTTTCAGCGGACAATGAATTCTGAAACCTAAGAAATGTTAAATGAGATTCTCTGCCCTTACAGTATGAGTGGGTTACTGAGGTTAAGCCAGTATTTTATTTGAACTTTTCTAAGTCCCTGTTTCCTCCCATTGTACAGTCTCCTTTTTCTCTCCTACTGTCTATTAATTTTCATGAGATTTTCTATTTATCAGGCTTTTCCTTTGTGTTTCTGTTTCTCTTGCTGATGTCTTTCTATACCTCTTCTTCTTCATTACAGTAAGACAACTTTCCTTTAAGATGGTCCTTCAGAGAGAGGAACCATTGATTTCTAGTCCTAAGCTGTACAGGCAGTCCTGGATCTTTCAGTCTAGCTTCAAATTCAACTGAACCTTCTCCCACCCCATTAAGAACATGGTGACAAATCACAGAATCACAGTCATAGAACAGTTTGGTTTGGAAGGGACCTTTACAGGTCCTGTAGTCCAACCTGTGTGAGCAAGGACATCTTCAAGTAGATCAGGTTCCTTAGAGCCTTGTTCAGCCTGGCCTTGAATGTTTCCAGGGATGGGGTATCTGCCACCTCCCTGGACAGCCTGTTCCAGTGTCCCATAATAATAAAAAATTTCTTCCCTATGTCCAGTCTAAATCTAACTTCTTTTAGTCTAAAATCATTACCCCTTGTCTATTGCTACAGACCCTGCTACAGAAAAGTCCATCCCCAGTCAAAAAATCTTGAGGTCTTGGGTAAAGAAGAAAGATGTTTGCACAGAACTTGGATCTGCAAGCAACATGCAAACTTGAAAAAACATGTTTTCAGGTCAGGTATCTCACATACACAAACTCCAATCCATTTCTATCTGGTCAAAATTTCCTCTAAGATTGCCTTTTATATAGGACTTCAATAATTATCTCTCAAAGAACCAGTTAAGAAGTTTGTGAAAACACAAAAGAACCGCTCCACTAAGACCTCGATCCATTCCAAATTTTCCAGCAGGTATTTTAATCCCTTTAAAGTTTAGTCAGTGGTCCAGGTGGCTTCAGATTTTCTTTTCAGCATGAAAAAAAATAATAAAATAGCACCCCATAAAGATTTTTATTTAGACTCAGCAATTCAGTATTGTATCCCTTATAAATTAATATCATTAACTATGCTTCAAGACATCTGAAGCAGCATCACAGCTGGAAACAGCAGAAATCTGGACTGGCTGCTGAATTTCTGTAGTTCTACTGTATTGCAACTGTTTAAACTGAATGTTATTCCTTTAAGGAAGCTATTTATTTTAAGGTTTAAAGCAAAGCTGACTTTGGAGAAGCTGACTGCCTGAGTCCTTGTGCCAGAGAAGAAATAGTGTCCAGGCATGATTTTTTAGGAAATGCTCACCAAATTATTTTTCTGAAGGTTTCCTCATGCAAAACTATCTTCTATCTGTAAATATTAAAAATAGATTTGTTACATCCTAACTTTTGAGTTATTATTTCAAGAATAAAGCTTTGATTTTAATTTGAGGTGCAACAGTTCTTCCACTTCATGGCTATTACAATATTAATAAAATACTTTAAAACTCTATGCGTAAAGATTTTTTATGACATATGCAAGTTTGCCTGTATCTGATATTTTGATATTTGATAATAATTTTCCAGAAGTCTACAAGAATTTAATTTTATTCCATTACTCTAGTTTGACTTTATTTTTTATAAAAATGTAAATTTTAATTACGAAGAAAGCTTTGTCACTTCACAGCTATCTCTGCTGTATTATTTTCCTTTTTATAAACCAGTCTACTTGGAGCTGAAGAAACACGGAAGGGATGTTCCATAATCCCAATTTCCCACTAGATGACGCTCTAAGTACAAAAACACAAACTTCAGCATGTTCATAAATTTATGTGTGAATTGCTTAAACACATTACATGTTCATTAATTTACTGCTCTTATGTGCTTATAAAGATTGATGATATGGAGGCACAGTGGCCTGTGAAAAATTGGGAAAATAGTGGTTCTTCTGTTTAAAAGTTTGGCTATAGATATATCCTCCATGTCTATGGCCTTAGCACATCATTTAACTTCAGTGTTAATTGTTTTGGTCACTTGTGCTGCAACACACTTGCTAACAGCACTTTTAGCATTTTTTCTTACTTGCTTGAAGCTTAACCTAATGTGGTTAAATGCCAAAATTTACTATACTCCACTCCCCGAAGGTGTAGCTATTTGAATAGAGAGCTAGGTATTAAAATTCACCATGTGTTACATAGATACATTATGTAGAATCATGCACTCACACATATTTACCAATTAGAATAAACAGATAAAAGCCATTAAATAACTCTGTATTCACCTGACACCGCCCTTACAGACATTTTTACATAAAATAAAGTACCATAAAGGAGTCACTGTCATGTCAATGCCTTCCTTGTAAAGTGTCTTCCACCTGCACATTGCCTCTATAAAAAATGTAAGACAAAGTTATGAAACTATATTGGAGACCTTGAGATGCTGCAGTGCCAATTATGTATAATTACACTTCAATGCTGTAATTGTTTATGTTTTCTATCGTCTATTCTAAAAAAAAAACATTTCAATCTTTCTGATGTAAAATGATTGAAATACTTATTGTCAAAACACAGTATGCAAAAGAAGAAAAGAAAATCAACCTAGAAAAATTTCAACCAGAAAGGTTGCTATTCTAAGAAGACAATGCTGGCATTAAAAAAGTTTCATGTATTCTAATGTATAGTTGCCTTGAGTGCCTTATCAGCAACAGAGTGTGTTGTTCAAACTGTGTGGAAAAACTCTGGGATTCAAGAGAAGTGGGCACACAACATAATTACAGTGACAATTTGTTTAAAGGTGCCTTGTATCTGCATCAGTGGCAAGCCTGACATAAAAATTCATCCAAATCCTAGAATAGTAAGTTTGAAATGTGCACAAAATTAGAAGATGGGCGTTTGCAGCAGAACACTGATGTGCAAGATTATTAATTGTTACTTTATATTCATTGGTTGATAATGTTAAAAACCTTCATGTGCACATTTCACTCAGTCTGTGAATGTTGGTATTTAGGCACCATAGCAATGACAGCTTTTAATGGGAGCAGACTTGGCCACCCTGCTGTGAGAGACTAAGCAAATCACACGATTTTAATCCTTCATGTATTGACTTTCTAACTCCTTAAAATACACTCAGCTACAGACATAAAAGATACTGAAGCTCTTTTTAATAAACAATTTAACAAGATTCTAAACTTCATTAATAAATTAAAGAATACATTTACTCATATGGAAGCCTGACCTGAATGTCAAGATTTCTTCTTTGTATTTACACCTTAAAAATCCAGTAAGACTGGTTCCATGTTAAAAGGTGTGAAATGTGCCATGTTGTGGCAGTCTTGTGCTCCCCTTGGCATGACTTGTGTAGCTGCAGTGTGCCTGGAGCTTAGGGCTTTGTGGTTTTCTGACCCCTAACCCTAGGTGTTACCCTAACCCTAGGCACAGGAGTAAAAGCAGCCATGGGCTGGGCCTGGTCTCAAGAAGAAAGGTGTGGTGGGAGCCATGCTGTGGCAGTCCAGTGTTCCCCTGGGCACGGCTTTTGCAGCTACAGTGTGTGTGGGCTTTGTGGTTTTATGAACCCTAACCTTAGGCGTAACCCTAACCCTTGGCTAAGCTTTAGAATCCACATGGGAGTGAGACTGGTTCCAAGTTAAAAGGTGTGAAATGAACCAAGTTGTAGCAGTCTTGTTTTCCTCTTGGCATGACTTTGTAGCTGTGGTATGCCTGGACCTCAGGGCTTTGTAGTTTTCTGAACCCTAAGCATAACCCTAACCCTAGGTAGATGGTTAAAAGCAGTCCTAGGCTGTGGCTGGTCTCAAGAAGAAAGGTTTGATGGGAGCCATGTTGTAGCAGCCTTGTGTTCCCCTTGGCATGGCTTTTGCTGCTGCAGTGTGCCTGGAACTGTGGGCCTTGTAGCTCTCAGAACCCTGACCATAGGCTTAACCCTAAACCTAGGCAAGGAGTAAAAGAAGCCCTGGACTGTGTTTGGTCACAAGTAGAAAGGTGTGGAGGGAGCCACATTGTAGAAGTGCTGTGCTCCCCATGGCATGACATTTGCAGCAGCAGTGTGCCTGAGCCTTTGGCTTGGTGCTTTTCTGAATCCTAAGCCGAGGTGGAAACCTAACCCTAAGCATAACCCAAACCCTAGGCAGACAGGTAAAATCAGGCATGTGCTGTCACTGGTCTCAAGCACAAATGTGTGGAGGGGGCCATGTTTTGGCAGCCTTGTGTTTCCCTTGGCATGGCTTTTGCATCCACAGCGTACCTGAAGCTGTGGGCCTTGTGTATTTCTGAACCCTAACCCTAGGAAAAGCAATAGGAGCTGCATGAGAGTAACACCTGAGATATGAGATAATTTTTATTAGGATTGTCACTGATGATATGAGGATTTACATGGAGATTTTTTCCTGTGTTTTCCAACCAATGACATGCTAACTATTTTCTATATCAATTTTTATGAAAATTCAAGTTAAAAATGAAAACAAATCTTTGTTGCTTGATGAATCTTGGGGTACTTTAGAAACGAGGTACCAATACTTGCTTATTTCCAAAGTATCAGGAAGATTAAAAAAAAAGATGTTTGAACCCTTAAGCAAATGTTATGTGCTGTTTACACCCTGGCTCTGCCCAAGTAATGGAGACTTGTGTCAACATATGACTCCACTGGCTGAAATGGTTTCAGGGCACAAGGGAAGGGAAGGGCTCTCATGAATCAAAGAGCAATGTTTCTTGTTGGAAGAAAAAAATAAAATAAATCATGACCCATGCTTCCCCATTACTGCAAATGATGAGACTTTTAAATTATAATACTTGATTTTTTTTTTTATAATTCTCGGGCCTTTTGGTCTCATATTTTCAAGATTTTTGGAACAGTCATGATAGATAATGATTTTTTTAATTAAAAAATTAGTCCACAACTCTAGTTCTCTCAGCTACACTGGCAGATCTCTTCTGTGCTCAGCTATGTCAGCAGAAAAAAAGCTGTCTTCACTTCTGTCAGTCAGGAATGTGGTGCAGCTCCACCAGCCAAAAATTTCCCTCTGTCAGCGTGTGGTGAGCGTGTTCTGGGGCCTCTGGCAGCCAGGCTGCACTGGCAGAGCTGCAGAGGCACTAAAGGGCAGCCCTGAGAGCCACATGCACATGGGGACCTGCACTGCCAGAGCCCCAGGTACCCTTTGAACCCTGGGGTGTTAAACAATGATCAGCAGCTCTGTGTATGGTAAAACCTGGACTCCTACCCCAAGGATAAAATCTGCATTTTGTCCTGAGGTTTGTTACAGCTTCCTGCAATGCCAGCCATACCCAAGGGACACTCTGGCACTGCAGAGCCTGCCTGACGCCACCCATGCCAAAGTCCAGCCGTTTTCACTGTGTGAATGCCTGGATTTACACCTGCATGTCTTACAGCTTTCAGTGGTTCTCAGACTCCCTAGCCTTAGCAAAAGCTTTATCTCTTAACTTCTATTTCTGTCTTGCCCAGCATGGGAGCCATACCTTTTGTTTCCAACCTGTATCTATCAGGTACTGAGTGCGTAGGTCTCAGAGGCTGTCTCTGCTTGAGTGATGAGAAAGTGCAGCCAAATTACAGCAAAAAGGATGAAAATTAGAGCAAAAGAAAGAAATTAGGAGGAGTATGGCCCAGGGGATATCAAAATCAACATTTCCTGTACTCTTTTAGAACATATTGTGAGAATTTTGAGAAAAGTCCATTTCAAACTCTGGTTGAGGCAAAAAACTTAGATGAAGCCTATTCCTTATTGTGTCTCACTTGTTTGAATGTACAGCATTCTCAGACTGATGGAGGATTGTTTTCCCCCACATACCAAAAAAAGGACAGTGACAAGTGTTACCTGTGACACTGAGTGAGGTCCACACAGAGCAGGCTCCCAGGCTCTCTGGGTGGGAGAAAGGGCAAGAAGGTTCAGCAAAGAGCACAACGTCACTTGCTTTGTCAGTAGCTCTAGGATCTGAGTTCTGCAGAGAACAGGGAGGAGAGAAAGGAGAACAAATAGGGCATTATCCCAGCTGTAAAAAGATTTACTGAGAGCACCTTCTGAACTAAGGTGAGTAATAATTTCCTACATGTCTGCATAGCTCTTACTCACTCTTTATCTTTAATGATCAAAATAAAATATTTGAAGTTAACTGAGCAGACAGACATTGTTTTAAACTGACATACAACTAGTATAAGGAATATATTCTTTGCAAAAAAGGAATGAAAATATGCAAAACTGAGATTCTAACTAATTTTTTTAGTCCATTTGAATGAGTCCCCCATCCTTCTGCAGGAGAATGTAGAGAAAGGGAGAAGTGTTTGAAAGTCAAAATACTACTTTGCACATCTCTAATGTTTTCCATTCCAGGATCTCTAGTGCTTTACAAGCTTAATGTGATTAACTTTATGCTCAGTAAGCAGTTCTGCCCATAAAAATAGGTAGGTCTTTACAGGATTAGGGCCTCAATTTGTCCTTAAAGTGGTGAGCAGTGCATATCACTGCTTTAACAGACAGAGCTGTATAAATAACAGATACTCTGATTTGCCTAAAAATCTGTCAAAATGAAAACTGTATGGGATTAACCTGAAACAAAACTAAAGACAGCTCAAATTTGCAGCAAGCTGCAAGGAAAAGGAAAGCAAGAAGAAAGAAAAAAGCCCAAACAAACCATAATGAAACATTTCCTTTGATTAAAATTTGAAACATTTCTTTCTTATGGCTCTTAAAATGTCATTCTTTAGAATAAAATTAAAATTATTTCAAATCACCTGTTAGAAATGAAATAGTAATTCTCAGTATGTCAAACTGAAACGCACTTTTCTTTGTACACAGCATGACAATTGTCACCTTCTAAAAAATGTCCCTTGGAGGGGAATGTTTTGTAGTGTCTGCTTTAGGGCGGGTCAGGTGGAGCTTTTGGCGCACGGCTGTTGGGGGGAGCGCTTTTTTGAAGGGGTTTCAGGGGCAGCTGCACCTGGTTTGCTGATTGTCCCAGAGGTGTCCTGTCAGGGCACAGCCTGTCCCAGGGATGGCTCCCTCAGGGCACTGCCTGCCCCAGGGATGGCTCCCCTAGGGCACAGATTGCCCCAGGGAGGCCCCACTCAGGGCACAGCCAGTCCAAGGCACACACCAATTTTGCAGCGGAGGCCTGGAGGGGTTTGATTCCCTGATGCCACAGGCCCATCAACCCCTTTGTGCCCAGGCTGACCCATCCCACCTCCCTCAGGCATCCCTTTGCCATTTCTGTCTCCTCCCACATCTCCTGGGACACTATTTGTGATGCAGATTGCACAGAATTTTTTTTTTTATCTTTTCTTTGTGTTAGTTGGGGAAAGATCTAATACTCTGAAAAACTTGTTAATAATTTTCTAATAAAAGCCACTTAGAGGATAAGCAATAGCAGAACCCCCTGCACAGGAAAAGGGATGAGGAGTCACATAGCAAGGCTGCAGCTCTCAGGGAATTCAAGAGGGTTTTGATGACCATGAACTGAAACCAGGGTTTAGGGCTAAGAAAATCTGAAATTTCCTGAAGTCCACTGCTAACTCAAGGGGAGAACAAATTAAAATAATATTTCTTCACTGAAGTCATGCTATATATATAAAAATTATATATATATATAAATTTTAAAACTATTTAAAATTTGATGCGAAATTATATGTCCACCAAGCAAGTGTTAAGACTTGGACTTCATATAATTTACTGCTAAACAAAATTCTGTTTAATTAATGACAGCTCAAAAATGAGTTGAAGAATGTTGCTTTTCAAATTATATGCAGTATCACCAAAACATGATTTTATATTTACTTTATCTCAACCACTTTATTAACAACATATATAATGTGCTACTAATATCTTCTATATTTATCTTTGTAATAGCACAGATGACAGGTTCTGTTTACTTTTGTACGTGTAAGTATTTTCAGGACTGCAGAAAAGCTTTTGGCCAAATGACTTTGTGCTGCAGTTCTGTAGGAGCAGAGAGAACATGTGCTTCTTTTCCAAATAAATCACACACAGTAATGAGATCAATTTCGAGTTGAAAAGAACAGCCTATTTTGTTATTTCAATATCTATGAATAGACACAGCAAGCGAGGATGATCTCAACTAATTTCAGAAAACTGAAGGTCCCCAGCACAGATTTTTAAGAACATTTGCAAACAGATGCCTCTGGGAATTTTCAAGTCTACCTACAGGTCACCTTGTATCCATCGATTCCTCTGGAAGCAGGAACTTGATTGTCAGTGCAGTTTTGAAAATCCCATTACACCTCTACTGCAGATATGGAGTCCTAATACATTGCTTAGAGTGACAAGAAACAAGCTGCCCATTCACTAAATGCAGTCAATACAAATGTAATGCTAATATATATTTTAATAAATGATGCTATTGATACCTAAGGAAAAAACTAACAGCATATTTTCCAAATCTCAGCTAGTATATTTTGTGTGCTGTAATTGTACATTCAGCTTGATACAAATTAAAAAATAGCTTGTCTACTAAAATCGAAGACATAGTGAACTAATGTAATTTAAGGTTTCTACAAAAGAATTTGAATAAATTTATGCTAAATTTTCTGCTTAAATAAACATGTATGAACAGTATGTAGTAAGAAATCTCCACCTGGAGTAAAGGCTATGTGCAGTTGCAATTTTGAATGGTTATGCACTCCATTAAGGCCAAACGTTTTTAGAATAACAAGGGAAAGTGCAAATGCAAACCAAGATTAAAAGCAGTTATTCAAATCAAGATTCCATGATTCAGATCTGTAATTTATATCACTTTGATTTACATGTCAATCCATTGTGCTTTCCTCTAATCCATTGTATTTTCCTCTAATGTAATTAAGCTCTTGAATTGGAGACCATGTATTTGTACTGAGTGGCAAAGACATCTTTCTAATCTCTCTGAGTCCATTTTATTTATCTGTTAAGGGAGAATAAAAACTTTTGTCTTTTATGGGTGAAGGTACCATGCAAATGCAAATGATATTATACAGAATGGTAATTGAAATGGTAAAGGAGCAAAGGGTTTTAATAAAATGACAATTCAAGACACATGTAAGTGTCCCTGTGTGAATGTTGATTGAAATGAGGAAAGTTAAGAGTGAATTTTAAGTGCCCATAGAAAAATGCATTGAATGTTAAGAGTAAATTAAGAAGTGCACAGGCCAAGGGACAGAGTCGTCTCAGAAACGGATAAAGAAAGAACTGAAATATTCCTTTGAGGATTTGGGACAAAGGATCACTCAGTCCTTGATAACAGTGCAAAGCAGGTTGGGGAATAGGCTGTGGGGAACATAGGCATAGTGACACTTCAAAAGACATAGGAACTTGAAAAAGTTGAAAATGCAGTTAGCGACAGATTTGGATCTGAAGAGAGAAAAAAGCAATAGGGAGCACAGCTGGATATGATCTTTGATGTTGAATTATACAAGGTTTAAGAAGAATTAGGGCCTTTAGAAGATACTGTCATTGGAAATTCTGAGGTAACTCCAGGGCAGAGCAAAGGCCAGATTTTCCTTTCTCCTCCACGGCCGCCAGCAATGCTGGCAGGTTGTTCTGGCAG
This sequence comes from Toxostoma redivivum, assembly GCA_013397375.1. Taxonomy (NCBI): domain Eukaryota; kingdom Metazoa; phylum Chordata; class Aves; order Passeriformes; family Mimidae; genus Toxostoma; species Toxostoma redivivum. The sequence goes on along the minus strand of VXBI01000139.1, from coordinate 1,420,118 downwards.
AGACCTGGCCAGGTGAGCCTGGCATCCATCTCCATGCAGATGCCCACCAACTCCGAACCATAAAGGTGAAGGAGCCAGCAATGGCCTCTCAGGTACCCAGAAAGCAGCTGTGAGATATTCCTGCCCAGCCCTGTGCACAGCCCACGTGCCAGGCTGAGCCTTTTGGGACAAGTGTACAGGTGAGTGCTGGGGGAAAGTTGTGCAGGCACTGACACACAGAGGGACAGGTGAGCTCCAGCCCTCCGCACAGGCTATGGAAACAATCCTCTCCTGTTTGCAGGGGCACTGGAGTTGTGGCAGTAGCATTCAAATGTAACTAAAAATTGCCAGAAACTGTACAGTGATACCATGTTAGCAACAGCAGAAGAACCGTGCCAAAATGGCTGCAGAAAAGAGGGATGTCACCTGGCCCTTCTCATACTAACAGGGGCATCCACACTAGCAGTGTAAGATTTGCCAGTGCATAAAAGGTACTGCTGAAAATGTTAAATGTGAGTTTTACCTTTTAAGAAAACCTATTTGTTTTCAAAATGTACATGGGAGCATATAAGCGGGGCAGCAGAATACAATGGGGAGAATCTGACTTGTTAATGGACTCTCTCAAAAAAGGCAGAAAAGAAATAATTGCCAGCATTATCTGGCTAATGTGAGAGCTGAAAAGAAAGGCAGGACAATCTCACCTTCTTCTGGGAGGAGTTCTTAGGGCAAAGCTATTTACTCCTGCAGGGAAAACTTGCTAATAGTGAGGAGAATGGTGTTTCTGTGAAATGACAGATCTCTGTAATGAGTAGGAATTTAAGGCCAAGCAGCCAGATATTGCTGCTGGCATATAAAATCTCCCAGTTTGTTGGCTCCAGAATTTGCATCTCAAAGTGGAAGAACAACCAGGAGAAGAGAAGGGACCATCCCCTTAAGACCCATCCCTCTGAATCTCTCTTCAGAGCCTGCCTCAGACAGTCAAATCAACAATAATGAAGTTTCATGTCAAAGGACAATTTCTCTGATAGCCCAATCAATCATTTCTTCCTCTCCTCCCTGCCTTTGAATTTGCACAATTGCCACTACTAATGGAGTCTCACTAGTGAGGATGAAGCTGACAAAACACCAGTACCTAGTACAATACCTAGTTTAAAATAGGTCATCTCCTCTGAACTGAAAAACAAATACATAAATACAAAGCAGACATTTTAATGGATTCCAGCTGAGGAAACTATAGGACACTGAGATATACTCTAAGATAAGGCTGTCTTCTCACTTTTCATCATTTTCCTCTCTGCTCAACTAGTTGGCAGTGATGATGTTGACAGCTTAATCCTAATTTCCAAATCAGTGTCAACAACTATTTCTTTCTTTGGAAATGATACAGAAAGACCATAAACTACAGAGAGTGTGATGCCAAACAAGCCCTTTCCTTTTGGCACACCAGGAGAAGAAAAAACAAATCAAACAAATGCAAGAAAAGATATCCACAACATTACTTCTTGGGAAGAGCAAACCAAACACAATATAAGAAATATTTTCCCAGCTAGCTTGTGCAGTTAAGACCATCAGAAGATGAGACCAAATTACATTTGATTCCTTTGCTTAAGTTACAGATACTTGTGCTTCTAAAATTTAAACTGGCAAACTGAAAAAATCCTTCTGGATCAATGATCCAGCCTTTTCTAAATAAAAAAAAAGATCACTGCAGGAAAGACAAGGAGAACTGACTTTAATCTAGGGAATAATGAATCGAATGTAGACTTGCTTGCTATATATCCTTTGGGCACAAGGTTTTGGCTGTGTTGGGCTGTATTGTGACCTTGACAAGAGCCCAAGTGAGTGAACAAGATAGCTCACTTTATGCTGCTGCTTAAAATGGAGCTTGAGAAGTAAAACTTCACCTCGACACAACCCACTTCTTGCTGGCACCATACTTTGTACCAACCAACCCCAGTGGAATGGATCCTTTGTTTTTACCCTATATTGCTGAATGATAGTGTAGAGAACATTCTTAATTTTAGTATCAGTCTTGGGGAGCTTATTAAAAATAAATGCTTATCAAGGAAGTTTTGATTAAAAATGTTTCTGAAAGAAATGCTCTCCAGTATTGACCTAAGAGGACTTAACAGTAAATCTCTGTGAGCAACCTCTTCCCAATTAGCCTCTGCTACCCTGTCCTGAAGCCCGGTACTGGGAAAGTGCACAATATCCACAGCTCCCGCTGGAATAGGGCAATTCTGTTGCCTTCAGTGTTTAACACGTCCTCAACATCTCACAGGATGTGGTCTTCAAGCTCCAGTTCACAAGCACATGTGCTTAACCTAAGCATGTGAGTAGTCCTATCAATGCTGAAGTGCTTAAAGTTAACCATGTATGTAATTGCTTGCAGGGCTGTTTCCTTAATTAGCTACACTCATCCTTTAATCCTCCCTGTCTTTTAACCTCTGCACTGTTACATGCCTCAATTTCTTTAATCAGATAATGAACATTAGGGAAGTTGTTATTTACTGCTTCTGCTTCAGGACGTGAACTAAAAAAAAAATGGACCCTTGGATCCTTTGTAGAGACTTATTACTAAACATAGTGAAAATAAAATACAATGGCATAAAAAAAGATGTTTGCAACTTTTGAAAAACATCTTAATTTTCCTTTTGTTAAGTGGTGTTTTACACTTGCTGAACTCATGTATTGATTTCTTGATGAGAGTTTTCCTAAGTTAAAAAATTGCAAATTCAGTGTCTGATAAACTTCCAGGTTTAACTAAAGTTCTATTATACTTCCAAAGAAGCAAACCAAATCTGGAATGCAATAATGCAAAGTTGACAGACCTGGCCACATTAAAACAAAACTTGTTTCCAAAAAAACCCCCACCAAACCAACAGCAACCACCCTGCCAGCAAGTAAGTTCTAGAAATACAGAATAGGAAAGAAACCCCACAAAACACCTCTGGCAAAAGTAGTTTTGAAGAGAACATTTTCCAATTACTGTTTTTCATTAAGTGTCTGCCTGTTGCACTTCAATATGCTGGATGCACTACTTGCTTTCTGCCAATCTCTCCTTATCAATTTTGAGGATGCCAGGAGGGCAGGAAAGCACATTTGCAGTCGTCAGGTTTCACTGCCTTTTCTTCTCCCTTGACCTACTTTTTTTTCCCCACTAATCTTTACATTTTCTCTTAGTTCAGCACATTAGCATTCCTCCAAATTTTTAATTATTCTCCCTGATAATTCCCTGGAGTCCACTGCTTGAACTATCTCTATTTGCCTTATCCCTGGGTAAAGACCACCTATACTATACCAGAGTCTAACCCCCTGTAGTTTCCTTTACTTCATCTGTATGCTGTTAGCTGTCCCCTTTAGAGAGTTGCCTTGGAGTTTGGCAACACTGGGAGTCTATTCTTTCTCAGACGATTTCCCTGTCAGGTTCACTGCTACTGCAAACGTACACTTTGAATCCAGCCATGAAAAAAGCTTTGTGATAATCTTCACCCAACTTTGCATTATATGGTACTACATTTGCTGCTGGGCTGGGAATTCTGTGTTTGTAAATCTGCTTTTTTGACCATATTATTTTGAACACTTCATTTCATGCCTAGAATGGAAAAGCAAACAGTATTGCAGAAAAGCATTAGATGCTTACCTAAAAAGGAGAATGCAAGCCTATCTAATTTTCCTACAGTATTGCTCACTTAATGTAGTGAATAAGCCTAAGGTCCAATATGATTCCTTCATAATGTACACGGAACTGTATCACTTTCTTCCTCAAGCCAGTTTTCCACCGAGCCAAACATATTCTACCCATCTTCTCATTACTATGATCAATCTTCTCTCTGCTGATCAGAATTTAATCCTATTAAATCACTAGGCTCGCAGTAAAAGCGTATCATACACACGCACGCTTGCCACAGCAGATTACTATAACTGCCTTTATTTTTGGAACATGCACTCAAGGCTGCCCCGGGCTAATCCGTACAACACTCCTGCTGCAGGGCTGCAGGAAGCTGGGAGCAGCACAGCCCTCCCTTGCAGCGATTGCCTGGAGTTCACAGACCCCCCTGGTGTGTGATCCAGGGCTTTGGGGATGGGTGGCTGGGAGCATGGACGTCATGGACCTGTTTTGCACCCTGTACAGCTGCTCACAGCTGGGCTGGCACCTCTGAGAATTTAATACCTAAGGTCCATGGAGGCTTCTACATATCCTGCTGCAGTCCAGTTTTCCCAGTTTTATTGAAATTTTTTTATTATTTGCCCTAAACCAGAATGATAAAGGTCTTGATTACGGGAGAAACGTTCCAAGTCATTTAGTAATTTGTAGCTGCTAATGTTTCAACTAGTTTGGGTCACTAGAGGGTGCAGATCAGCCTCTTCAGTCTCGGTCTGGACATTTGTGTTGTGACATGTAGACTCAGACAGCCTCCTGATTTACTGTATTACTGTAAGTGCTTCGGGGAGGAGGTGTGAATTACTCATTTTGAGTCTGTTTGCATAATGTCCAGTTTTCCTTTTATGAGCACACACTACCAGGGTGCTATGTTATGTAGAGTGAAGCATTTCATGCCTCTTCCTGCCAGATACTTGTCAATATAAATATTAACCAGACTAGCAACATGAAAATTTAGGCATGGCTTATTTAGCCTTTTCATAGTCTGCAAGCACCACATTTAAATTGCTTTCCTTATTAAAAAAAAAAAAAAAAAAAAAAAGAAAAAAGAAAAAATACAGCCCAAGGAGATTTTTAGCCTCTAACTGATCTCTTCTCAGATAAGATGCACAGAGTTTCCAAAAGATTGGTATTACCTTCTCAGTGAGGCTTGCCAAATGATTGCCCCCATTTTACTGCTTCTAACAACAGAGTTCTATAATTTAGTGGTCTCTAAACTTCTTAGGATTGAAGAAGTGACAGAGAGATAACAGATTGCATTTGAATTAAAGTGTAACTTCTACATTTAGGTTCATAAATACCTGCGACCTAAAAGATACTTTCTAAGCTATAAGTACACGATAGTGTTTTTTCACTTTATGAAAAACACGACCATTATGTCGGAATCTGTAATTTGTTTTATATAGCAATAGTTTTAGACCACGTTTTCATCTAGCCCTTGTAATGAACAACTTGGATTTACAAATATTCTTGTCAGGGAATTAGTGGCTTGGAAAATAATGAGGATGAGAAAACCTTCCTTGTTTTCTGTGCAGGCTAGACTCTTAATGAGAGATAATGGCGATGAACAATAAAGCAGAATGGTCCAGCAATGCCCTCCTGAAAGATAATCCTCTAATCATCCTAGAAGCTGCACACACCAGCATCCTGAAACCCTTTGCTGAATAAAAGGATCTAACCAGAGCTTAATTAACAAAAAGTTATGCATATAAGACTACGTAAGAAAGTCAAGATCATTCCATCAAGAGTGTACCTCTGAGTTCACATGGTCACTATTGAAGATCTAAGCTATTGCAACAAAGAAGCAGAGAGAGAGTTTGTAAACTTTGGCAGAAGGAAGCAGATGATTTTTTTAATGTTATATGTATCTGGATTCACATCCTGGACCACAGGCAGATCAATAAATACTATTTAAATTAAAATCTTTCACTGCCCACAGTCATAATGTTGTTATTTTACCTGTTAAAAAGAATTTTCTTTTTATGAAATAGTCAGGAATTATGGTGTGAGTTTAATTCTTGACAGTACTTGACTTTACCATGCTTCAGGAGTCAAAATGTCATAAAATGTTGTTAACAACCTGAAAATAATGCCCCATACAGGTTATCCAGTTTCCAGAAGTACATATAACAGCACAAGTGAGGCAGTGTAGTCAGCATCTGTATGCCAGTTTGCCTATTTTTATTTTTATGTCTGCCATTGTCACTGTGGATAACAAGGTCAGTTCCACTGCAGAAGTGGAGGGACAACTAAGAATGCTGAAACAACCTGTTGGGAAACTAGGCTGCAGCAAAAGAAAGTCACTGACTCTTAGTCACACCCTGTCAGAAACTGAGAGATCTGAGTAGAGAAAGAGGATATAGTAAAGTTAGAAGCATGAAAACGAAAGTATCATTTTTACTGTGAAAAATCCTTACTGTGATAGGAAATGGGTAGTGCAAAAGAGGAAAGTAGGAGCACCCAAAAAAAGTTGATGTCTTTGACATCACGATGTCCTGAATTGTTTTCAGGACCTAAATTAAAATACTACATTAATTACAAAAATTTCACCTGCTGTCCAACTGCATGTTTAAGAAATTCTAGTACAAAGTTTGCTCTTTACATGACCTGTTAGATGACCTCAAACAAGATCATCATAAAACCAGCGTCCAGCACTGGAGAAAGGATCTTTGAGGAGTGGGTGGCACGAAGAGGAGACTGACTCAGTGTAGAGCCAGGTCCTCAGCAGGTGGGAGATGTCCCTGGTCCCATCAGGGCTGGCACAGGGGTGTGTGCATGGCAGAGCCAGGAGCCACACGGGAGCTCAGCCTTTGGGCACTCAGGGCAGTGACAAGGGGATTGTCTCTGGTGAATCCGAGCTTGGCTCTGCAACACCATGCGAGGTGTCCCTGCAAAGGGGACAGGAATAAAGGCTCTGTCAGGTGGCTCTGCATGGAGTCTGATGAATAGGAAAGGGCATTCCAGGGACAACTAGTGCTAGTAAGAGGCTTAATAAATTAACAAGCAAAACATTATTAATTTTCTCAGACAATTCTCATCTCAAAAAATGAGGACCCCCCTTACTCTAGAGTTGCAGATGAAGTTGTGACTGGCATCATTTCTCTGCTGAATGTTGGAGGAATGTAAAACCCACTGACTGCAAAAGAGTGAGTGTCCAGCAGGGAGATGCCACAGGAACTGCAAGAGTAGCCTGCAAGCAGTTGTATTCTGAGGCCTGATCCTGTACTTACATGAGGATGCTGTGCAGAGAAATTTATGCTGGAAATGCAGAGTACACTTAAATTCCCATGTAGACATCTCATAGTCAATATTTGGTAGTGGAGCGCAATACAAGGCTGGACTAAAGGCTTTATTTTTCTTCAGCTTGGAATACTGCACAGAATTTTAGAATTGATTTTATTCTGAGTCAAGCACAGCTTAGGATAGAGACAGCTTAATCAAATCTTAGTTAGTTCTAGTTTAGTAGTTCATGCCCGTAAAAAAACCAAACCACAAAGCAATAAAAAACTCCTAATATAATGTACAAAGAGAGCATCATTAGATGAAAAGATTAGAATCAAAATTCCTAGTCCAAGGTGGATAGTGAAGTCTGTCTTTCACTCATTAATTAGGGGCACACACTGCACTATAATGTTATTTTTTAATCTATTCATATACTATATATGATCTGAGAAGTAAATAAAATATTTTTCTTTCAAAGCTACCTTTACAGGTATACAGGCAATTTCCTTAAGGAAGAATTTTTTCAGTATTTTGTCCCTGGTCCTTGCTATGGTGTAGAAAATCACTGCATTTTTCTCTGTCTTATTTTTTTTTAACTTTTCTTTAATCTTTCATTTTATTCTTGTGTTTTCTTGCCCTTTTCTGAACATAAATCTCTAGATCAGTGAAGAGATCCTTGACCCTCCACTGATCATTAGCATTTTGAGACAGGTTCAAGTGTGTGACCTGTGGATGAAAAGCACTGTAGCCTGCTACCAGCCTACCAGGAGAGTTTGCCCTAGAATTGAGTCATTTACTAAAGAGTTCCTCTACTCTTCAATTTCCTACATTTAATGTTCAAAAAGGAATTAATCCCAAAATAATTAATGCCTGTTCATATTGCTATTAGGTATTTGTAGGCTTCTGTTCACTCTACGTTTAAATAGAACAAAATTCATTCTTTTTTAATCCTTCATGGTTCAATCCCTGATAGTTCATACAACAATGGAAAACTATCTTCCAAGCAGCACCTGTCCTTTTAATAATTCAAGATATTAAATAAATAAAACTAAGTATGTACCCACTGCCTTACTTCCTTGAACTCCCTCATCCCCCTCATACAAATTTCATGATAAAAGCCATAGGTTAAGAGACACTGATTAGTTTTCACTACAGAAAGGAAGCTTCAACTTTGCTTTTCTAACTTACTGTTTCCCTACAAGACAACTTCCAGTTGCCATCACTGTGTGTTATAGTAGCTTAAGTCAGCCATGTTGCATGCATAAAGTCCATGTATTATATTGTCGGTGATTTTAAAGAACTGTAACAAAATTTAAATCCCTTCAAATGGAATGAAGTTCAGCACAGTATTTTTTGAATTGCAATTTCTACTTTTTATTAAATAAAAATCTGTATTTCCTGTATTTCTATAGTTTTATTTTCTTTAAATTTTCGATATCAAATTTTCAATTTCCGTATGGATTTCAGCCCTGGGTGTTGAGCACAGCAAATTTAGAAATTTGATTGTTACATCCGTGATGTTCTGCAATGGTGCCCATCACAAAAGTGTTGTGTTTACTTCCAGTGTACCTACAAAGCATAGTTAAAATATAAAACAAATTTCTGCTGTATTAGAGGCAAGAAACTGACCCTGGGGACCAAACCCACACCCTCAAGAGCTGCTTAAGGATCTTTATGCCATCAAACTGATTGCTGTGTTGCGTGACCACTCCGAGCATCTGAACTGACAGAGCTGTTCAGTGCCATAGAGAGTCTTTAATGCAGAAACGATCATGAATATGAACCTTGCATGCTCTAGGCTCTAAGCATGAAAACATCTTGCCATTTCAATTTTTAATATCTATTTTGAAAGTTGTTTTTCAATCAGCATATATTTGAATAATCAAACATATTTATTTTTATCAAGAAGGAGTCTGAAAAGTGAGAATTCACTGTTCTGTAGTTTCCCCCCAAGCAATCTGTGGAAAAGCAATAGCTGTATTTCACAGATAACACGTCCATTAGCAGCTCACTCTGCTGCTTCTGACCAGTGGGATTATGTCACACAGGGTTTTGATATCAGAATTGAAAGCAGCAGGTATCCCCTTTAATTCATTTTGCACTTATTATTTCAGACATGTTAGATTTGGTTATATAATACATTTTGCAACAACAATTTTGATAATGGAAGAATGGTTATTAAAATCCCCCAGACAAACAAACAACAATGTAGACAGAAGTCAGACCTGGCATGAAAGGGGGTAGGGGGAGGGTTGCAGAAATTCAGATGACAAATTCCCTTGCATACAGCCTCTTTCAGCCTGAGGGTGGTGAGAGTGCACCCAGTCACAGGGGAACCATTACTCAACTACTACACTGTGATGTGGATCATTTCAGTGGCATAAATGGGTTCAGTTGGTCAAAATTCTAACATGACCTTGTCCTCCCATGATATACCCAGGGTTTGAGGTTCTGAGTAAAGAGATATAAGTGATGATTTCTGTGGCAAACCACCCCTGTTACTGATTGTTTTAGCCTGTTATATAAGATTACGCCAGGTTTTTTTCAGCTAGTGTTGACAATAACAGCTCTTTTGGAGAGATGACAAAACACAACACCCACAAAGAAGAGTGACTAGCATTGGCAGAAGCTCACGTCTCTGGGATTCTTGCTTTTGGAGACCATAGGTCAGAAAAGAAAGGACCCCTCATTGCCTTGTCTGTCCCTCCAGATACCGTGGATAACTTCTAGTCTTAAACTGAAGCTGCTCTTTTTGATAACTGGTTCACAGCATCATGGGTAAGAGTCATAGATGACAGCAAACTATTGTACTTTTAGCACTGATACCAATTTATATAGTCCCCAGAGCAATGGATTAATAAATCTCACTTTTTTTTGGACTAATTTCTGACATGCCATTTTTAGTTTTCACACTTTGCTCTCTTTGAAGGGTTTTGCTCTGTCCAGGTCTTTATATAATGCACACAATGAGATCCTTAGCTCCTGCTTGAAGACTTAGAGAAAACTTCTGGGTGTTTTCAGAAACCTTGTACTTCCTGTTCGTGGAGCTACTCAACATCAAAATTAACAAAAACAAAAAATGAAGAAAAGGCCAGGGGAGGGAAAAATTTTTCAGAAAGGAACTATGTAGTGAAACAAGGTAATGCAGCATTACAGCTAATATCTCTGAGGTGTTCCTTTGAGCAGTACTCTGGATGAACTTTTCAAAGACCACTTAATCTAAGACATGCCTGTAGTTTTTGAAGTAGGGATCAAACCTCTGTGTGCCTTTTGAGCCCCCTGTGAGAGCCCATCACCCAGTGATGGGAAGGGGAGTAATGCAGCCTCTTGTGTAACTTACACTCTCATATGCATCCTCACCCTCTCACTCAACAAATTTGCCTTCTAGGCTGCTTTAAAGCCCACACAAAATTCCTTGGTGATGCAAAGATGAAGCCTGCAAAACCTCTGCTCAAGCCTTGCCAGCAGCATGCCCATGTCTCTGTGGATTTGCACCACACAGCATCATTAGCACTTAGACTGCGAGGTGCTGGGGCTAAAGACTCTGTCACTGACGGGTTTTGTCAATTGGTGTGTGCAGCTACAGCCTTTGAATGAATCATGATGCAGTATCAGACTGTCATGTGGCTTCGCTGGCCTGCTGTGTCAGGCAAAACATTGGATATCAAAAAATGCATTAAATCGGAGTACAAAAAGGCCTTGGTATATTTAAAGAGGAAAATGGTTTTATTCTTGCTGGAGAATCAGGCTGAAAAAAAGAAAAAAAAGATTGATTGCTCAAGTATGCACATATAATAAAGCTGTCATTTACAGGAATGAAGCAAAAATAAACTCACTTGCTACTACTGACATAGTCTAATAACCTGCATTGCTTGATGTAGAACCTGCCCAGAGCTAATGACTGCAGGTCTTGCTGACTCTGTATGGCTTAGTTCCCAGCGTCCTACTGAGCATATGAGGAAAATAGCCAGGTTTTGTACAAACACAAATGTTTGCTTGAGTTGAGCCCAGGACCAATACAGTCTAACCATCATCTTGGGAAAGGAACTTTTGTTGCCAAGTAAAAATTTAATCTGGAAGCTGAGAGTCAGTAAGAAATAGAATTGTTTCCTCAGACAGTCCTTCTTTGCTATGAAAATCAAATCCATGGTAAGAGGAGCACATTGAAAAAAATTGTACTATGATGATATCTAAATACCCCCTAAAAATGATTTATGATTTTAGTCTAGTCCTGAAGGGAATTTGCAGAACTGCAGGACCACTGGCACTCATGTGGGGATTGCAGACAGCACAAATTAGGCTCTAAATAATGGATCAAAAAGAGGAGCCTCAAAAGCTACTTTCTATTGCTCTTTGGGGAATAGCATGGACTATTATAAAATACTGAAGGTTGTGAAGCTCCCATAGAATTGTGCAACTTAAAGGACAAAAGCCTCAAGGAAGGTGGGAAGAGCTCGGTAGCAGTGAGCTGGTAGAGCTACACCTGTGTTCAGCAGAAGACAGAGGGCAGGGATGCTGGGGGCTCTGCAAACAGCCACACCCCAGCCCTACACAGTGCTCAGCCCCTTGTCCTGAACTGTGCACAGTGTAATGGAAACTTGCAATACCAGGGTGATTCAGCTGCTTCCTGTCAATCCTGCATTCTTCAAATAAAGCAAAGGTGTCTATACAGCTTGGAAAAGAGGAGTTGTAGGATGATGATGTTCAGGTATATCCAGAGGGCTGCTGATACTATGTTTTATCTGAGCATTTTCATACCAGGAACCATATCTATTCCTTGTGTCAAAAGGGGCAGGTGCCACCAGCATAAAACAGTCTTTGTTAATCCAGATCTTATAAAATGCAAGACAGACCTCTCCTCAATTAAAGCTCTATAGCATGGTTATTTATGGTTCCTTGGGGTCTTTTCCAAGTGATTTTTTGTTGGGAAAAAAGTAAAAAGAATACAAAATCAATTATGATCAGATAATAAAAATTAAATAAAAGTCATATATAAATAAATACCAGATAAAATAAAAACTTAAATACAGCAGGGAACAGTAGTTTATTTCATCTGAAACTTAAAGAGGCCAATAGCAGTGAATGCTTAGCTATCCCCACGCAAACCAAGAGCTTGCTTGCCAGACTTAATCTCTGGTGACCAGCTCTTTGCAGCTACATGCAAGATTCAGTAAGAAAACAGATGGTACACTGGAGCTTTGCTTCGTGAAGAATAATAGATGAGTAGATAGAGCCTCTCAATCTCAGAGTGGCACACGGTGATCAGAATCCTAATCACAACCATGCTGTGATAAAAGGCTCTGGATGAAGAATGAATTAAGAGGGTTTGTCTGTTTTATCAATAAAAGTAATAGTGAGATATATTTCTTACAATTCTTTAAGCAGAAGACGACTTACAGGAGTGATACATACTGCTTATAAAGCAGTGTGAAGTGGGATAAATCACCCTGTCCATTTACTGCTTGTGCATTTGTTGCCTCTGTATTATCAGCAAGATTATTCCCTGCCTTCTGTAAAAATGGATAAGAATATATAAAAAATATGCAGACCAAAATTCTCCTTCTGGCATCTCTTGTCCCCATACTGTGAAGGCTGGCACAGGTTAGAAAACAAATCAAGGGCTTTATGTTGCACTGTTTTGTTATTATGATACATTATAGACTAATGCAGGATTCTGTCATGTAGAAGTATTTGAGCAAGATTTCCATATTTGAAAAACGATATCACGTCAAGAAGGTAATAACAAGTGAAATAACATCAATATAACTTGAATATTAGGACAGCCAAAAAGTAATGATATTGCAGCCTAAGGCATTAGAAGGAAATAGCTTAAATTATTCAGCAAGTAAACTGATGTCATGTGGTCAATGCACTGCATATTTCACATACCCCAATTAGAATTAATGTAATAATAAAGATTGATTATTAAGTAATAAACAGTGGCCAAACAAATTACTGTAAACATAAGTCAAATCTGCTAGGACAGCATATCTTTCTCTCCTTCCAGTTTGCAGAAAAGCCCTCAACACAAACCAGAACTGAACAAGCAATTTTTCACAAAGGTCTTCTGATTTCTTTGTCCATCTTGGTGACTTCTTCTGAAGAAGTCAGCAAAAAAAATGTGAACGTTTTTTCTCAGTATGCTTTACTGTCCAAGACACAATAATAATAGAAAAAAATATTTTTTTAAGTTTACGTATATGAGGTTGCACCACAGTTGCCTATGCTGGTTATAATGTGATAAACAACTGAGGTCACACATTTTTTATTTGTTTTGCAGCACAAATTCATGTGGTAAAACCAAACTTGTCTATGAACTTCTAGGTTTTTTTTACTGAAAGTAAATAGTGATTTATGCTACACAGATTTTAATACTGAATTGAGGCCCCTCAAAATTTAACCAGATTTATTAACGATTTAACCAGACAAACTGCAAGGCCTCACAGCCTTCATGCAATGCCTTCCTGCCTTGTCTTTCAGATGATGTCAATTGGTACAAAGCTGAGCCCCAACACAGTCAGTGGCAGAGAATCTCTCCTAACATCTTCCTTTGAAGTCACTGTTAACAGAGCCCTTTGCCTCCTCAGCACAAATTTGTCTTTCCCACAGACACAGAACTGAAGCTGAATATTGGATTTCACAGATTAACACTGAAAGGATTTATTAGCTAAAACAAAACCCTTCATCCCACAGCTTTCAGTCTATGGGACAGGATTCATTCTGGTTTCATATGCAAACACTGACAGAAAACCTATAAACCATGTGTGTAAGCCCCTTCAAGACCTTCATGTTTGTTTTGACCCCTTCTGAGTGTGCAATTCCCAATAACAAAACTGGCATGGTGCTGGTGTTGACCTGTCCTCACATGTTGCTCTTTCATTGCTTCATTTGGTGCAAGCCTTCAGAATGCATAAAGTTAGAAGTCCATTGTTTTAAAGGGGTTTATCACTAAGAAACAGCCAAGGAAATAGAAGTATGAGAATTTTTGTCTTATGGTGGATAGCACTGCTGTGACAAGGCAGGTCCATCTTGCTTTTGTGGATCAAAAGACACTGAAATACAGCTTATCTGGCAGAAATTTTTCTTTTTTTTTTCATTAATATTTGGCATTTGATCACACAAATGATTTAGTTTTAAGTATTCAAGACCTATTACAAAATTAACTATGGAACACATAATTGACTACAGAGTAAATATACTTGTTCCGGACTTAAAGTAGCATGAAGATTACCCATTCTGCACTTCAGGATGTTAAAGGTGAAAGTTGGAGGTCTTTCTTATAAATTTATCTTACTACAGATATCTGTCCAAATTGTAGTTGCTCTTAAGAACACTTAATGAGATGGAATCCCTTTGGCCTTTTCAATAAAAGCTTTCCTGAGAGGCTGCAGCAAACCAGTCCTCCCAGAAGCCACGGGTAAAGATGGCAAGCTTGCAAGACACTACCTGATGTTTCTAAATGCACAAACAGCAAATAAATATGAGACACCTGCTTGAGGCCCTGGATACGTTACTTTTCCTGAGCATTTTGTAGAGGACTTAAGTGCAATACTGTGCTTTGGAGACACTTGTTCAAACACACTGCACTCACCAAACCGCTCCTGCCTGTCTCTTGGCATACTGTGCAGTTCTACTCTCTATCAGATTTATATGCAATATACCCCCAGATCTTGAGATAAACTAACAGGCATCTGAAAGAGACCCCAAATGAAATATTCATGAACTGTCATAACATTCATTACCATTTTATGATTCTCTTTACTTGGTTGAACAACAACGCTTTCTAGCACCCTATTAAATCAGCTAGCAAACTTTATAAATCACCAGCTAAACTACATGAATCTGTCACTTCCTAATGTACTGTCTGGGCTCCAAAATTACTTGAGTACATGGCAAAGTCATACTACTTATAGGACTCTCTTTGCTGTCATTGTTCAATATTGATTTTTCTGGGCAAACTCTTACTGTGTTAGGAATTCACCATCTTTTTATGATTGAGTTTGAGTTTACAAGATATGCCAAATAACTAAAATCTAACAGATATTTAATTTTTAAATTATGAAAATATATTTAGCTTGTTTAGAAAAAAACAACCCAAAGAAATTTTTATGAACTTATTAATTAAAGTGAAAACTTCATATTGAGTTAAAGTGAATAGAATGGCATTGTGCAGATCCAGCTAAAGCTCTGCAAGGCTCTTAATGCTGGACTGAAAGCTAACTTAGGCTGCTGGAAAATGATGTTAAATCCTAGTGAAGGAAAGTGGAAGTGACTGGAATTGCTGAGGACACAGATGACCTAAAGAAGAATCAGATCTGTCCATTTCCATTAACATTGTCACCTCTCATTTGAGGGCCTTCTGGGCAGAGATCTTCTTGGCTGCCTGTACTGCACTTTTCCCACCTATCCCTATGGGATAACAAGAGCTCTCATATCTACTTTTATCAATGACTTGCTGCCCAGCATCAACACAGTCCTTTTAAGTGTTGTATTTACTGGAGTCCACACTCACACCACATCACCTGCCTGGTTTCTTCCCAGTTATGTTGGGTTTGCTAAGCCTGTTTCTCTCCGTGCGGCTTGTTAAATTCAGAATCTATATAGGACTTAGTCATGACAACTTTTAAACAATTCTCTGATGGCTGAGTTTGGTCACATCACATCGATAATGTAGAGAAAAAACCCTGCAAGTTATTGAATTAACCCCTCCCGCATCAAAACTGAAATACAACCATCAACTATTTCCTGAATTTATTGGCTATAATCACACCTGACACCTGCAATATTTTCAGCAGTATCTTTTCTGTTGGTAGCATTTTACAAGGTCAAAGTTGCAATAAATTTTGTGTTTTGAAACTGAAATTTTCTTTATCTGAGAATTTCACCCCTTTTCTACAATGCATTGGGTCTTATTGATTCACGTGACTTTTGCCCCTGAAGCTATGGAAGCCTAAGCACAATTTGAAGCTCATTCCTTTCCCGTAAAGAGCTGGTAGATAACCTGGATATTATTTACACACAAGATTAGCCTTCTGATGCCAGTCATCTATTCCTGTGCTTGAAGTTAAGCACTGGTTTCAGTGCTTTGTCAGGTTAGAGGAACAGAGCAGGTTCAGGGCCCCTGACAGACAAAAAATAACCTTTGGACTAGGCAAGGGTATTTGTAACCATTATGAGAACATTTGGCATGTTTATATATATATCCATTAAAAAATATATGGAAAAGGCAGAAAATTTCAGAGTAGTACGATTTTGGTAGATTTATTTGAATTTATAGGAGGTTTTAATTATTAGTGGAGAAACACTGTGGTAAGTGATATGAAGTATGATTTTGAATTTCAAAGTCAGAACAGAAAAAGCACCACAAAGAAAATTATTGTTTTGTATATGTTGACATACTAACTTTTTTGTTTAAAATAATGAAATTAAATATTTTCATTAGCACTTCAATTTTTCTTTTACTTCTTTCTTGCCAGTAACATGTAGCAGATCAGAGATTTGGTTTAGAGTTGGTTCTGAACAATCTGAAAGAAATTCCAGACTTCATTTAATAAAAAGCAGCCAGTCTGGCATCCTAGTTCTGGCTTCGTGGAGTGAAATGGTAACACTCTCATTATCTTAAATGGGGGCATATTTTATTTTTGGTGATTATGTGCTACCACAAAGAATCCTAATATATTTCTTAATTTTTATAAACACTTCTCCATAGAGCACATTTCCAAAGGATGAGTGTGCAAGGGTGAAAGAGCTTTCCCTGGCTTCTTTTGAAGAAGCCTGTAGTTTATATTGGAGGTGTAGTAAGTGACAAGAAACCTCCATCTACTGCAGCTGCAGTCTAGATGTTTGACTCTTTAATATGGGAGGAACGTTTGCTTTGCAGATACCTTTCCAACTCTGATTTATTTTACCTCACTGCAACAGAATTGAGTGTCGTTGAAGTTAGCAGAGCAATATGGCAAAGAAAATATACTAAAAAATCAACCCAAAATGCAAGCAATTGCAAATTTTTACTGGAAAGTCTTTCCAAAGAAGAATTGCTTTTGATTAATTAAGCATTTCTACAGAAGATAAGCTTTTTCCTCAAAAGATTACAGGTTATGGACTCTTTATTTTTAAGAAGTTTATCTAATAAAACAAACAAAAAACCCCCTCTTCCTTTCATTTCATGAAACCTCACTTTTCTGCTTTACATCTATTGTATTACACTAACTAAAACCTAGGTAGTGCATTACACAAGTGGTATCCTCTGCAGGTGTTTGACAGAAGACAGCAATTTTGTTGCGCTTCCTGTGTAAGGAACATAAAACGCAACATGAAAATTAGTAACTGAAGTTGATTGTTTTAACTAAACTTGAAGAGCACCACTTTTCAGTTCAAGATATTTTGTGTGACCACTCTAACTTATTATTGAAGTTCTGGGTATGATAGCTTTATCGACTCTCAAACCTTTAATTAACTGAGATACTCCATTACAGGTCCAAAGTGGATTTGGTGTTAATTGTCACATCCCATAAGCTCCAGTTGAAATTTAATGCAAATCTATCAAAATTCTGTGTTGCACAATACAGTATCTCATAATGGTACCAAAACTAATCTGGTTTCCAAATAACAGTAATTTTGCTTTAGGCATTTAATTGCTTCATAACAATTTAATTTTGCTTCCTGAAACAATGACCACATTTGCTAAGGAATCGCTATTTCAGTTCCGAGTTGGAAAAACGCTCCAAACACAAAGAACAGTAACTTAAAAGATTGGCTTAGGGGTTTCCATCAGACATGAGAGCAGCTTGGAAACCACTTCTGTTAAGGATGGAACATCTCAGTGACAATATCCCACCAATTTGTATTGCTAAAATGAAATATTTATATTCTAGATGGAGAAGATGAGATTCAGTTGCTCCACTATGTTTTTCTAGTGACGTTTGAGATATCCTAGGGTGGCACTGACTTCTCTGCAGGGCTGGCAATGGGATACAACACATTGAAGACATTCAAATTGCTCTAAAGCACCAGGCAAAGGCTGGACAGGACATCCCACTCATCTAAAATAGCATTTTGTGTCTTCTTTTTTGGGTTTCCGAATTGTTTCTATAAAACATGTAACATTATATCATTAATCCCACCAGATACCGGGTAGCTGGATGAACCTTTTCCACTGAATGAGAAGAAAAGGAACTATGAAATCCATGTTTTGCTTCTGATAGACATATCTTGACAGAGACAGCTTACTTATGGACCTTGTCCAGATACTTAATAAGAAATGTCATGCTTGCAAACTAGTAAATAAAAAGAGTGCCTTGCCTGGGGAAAATCACAGTGGAAAAAGCACATGAAAGCCACAGGATTGCATACCATGTCTGAAGTAGCTATATTCCTTAATCCTGCAAACCTCTATCAAGGGAAATCTGTCTGTCTGCTTAACCTTAAGGAGAAAAGGAGTGTTTCTCCCATCTGAATTTAGTTACCTCATTTTGCCAAGAAATCTAGTTCCCCTGAGACGATTTTCCTGTCAGTGGAGGTAGGTACTCTGAATTCCCTTCTGAAAGAGCCCACGTCAAGCTTTACTGTTTCTCTCTGGAAAGCTTATGGTTAAGGATGAGATCTCAAGGTCAGATAATCTAATATCATTCTTGATGATCAAGCAACAAAAACTTGAAGGTTTTTTTGTCTACAAAGTTTGCTTTGGTTCCCTAGATAATTGATTACCCACTGCACCTTTCATGCCCTAGGAGAAAAGCTATTTCATAGAAGTGAACATTCTTTCACATGTGATCGGGGAGACTGCCTTACATCAGACTTCTGCAGTAATACAAAAAGCATAATGGTTTAGACTCTGCTTTCAGTTCTATCAGCTCAGATTTTGAGTCACCACTGGATATAATGAAATTACACAGCATATGTATTATGATAATTGGCCATAATTGCAGTGCTTAGAGATAATCAGATGAAGAATTACTTGTAGTATAATCAATGGACAATAACTAGAAAACAATTAGATAACCTTTTAGAAGGAGCGTACTTTAAAAAAACCCAAATCAAACAAATCAAAGCAAGTCTCTCCTACCTCCACACACCCCTTGAAATTTATTTAAGAAGTTTTGGTTTTATGGAATTCTGGCTTATGAATGTGTTCAGCATTTTTTATATAGACACTCTAGAACTCAGATATATTACAGATACACATCACAACTATGCCTAGATGGAAAAGTGGGAGAAAGATAACTGCAAGAAGAAAATAACTAATTCTTCCTTGATAATTGTCTGGCAAAAAAAAAATATATCACCCAATGAAATGAACTGTAAAATAAAGAGCACTAGATAATCTCCAGTGCAGGGCTTTGATTGGAGCTTTGACTTACATGGGCAAGATGGAACAGCATAAAGCCAGCTGAACCTCATGAGACCTTTCTACTGCCCTCTTTGGGCATGGTCACAGATCAGCCTGAAGTTTATACTCACAGCACTGGTTCCTAACGGTCACTTTGCCTGCTGCAATTTGGAAGTGTATAAAGGGGAGTTCTCCTGGCTCTAGGCCCGCCTTCCCTGACTTTTAGCATGATCCAATAGCCAGATAAAAGGAAACCTGGGAAAAGAGAGAAATGACGAAGGGAAGACTGTACAAAGAGGTGGCCTAAATCCAGACAGCACATTCTCAATGGCTTCTGTAGAGTTTGTGGTCACTTCAATGCCAGCCAGGATAATTAGGTCTTCAGTAAGGTTAACTCTGGCCCACAGTTTGATCTGCTTTGCTCAGCAAATCTCTGCTCAGACTTTCAGCACAGCAGACATCTAGCTTCGACTTCAGACATCTGAACACCTTCCACAGCAGCAACATCAGAGAAAAACTCTGGAACTTCCAAAAGAAAAACAGGAATCAGATTGCTACAAACACTGGGCTGATAAATGAAAGGGGTGCCATTCTCTGATCATCACAGGTCATTATATAAATTTATATTCTTCAGAATCAATCTGGTCTGCAGCAAAATCACTACATAACAGCAATATTTTCATAGAATCATAGAAAAGCTTGGGTTGGAAGGGATCTTAAAGATCATCTAGTTCAAACCTTGTGCCATGGGCAGGGAACATTCCACTAGACTATCTTGCTCAAAGATGTCCCATCTGACCCAGCCTTGAACACTTTCAGGGATGGGGCATCCACAAATTCCCTGGGTAAACTGTTCCAGTGGCTTGCCACCATCACAGTGAAGAATTTCTTCCTAATATGGAACCTAAACCTACCCTCTTTTAGTATGAAGTCATTATCCCTTGTCCTGCCACTACAACCCCTTATAAAAGGTCCCTCTCCAGCTCTCTTGTAGATTTCTTTAGGAAGGTTCTCTCAGGTCTACCTAAGAGCCTTCTCTTCTCCAGGCTGAACAATTGTTGAACTCCGTGTGTCACAAAGCAATGCAAAATAATTCGTCATAATCTGTACAAAAGTAAACATCAAGGGAATTGAAACATGACTCTCATTTTATGCTGGGTGACCAGACTTTACTCCTTAGCAAGATGATTTTGGTAATTTCAAAAACTTGGGCAGTAATAAAGTTCTTGTATTTTAAATAGCTAGAACTAGTCTCTAGATACATGTGGCGAAGGAGTTATTTGCCAGGAGATGAATCCCATGAGATGTTGAACATTCTGGATTCAACTCAACAGAGTATTTCAGCACATATTATTTCACTTCAAGCATAGGAGAAAATCCTTTATTTCAGCTATAATTCCCAGTGCCTAAAAGAACTAAATTCTGTTTTCTTAAATTCACAAGCAATATAGCCAGTGAACAAAACATCTCAAATGTTAAGGGAATGCAAGTCAAGCTATAAAGAGCAAACAGCAGCAATAAAGCATCTATTTGCTCTGGAAAGCCTGTTTCCATCTATCTTACAACCTCTCTGCTTTGCAACTGTCATCTTATATCCATGTTTTCTCTATCACGGAGAATTAATTCCTAAAATACATACACAGCATTATTAATTTCCTGAACAGTTCTCCTCCTTGAATGAAGCAGATGTTCTTCAGCTCCATACTGGCTGTCACCTTCAATTATTGTGGAGCCAGCTCAATTCTCCCTACAATCATGGCTGTTGTACTAGTTGGCTTGGAGAGAGCAGGCCTGGTCTGTTAGATGACACACATATGCCTGCATTGTTCCACACTTTCTTAAGGATCCAAATTAAATTCTCTTGTAAGAAACTCTTTAAACCAAAATTTGTAGAATTATTGAAGAGCATTTAGTTCTGTTGAATAAAGTTTTGGGATAAATACCGACCTAACACTCTGAAAATTGTAATATATATTGAAGTCTTAAGGAAAAGAAAAGTCTTAAGTGTTACCCCTCATCATAAGAGCCAGAGGACACAGGATTTATTAGCCTAGGCACAGCAACTTTTTAATGCCATTAGCTGAATGGAAGCAGGTTTTAATTCTAATGGCTGAGATTGAATGGATGTGCCACCACCTGTACCGTTCCTGAGCAGGATATTGCTAGTAAATTTGAAAAAGATAGCTGAGATATTTTTCATGCTGTGTTCAGTTTTTCAGATTAGTAAGATAATTCCTATTTTGCAGACTATTAGTGCCCCTCCTGTTCCTGTTTGCAAAAATTTTAATGAGCAACTAAAAAGAAAAAACAAAACAAAAACAAGAGGGAAAATCCATACCACAATGAAATATTGGCTTGTCAAGCACAGAAATATCTGGCACCTGACTGATACACTAGAATTTGTAAAGCTTCAGTTCACTATGAATACAATGTCTATTTGGTGTCCAGCAGAGGAAGGAAGGGTACAATATTCATAGACATCATTAGTCATTCATAACCTAGTGAATGAACTTGACCCTGATAGAGGTGAGGTTTTCTGGTTTGTTGTTTGGTGTTTTTCCCCCCCCATAAAATTCATTCCAGAATACATGTTGTGTTTTATGCTTTTGCCTCACAGTTGCTGAATGCTGTTCTGTGACTTTGATTAAAAAATTAAGAGACAGAGTCCAACAATCTGTATTTAAAGAGTAGAATTAGATATATTCTCAAAATGACACATTCTAGCAATTGCTTTTTCATTGCTTCCAGCCTATACAAACACAAGTTTGTTCAGCTAGCTTCTGGCTATGATCCAATTAAATAGTTAAATGCTTGAATGGGCTCAGATAAATATTTTTACGGTGTGAAGAATTTTGATTCTTGGCTACAATACTTAGCTTAAATTGCTTAGTCATGTGAGAGTATAATTTCACTATAGCTAGCAGATATCCCATTGAAATTTCACTTGCAACATGTTTTAGCTCTCCGGCTGTGACCCTTGTGTAAGGTCACGTACACAGCTGTTTAAATAAAAATATACATCATGATAACTCACGGTATGTTCCAGTCATGCAGAAATGTGAGTGAACAGCTTATTGATTTTAGTGTCTGACATGACCTGCTCATAATTAGGAAATCAATAATCTGGATTCTTCCTCTCTTCTCCACCACCCACCTTTTCCCCAAATTCCAAAAATATCTCTGAGTTCAAACAGTGCTGATGTTGGATTCCCGTCCCAATTCTGAAAGCACTTCTATAAAAGTTAAATAATTTCCCACATTTTACTTTGATTCAAAAGTCTGGACGGTGGCTGAGGAAGAAATTTATTTAATAGTACAAAATAATGTTCAAAAGAGATCTTAAAACATGGCAAGGATATCACAGATTTTGGCTGATAATAAAATCATTACTACATTGGAAGAAAATACCTGGCTGACAACACTGGTGAAAACATGGATGCCTCATTATTTGTCCCAGTTGACAAAATAGCTACAGAGTGTGATCTCCCATTGTTACCCTCTGGAAGGGAGGCCTGAGCCCTTTGCTGCCTTTTGGTTTTAGCACTGCTACTCCCAGTTGACATTTCCCAGTTAGCTCCTCACTAGGTACTACTGGTCTTTCAGTAGATTTACAGAATGCTACAGGGCTTGAAAACATTTGAGGTTATTGCTCAAGAGCAGAACAGGGCATACAGACAAACTAATGGAAGAGATCAAATATTTAAATAACACATGTAAAAGACCTCAGGCATCTTATATGGCATCTCAGAAAAGAGTCAATTATGGGGCACAGGAAGAATCTAATAATAACCAAAGTAGGCCATACGCAAACACTGCCATCCTGGCAAAAATTTGAAAGAAGCTATACAAATAGCAGTGAAGAAAGACAAATATACACACTCAGAGCATGCATACCCCAGAGTACCCTTTCTGAATCACCTTATGAGAATATGATCTACCAAGCTGAGGGAATCCAAATTCAGATGTAGCTACATTCCACCTGAAAAGCCTGCCAAAGCCAAGCTTCTTTGTTCTCCCAAACTGCCAGAAATACACTCAGAAAAAAAAAATCACAGCAAGTACTTTTGTACTTGCCCAATTCTTTATACTGGCTAAGAAAGGAACAATGCACAATGTTACATCATTTTCACTAGGCTTAAAATGCAGAGGCAGAATGTAAAACCAGCAGGAATGATAATCAGAAGAGAATAATGCCACAGGAAGCCCAAAGCAAGGACCTGAGTTTCAGCAAGTATTTGAAAATACACGATTTGTACTCTTGCAGCTTCACATACTGAGGGTTTTGCATGGATATTAGGGTGCTGACAAAACAGCAATGTATTCCAGGACAAAGCACAAGCATAAGAACCCTCAGAGAGACATATTAGGAGTTACTCAGTGTATGTTGAACAATAGGGTTGTTGAAAGGATTTTTTCAGTGTAAGCTTTTTAAAAAATAAGTATATGTTTTTATAAACAGCATTCTCAGAAAGAATTAAGTTCTAGTACTACAGGTGTAAAGGTTCTCCCTTCGCTTAAGGCACTATTCCCTCGCCTACAGTTTTTTAAGCACTGTATAAATTACCACATTGATATAAGAGGATATAAATTTGCTTTCACATCAAATGTCAAATATTAAACTTCAACAATGCATTGGTACCATTTCAGGGTTTTGTGATGAAAAATCAGTGACTCCAGCAATATTTTTTTTTTATAGACTCAGTTGTATTCAGTGTAAGACTTCCCCAAACTCTAACTTTTGGAACAGATGTGGGTTTACACCTTAACTGGCTTTCACTATCAGCCAGCAGTGCCTGGACTGGATTTTGGAGGGCTCTGGCACATGCCCAGGCAGTGCAGGCTCTCTTGCCTCTCCAGGGAACATCCCAGGGCTCAGACACACCATTTCCCAGAACTCTAAGGTTTATCTGCTGAGGGTTAACACATAACATGCACACAATGCTCTTCACAAAGTTTTTTATGCTTTTTCTCAGGAACTTAAATATTCTTGTGGAATCAGTGTGGTAAATTTAATCAATTCAGTGATATAATTTATGATATAAGGTTACTCACAGCATTTTTGAAGGCACAGCTAAGGAGGAAACAAGTAAGTGGAAATGACATGCCATTTTTGGAAGGAGGAAAGTGATGTGAGAATTTAAAGTGGGGAAAAAAGTGTACAGAGTCACAGCTGCTTTCCTCTCAACTCAGACAAAATCTCAGAAAATACTCCCCCATTTTTTCCTTTGTACTTCAGGGTCCACAGAGCAATACAGATTGTTTCTCTTTTTTACTAGGGAGTCTCTTTACCTGCCCCAGATTTATTTCCTCTGGTCTTCACATCAGCAGTACTGTGGCTGATCTTCATAGTCCTGCTGCAAAGAGCCCCTTTCCCTTCTCCTCTCCACATTTTCATATAGTTAAGAGAATTAACTTGGTTTATCAGAAATCTTTAGCATTTGAAAATAAAAAGAAGTCTCTTTGCTTATGGGTTTAGAAATTATGCTCACCTGCAAAACAGCAGAAACATTTAGGTCCCTCTGCTTCTGTCCCTCAGTGCTATTCCACAAAAACTAACACTACAAAGTTTGTTTATTCTAGACTGGAAAACAGAACTCTTCATCACAGCCTAACTATGAATTGAGTTATTAAAGGCTTCAGCAATCTGATTAAATTGTATTGTTAATAGCCACACTATATTCTAATAGGTTTGCTTTTCTTCTTTTTTAAAATGAACCCTGAAAATACTCAATTTCTTACTTCTGTACAAAAAAAACCCTGCTGTCATAGTCAAAATACGTCCCAATCTGATTGCAGTAAATACTTCAAACACAGCACACCAGAGACCCTCCCTCCTTTCCCACCACCTCTTCACACTGATATTTGACTGAGGCTTTCCAACATGTGCAAACATTCCGTTTCAAATGTGCTTCTTGTCTTTCAGTGAAACCCTGCCTAGGCCAGATGCTTTGGTTGTCTTTTACATTTGTTTAATTGGTTGTCATTTAACATGAAACAGATGATGACAAAAGCAAATCTACCCCCTTTGCAATCATTTCTTATGAGACACAAATGCCTGTGCCCCATCCTGGCTGGTCCTAGAACAAGCAGAGACTTGAAAGAACTGTTTGTTTCCTGGAATAAATTTTTTGGGAGAGTGCAAATTTGCATTCACTACCATTAAATAGGTCAAGATAATTAGCAATTAACTCCATTTGAAAAGGAAATGAATGTTTAGTCCAAATAAATCCTGGTCTATGTATGTGTGTCCTTAAGAAACTGTAGTTAACTTCTACTGGGTGCATTTCATCAGGTAGAAGGAAAGTGAAGACTTATCACTAAGAGAATTAAACTCAAATAGAACAAAAGAGCATAGCAGAAGTGCCAGGTGCTGTATTTCTCAATTTGAGGGTGTCTATGGCTGTCTTTGCACTGTTTTAACTTTCTCACAAAGGACCACTGGTACTCAAGGTGCTACAGAAGCAGTGAGTTTGGAAGGAGTGCTTTCAAGGAGCAAAGTTTATCAAAGCTGGAACAAATGAGCATTTCTGTCAGCAGTAATGTCAACGTATGCATCCCCCATGCCCTTCTTAACTCATGCTCTTCTCTCTGGTGCTCCTACCACAGCTGGTGTGGCCGCATGGTAAATGAAATCAGGCAGTGATCCCATTTAGGAAAACTCCTTAAAGACAGGAACTGCTATAAGCACCGTCGTAGAGGAAGGACTTAGAGAGAGTAGAATACAGTATAAATGTTTTTCTTCCCCTGAAGATAGATCTGGGGAAGCCTTGCCTGAGGCAGGGCTCATTCAGTGCCGGGCTGTGCCGGCTGGAGAGCAGCAGCCGGGAGCGCTGGGCGCGGCAAGGACGGAGCCGCACTCCCGACCCCGCTCCGCGCCTTTCCAGCTGAGCCGCAGCGACACAGCACCGAGCTGGCAACAGAAAGAGGGATGTTTTTCTTCCAGTTGCATGAGGAAGCAGTCAGACCTTGCTGTTCTTGTGATTTGTCTCCAGCTCAGCTGACTAAGATGTACAAGCCAGGAAACTAACATCTTTCTTATCAATTTTCCAGTCACTTTTTATAGGTGCTGTAAACTACACTGAAGCTATCCCTTCTCGCTTCACTGCAGTGAGCTGTGAATCTGTAACAGAGCTCAGTCCATTTTATGGAGCCAATTTCAAATATTTGCTACAGAAAACTGTTACCTCATAATATTTATTTAACACCTTGATGTAGCAGCAGTAGATTATACCATCCTACTACAGAATTATTAACAGGCCAGAGAATCCTTTAGCTGTTAGTGACACAGAACAGTTGTATGCCCCAGCAGTGCTACTTGAATGACTCTTTCTTTAAAAGCTGTATTATATCCGAGACTTGTTTCAATTTACATTACCACTGATGGTCTCTCTTCAGTCTTTACACAGAATTCCAATTAATGTCAAAGAGGAGTAATCACACATGAAATGAATGGTGAATATAACCCTTAAAATTTAATGTGTACTCGAGATATTAACTATCATTTTACTTAACTTTTATACTAGACATTAACTATAATTTGCAGAATAAGGATTTCCCGACTTCCCTCTCCCCAAAGAAAATGAGGAACTGCTGTTCATGATAGAGTAGTCTTGCTGAGCTCAGAGATGGCACTGGAGCCTGTTGAGAAAATAATGCAGTGAATTCCCCAAACAACTTTAAAACAACTCTCAGAACATCTCACACTAAACCCACACATGGGATTGAACCTCCAAACTGAGATTAGCTGCCATGAAAGGTGATAGGATATAGTCTAAACCAACAAAATACTACACCAGTTAATGAAGTAGTTTATTGGGCATTGAGGTGGAGGATTTGCTGTCTGTAAAGAAGGAGAGAAGGCCAAGCAGAATAGAAGCAAGAATATCAATAGGCCAGTAAAAAACTTCATAAAAGGTACTTTTTTTAACTTAAATGGGATAAGCAGGGAAAAACCAGACAGCAGCATGATGAATATATAAAAGAATGGCAATACAGCAGTAAAAGATGTGTAATTTTACTGAGACAGCTTAAGTGACATCTTTTCAGTTGATGACAAAAAACATCAAAACAATCCAAAAAGCACCACTGTCCTGGAACATACTGAACTAAGGCCAAGTTTAGGTGAAAGTCCTTCAGTGTTTCACCTTCACATAACTACATATTTCATCTCAGCTGCTTTGCTTTCCATCCATTGAAGGCTTTGGCACTTTTCTTACAGACACAGTGAACGGCTGTGCAAAAATCTCAGCACTAAAAAGACAGCACTCAAGGCCATACTCTCAACATCTACTCTCAGCAGTCTGAGCTGAATCAAAGCCTCAATAAGATGGTACAGGAACAGAAGTGGCTGGGATGAGATGCTGCAGATGAGATGAGGAAAAAGCAGCATTGAAAGGCAAAAATCTGTTAAATAAATATTGATTTCTACCAGGGAGAAGCTAAACCAAACAGGAGCACCTGCCACAGCCCTTATCTGGCTTGTTCTCTTATCTGCATTTGGTCTTTAAACAAAATTTGTACCCTCCTCAAGAGAACTGCTAGTACAAAATCAGTCATAGTGGGATGAAGCACAGCATCCAAGAGTTATTTTTAAGTGCTTACTTGAACTCATCTAAATCTAGAACGCCTTGAGCATTTCATTTTTTCCTGTGGTTTCCAAGTTAAAATGTAAAAGTATAGGCAGTAGCCTTCAAAGTCTGCATAAGTAGGGAGAAAATAAATTTTGGAGAGGACTGTGCTGGTTTCTAGAGTCCTTAAAAGAAGGTAAAAAACATTACCAATATTGCTTTCAGAAACTTCAGTCAGACTGGAGTGTTTAATGAAATCTTGTCCTTCTAGGGAGAACTCACTGGCCACTTCAGTTTTCTAAGACTTAGCATTAGGACACAGTGATTGAGTCAAGGAGTATTACAGCCAGGGGAAAAAAGAAAGAAAAAGCAGGCAGGCAGGAAGAAGAGAAAATAAAAAGTGTCTGCTAAAGTTGGAAGGGTGTATTAGGCTTGGTATACGAACAGCAGTGTGCCACGATTACAGGTGTAACAAAAGCAAAAACACCCACAGAAAATACTTGGAAAACAAGATGGGAAAAGAAGAATCAGGGAAACAAAGGAGAAACATGAAGGCATTCCTGTGTGGCAAACCTGACTCAACACCAGTGAGGTGCCCTTTCCAGAGCACATCACCTCCATCACATGGTCAGTCTGACATGAACAGCCAGTGGACCCATGTGTATCATAAAGAGAGCTTCATCATCTACATCCACGGGAAACATCTGAAGATGGATAGGGCAAGAAGGGGATTGGCATCCACAGCAACAGCAACCACAGTATAAGAAAAAAAGAAAGCATCAACTTATCCCCACCCATAAATCCCAGCTGTACAAGGGAGCTTTCAGTAACATCAGGAATACTCTTGAAGTTTACACGAATCATGCTTCTCAAGAAAGCACTGTAATGGATTCCCAAATGCATTGTGGGCTGATCAGACTAAATAGAAGAACACTATGATTAATGACAGAGAAGAAATGGATAATAATGTGGGGAATTTTTCAGAAATATAAGGTTTGCCAGAGAAAAGTGCCACAGTGAGAAAGGATGTCTTTTAGTCAAGGAAATTATGAGCATATGACCACTGACTGAATTGAAAGAACTGAGCTGAAAGAATTTATGTTAAAATGGAAGGATGCAAACCAAGTTTCCACAGAAGAACCAAGTTGTACCAAGCAGGAGCTGCAAGAGACACTGCAAGCCCCAACTCAGCTGACAGTAGGATGGAGGATGGTTAGGGAGATAGATAGGCTGCAAGAAACCATGGAAGAAGAAACAATTTCTTGCTATGAAAAACAAAATGGGAACTAGTCCAAATATAGTATGCAGATATAGTGAAAATGTGGCTACAGGAGCTGATGCAGTCCAGAGTCTGCAGTCATAATCTACATACTCTGGTCACATAGGAAGGCAAAACAAGCAAAACACAAGCATCCTCCCAAAATATTCCAGAATATAAATGCACACACAGAGAAGAGTGTATTTGCTAACTCATCATGTTATTGATGGATATTGAATGAACTCACTCTTAAGGCCTTTCATGTTTGCAAGACCCAAGGAAGGGAAGTTAGGCAGCAAGTGCTAGCAGTCCCTGCTGCCTGTGCACTCAGCATGTGGGCAGTCAAAATATCCTTTGATGACCTGAGTAGTGGTAAAGATATCTGGAAGTTTGTCCACTCTGTAGCTTTTGTTCTTTAAGGGTTTATTTTGATAGTCTGGCTCGTCTAGAGCGTATTCAATGGCCATATCTATGTGAAGCAGTTGCTAGCTGTTGGCATGCCACTGACACTTTATATATCCTTGTAAAACCTGGCAAAAAAAGATGCAAAGAGGAGTCTAAAGCTTTTGCTTGGCTGGAGAGCACAGAGTAAAGGTATACATGCTTTGAAAATACAGTATCTGCATAGCCCTCATTGCCTCACATGGATACAACTTCAGTAGCAGAAATTCATCACTTGAGAGGAGTGTAAGAATGCTTATTTTGTATTTAAAGAATAGGCACAGAAACTACATATCTGAGAGAGAAAGGCACCTTCTAGAGCAGCCAGTCCTGGCACCCTGCAGGCACTCTATGCCAGTGAAACATACCTCCTGGAACAGGATCTCACTTCACCATGCAGTGGGTTTAAAGAATGTGGGCCCAGTTCTCTCCTGGCTGGGTGTGAGCACCATCCTCTGAGATCAATGCCATTACATACATCTCACAGAGGAAGAGTTGGTCTGTTTGGATGTGATTTGAGAACCCTTGTAAAAAGCACTAACAGCATATGAGAGCTCTCAGTTATCCTCTGAAGACTAGGCTGTCTGCCAAGAGAATAGCACATTAGGCAGATACATAAATAATTTCCATCATCTATCCACCAAAGAAAGAGATTCCATTCACCTTAAGATGCATCATATGTGGATTTTACCATGCTGAAAGGGGCAAAACTTGTAGTATTCTGAACTATCATACTATAACATGATTGGTTCCCCTTAGTACGTCTCAGATGCAGCTACTGCCTCAAGGAATTTATATTAATTCAGTGAATCCTATCCTTTCCATGACAGGAGTGGGCTATTTTACCATAAATTGGCTAAACTCTATGGCTATAACCGATCAAATGAGGTGTGCCCATACATAATGTTTAACCATAAAATTTAACTAAAGAAATAAAATTTCAACACTGGCCAATAAAGTGGATGGAGAAGTGGCAGAGACGGTCTCAACAGCAAACCTATTCCCAGCACTGAGCGTGGGACAAGCGTTTCAGAATGCAGAATTAGGTGAGCCAGATTCCAAGCTGGCAATTTTAATACATCTTTTAGAAGGTTAAATTTAAATGGAATGCTGTTGAACATGCTATTTCAATGTAATTTGCTCTTTCACTGCAAGTATTTCAGAGGTCTTGCCCAGCTATGTTCTGTGCAGCATTTTGCTGCCTACTGGGTTATTTTGGCTAACACTGTTTTCAGCTGACTGTGCTACACTCTCTGAAGAAAGGCAAACAATTCTTGCCTACATCTGAAAAACATTTTGATCAATACAAAAAAAAAGAAGCATTTTAGTTTGGCGTGCTATTGTTTGCCTAGGATTGGAGTTAAAAATTGAAAAAGAGAAAAACAAATCCCCCCTCCAATCCTCCCTATGACATTTTTAAGTATTTTTATATCTAAATACTTAGATAATCTGGTAATTGGGTTTGCATTCCCCAGCCTGGTCCTGCCTTGTGAAAACTGAAGTCTGGAAAGATCACACCTCTGTGACAGGGGAGCAGAGAGCTGATGTTCCTACCCCAAGCAGCTTACTCCTCCTTTTTTCAGCCATCACGTGCTTTTCACATTACGTTCTGTATCACATCTCCATTATCTGCCTTTAAAGAACACACAGCCTTGGCAGGTAAGTGCCCCGAATGGCAGGAGAGAACAAAGGCACTGTAACTCTGTCTGCAGCTACTCTTCCTACCACTGGCTCTCTCCTTCCCAGGCTTTTGAGGGCTTTCCTTAAATACTCCACTGACAGGCTGCTGGGTTTACCTCCCTAAGTCTGAGATTCCAGTGAGGCTGGGCAATCACCATTTGTCCCTCAGGCTGTCTACTCAGACCTCCTGGCCAAATCTCAAAATAATCCCAAATCCCTGCACAATAGTTGGGTAACAAAGGCTGCAGCCATTCGAGGAACAAAAACAAAAGGAAAAAGACAAAGCAAGCCACAAAGTCACAGCTATAGAAAGGGGAATTTATGAAAGCTTGTCCCATCTCATCCACTCTAAGCTGTTGGGTTTTATCATCCTGTGGGAAGCAGTGCAGCTACTGGAGCCAACAGCACAGCAAGTTTTTTCTCTCTGGGATATTTTGGGTCATTAAATATTTCTAAAGACATATTTGTCCTTGGAATGCTTAAAAACAAACCTTTTAAAAAACTGGCATGTGAGATTCAGTGAGATAATAAGTGATGTGAAACAGCCAAATATTAGATTCCAAACACTGTAGTATGACTGAAATTTCCCATCACCTAGAGGATAAAGTAAAATTCAGTAACTTGTTTTGAAACAGCAAAAAAGATTTCCTGATTTTATCAGTGCTGTTTGAGATCTACTTGAACCTGGCATGCAGCAGAGGATAATTCCCTAATATCACATTCTCTTTGAATGGCTCATTTGTTTACAATAAGCAAAATGAAGCAGGATTTTGCATAGGCTGCTTCTCCATTGACTGTACCCTGCCCAGGTGTAACACATAGGCAAAGGCGGGTGATTTTCTATCCAAACAATAGCCAAACCTTCAGTTGCTGGCTTCCCCAGGAGGCTGTGCTGTCCTCTACAGCTTGTGAGACTGAGTGGTACTAGAGCAGGTAACAGCTGTCTGGCAAGATAACAAAGGCTTGAGTGATCAAGATGAAAGAAAGGCTAAGGAGGCAGAGTAGCATTTTCTCCTTTCTTGCTCTTGGCAAAGGATGAAAAAAAGACCTTGTTCTTGTGGGCAAAATGAAATGTGGAGGTAATAGAAAATGTTTGCTACAAAAATCACCAAACAAGACATAATATTTCTCTTAGTTTCAGAGGAAATAAGACTAGGTAAAGCATCTGCTATCACCTATAAATGTCTTTTTTGCAGAAAAGATGAAACTGGGACTGGCTTATGGCATTTGCCTGTACTGCCCCATGGGAAATCCCTGCCTGGATACACTGGAGCTTTTTACAGCATCCACAAAACAGTGCAGATCTCTGGGTGAAGGACAATGATTCCTTCTGGAGAAGGACACATCATGTTCTTGCTTTAGACTAAACATTCCATTTATTGCAGATGGATTGTAACAGAGTCCTGATGCCATCTCTAACATGGGCACGCTGCCATGCTGCAAGTTCCAGTGATGTACTGAGATGGCTTTGGTCCTCTTAGTCTTAAATCTCTTTGGAGACAGTCCAGGCAGGCTTTCCCTGCTTTTTGACAGCTCCTGGCTTGCTTCTTCCAGGCTCAGCAGCTCATTTCCAAATTTCCCACATTCCTGACATTGCTCCACTTTGATTCAGCCATGCCCAAACCATGCAAAAAAAAAAAAAAAAAAAAAAACAAAGGAAGAGACGAAGGCCCTCCAGAAANAAAAAAAAAAAAAAAAAAAAAAGCCAAGGGAGGAATCCAGGCCCTTCTGCAAGCATGGAGTCTGATCTCCAGATGGTGAACATCCACACCTCACTTCATGACTTCCCAGCCCCTCAGATGCCTCAGATG
Organism: Toxostoma redivivum; assembly: GCA_013397375.1. Taxonomy (NCBI): domain Eukaryota; kingdom Metazoa; phylum Chordata; class Aves; order Passeriformes; family Mimidae; genus Toxostoma; species Toxostoma redivivum. The sequence continues at coordinate 1,387,168 of VXBI01000139.1, read as the reverse complement.
CCCTCAAGAGGAAGACTGAGGTGTTATTAACATTCCCTCCTTTGCCTCCTGCTGGCAGTGGTGAAAGGAGGGCCTTTGCTGAGCATCGCCTGCAGCTTCTCTAAAGCAGATTTAGAGCAGAATTCCACCCCACAACAGAAGTAATCAGAGGAAATCCCAGAGAGCATCTCCTAAACACATAACATTTCCTCCTAAGGAGCAGGCCTTCATGCCCTTCCTGACTGAAGTCAGCAATGTTTATTGTGTTACACAGATGGACCAGAAGTTTTGTAAAACCAGATGGTTATTTCTGATGCTTTTAAATGCTGGTTAACAGTTCTAAATATTTGCCTGCTGTTGGTAATCATCCAGGTTTGTGAATTACTCAGAAAACATTCAATTAGCAAGAAATTAATTATGTTTTTAATTTCCCATTCTTCTGTGATGATAACATAAACATAGATCGAATGAACAGAAATGCAGAAGATTATGCACACAGAGTTGGAAGGAAGCCTCCCCTGAAACGTCCTTTTGCAGATCCTGACTGAAGCTAGTAAAATAAGATGGAAGATAATAATGGGAACTGGGGTGAAAATTTCACATTTAAAGTCACAAAAGGGTCTGGATTTAAACTCAGGTCTGACACAGGATGTGCATTAGCTATAGTCATTCAACCATTCCATGAGCACCAGGTACAGAATGTTTGACTCCAACCATCCCTTTGTCCAGCATTTCCTGTGAGCATTTCTGAAGCCTTAAACCAGCTGACAGAAAATGCTTGACGTAAGGATGAAGGATGGATGCAGGCCATTAGAACACAACACAACACTGGATATATTCAGAAAACTCTGGCATTGGACACAGATTACCTTGCAGATGTTCAGGGCAAGGGAATGAAGAGATGCAGAAGAGGAGCAAATGCACTTGGCTGAGACAGTCCAGCTGAGGTGCCTTCCTAACGCAGATGTGCCAGCTTGACTGCTTGGGCCCTTTTGCTGATGCACTCTTGGCTAGGTGTGTTTCCAGCAGCTTTGATACTCTCCCACCTCCTTAGTGGGCCAGGAACTTTATCTCCTGGCCCTCGAGGAAGAGAATACCTCCTGTGGTGTTTTATGGACACTTAAAGTGAAGGTGATTGAAAATATAGATATATTTTCCTGATCAGTGATGGAGCAGTGTAAAACAACATGCCTATCATGGGAAGCACCAGATGGGGTTTGAACCAGCACGAGATTTGCCACTGAGCACAGCTATGAAGTTGCCAGACTGGTAATGAAGGTAGCTGCCTGCTCCATTTCAGAAATCAATGACACATTGTCATCCTCTGCAGGATAAACTGAGAACTCTGAACTAAGGTCTTGACAGGTAAAGTGCCTTTGATTTTGCCTTTAATTCAGCAAGGACACAACATTACTGGGTTCTCTGTATTAATAATAAATACATCCTGGAGCTTATGTCAGAGGCAGAGTTTTAGTTCTAACCTGAGAACAGCATAGCTCTGCAAACAGTATGTCTGCAAAAAGCAAGACACTGTTCAGAGTGTAGCCAAACACAGGAAACCCGACAGCTGTTTAATAACACACAGAAATAAAATGATAGTAATAATATTCATAAGTAGATTTATAAACTCCTTTCTTATTTTCAGCATATTTTTTTTTCAGTCAAAGAAGGCTAGTTCACATTTATTTCCTTCAGTTTTCTTCCCAATAAAAGATCTGAAATAAAGCCAGTCTGGAAGAGCTGCTTCGGACCCCTGAGCTCTCTAGTGCAGGAACTTCTGGATATATTGAAGTGCAATATATATCCTGTGATTGTTTCAAATGACCAGCAGACCATGCTCTGCTTGCCCACATTGTCTCCTACAGAGGCCAAGCATACACCCTTCCCTGCAGCACAGGCTCAGGGCTGTGAGCCTGGGCTCAGGGTTTGGGATGTGCAGAGGGAGTGAGCCCTGGCAAACAGCACTGTATGGGTTTGCACTGTGGTGAGCATGAGACTCAGCGGCAAGCAGGAGGAATTACCATGAAAAACAGAACAATGAGCAAAATGTGATGTGGAAATCATCTCACCCCTTAAATGTCAGTCTGAGGGTTAATACCTCCAAGATGGATGAAGAAGCTTGTCTTTCCCTTTGCTTGATGAAAGGCAGCTCAAAATCTGTATTTTAAAAAGAAACAAAGTTGCCTTTCGTTAACAGCCTGAGTTGAAGCTTGATATATACTGGGGTGTTTTTTAGACCAGAATCATTTATTTAAATAGTTTTTTAGAAAGTGAAAAAATGACATATAGGTTTAAACAGGTATGCATGTATACACAACACCAGCTGCAGCCACAAAAAAAAAAAAAAAATAAGCCATAGCCATGATTAAGATGTTTTGCATTATGCAATTATTGTGACTTGGTTTGCTCTTTATATCCACTCAGAGCAACTGAATTGGACCAAACAGATTTGAACCTATATATGGTAGCCCAAGTCAAACTGTTTTTTTTTAATGTAAGTTTGAACTGCAAGGCCTTTGAATTGGTGTTCTCAGAGGAAAGCTTAAGAATGGTGCTTGAATGCTGTTAAAAACATACACTGGACTTGTACAAAGAAAGAAGGCATTTGAATCTGTATTTAACAAATCACTGGGTAATAGTTGCATTGAATTCAGTCTTTTGGCCAAAGTAGCATTAATTTAAGCTCCATCTCTTACCTCAGTTGCAGAGCAATTCTTTATTTACTGTACTGTATTTAGACTGATGGTGAGAACCTGTAGTTTTTTTCTAATTTACAGTTTCTCCATCAAACATTATTTTCACAGTGCTGGGAATGATTATGAATCTGAGTGGTGCCAAATCACCACAGCCTTCACTGACTTCAGCAAGAGCTGCAGTTGGTCTGCAAATCATGGCCATTTAGTGCATGTTTGTGGCATGGCAGTATAAGATGTGAGGTGACGGATGGTCTTGTGGTGTTAGGCTGAATTTGAATTCACAAAATATTTTATTGGAAATCTCAGAAAATAATTTGATCTCTCTTCCACATCCTTGAACCTACCTGTCTTCTGAATAAGGACTGCAAATTGCTCTAGTAATAGGCAAACATACAAGTATGTTGCATGCTGCCAGAGAGGAGTTTTTAATTATTGTAATACTAAATAGATCAATAAAGGCAATGACAACAGACTAAGTTGTAATAGTCAGACATGGTATAAGGATTACTGAGATTAATTTGTTAATGTCTTGATTTTGTTTTAGTATTTTTACTGCTATTTAGTTATGCAAGTATTTAATGGCACCTCACCTTTTTCTCGACACCTTCAGTCATATAAACTGAGGTATTGATTTCTTCAAATTATCCAGTGGTCTTGGTGAATTACTGGCAGACTATGCTGTACTTGTCTTGTTCTGCTTATCAGCACCCATTTAATCAAACATTTAAAATGCTTAACAGAACATAAAGATGGTTACCAATCTTCTTTGAAAGACCTAAAAGTCACACCATCATCAGCATAAAGCATAGGTGTTTCATGTCAAAAACAGACTGGATGGTAGAGGCTTGGTAAAGACAGCTCAATATGAATCTATTTTGAAAAAGGTTATTTAAAACCAATATACAGCAATAGCCTAACAGAAAAGTGACATAAAATCAGAAACCACTAGAGCTTAAATTACAATTGGAGGTGATACAGAGTCTAACCTAGATCAGGTCAATAATACCTTGTGAAAAGTGCATGTCCATGCCAGTGACACAACCATCAGGGGTGCAATCTCTCTCTCCATTAGGACATGAAGAATACCACTAAGACCTCAGCAAGAAGTTTTGGATTGATCTCTCATACTACAGCTAGACCTGTAGAAAGGAAAATCATTGATGATCTGATTCATACTCCAAAGATAAAGATACAAGCAGTTAATTAGCACTACAAAATGCTAACTCAATAATCACTACAGAATTATGTCCTCCCTCCCAACACGAATGTGGAAGATTTGTTACAAGTAACCTGACCCCAGGAGCCTCTGAGTACATCTTCATCACAATTAGCTCGGGAGCAGCCCTAAGAGCACACAGGCACGCTTGAGTCCTAGCACTAAATCCATGGAGCCCTGATACAGTTACAGTTATCTTATAATTGGTACAGATCCACAGCATCAGCGATTGTATTCAAGTAAAACATATTCCTGTGCATATGTTAATGTGCAATAACCAGTTCAGCTATTGTTTTGGTATCTTAAATATGCTGCACTTAAAAAGAGGGTCACTTCACAATGATCCCCTCTTTTTTTCCCTAAAATTCAGCGATCTTATTTTTCTTAATAGATATCACAGAATTTTTCCATTAGTAGATTGTGAAGTACTGCATTTACACTAAATTACACCAAGTACATAAAAAACACTTGTCATGTTTAACCCCAGCCAGCAACTCAGTACCAGGCAGACACACACTCACTCCTGGGATGGGGAGGAGAAACAAAAAACAGGTACTACTTAGCAACAACCAAAACATCACGGTGTTGTCAACGTTAGTTTCATACTAAATCCAAAACACAGCACTGTACCAGCTACTAGGAAGAAAATTAACTCCATCCTAGATGAAAACAGGACAGCATCAAACACTTCAGAGTATTTCTGTCAGCTAAGTAACTGGTTTTTATTCATGACAATAATGTTTCTAACTGCACCCAGTCAAACGATGATTTAGATAGTTATTTGCTCTAAACACAACTTATGAAAAAAATGTTTGAATACCTTTCAAAAGATGTAGAGTACTTAAAAACTTATAGAAGAAGTGGTTTTAAATTGGGGTGGGGAATCTGATGCAGTCTCCTGATTAAAAGTTACATGAAAATAACAACTGCAAGAATGCATGTAACAGTTCCTGCATCCAGAAGTGAACATCAACTGAATTTACTTAAAAGTTATATTCAAGGCAAGTATGTGAAAAATACAGAGGATGTCCAACTTGATGGAACAAATAGCTAATATTTTTTCCACTTTTCACTAACAGAGAAGACAGATGACATTTTAATGGTGTAATCAAGACCCTGATTGCCACAGAATATGCCATGAGATCCAAATGGATATGATGGATAGGAGCACTTGCATTGCATTGTATGTTTCTGCTTGAAGTATCATATTGGTTTTTGTTCATTTTTTTTGTCTGCTGACAACAGTCCTTTCAATTTTCAACTTTTTAATAAAGCTGCAAAGGCTGTGAATGTAAGTCTGTGAAGATAGGAAAACTGTGCTCAAATGTCAGTGTAATTACCATTTTCATGTTGGTCTTAGAAGTTAGTTTTGCCAGAAGAGAATATGCAAGAGTTTAACTGTTTACATGAAGAATTTAGAGCTAATGGCTTTGTGCTAAGAATCACAACTAAATACTGAATCACTTCGACATATTTCTTACAGCATTAATACTTGCTCTCTTTTACTGTCAGAAGAGAAGTTTCCAGGATCGTGTTCTCGGATTTGTAATTTCAGAGGTCCTTGTGCAGCAATGTCTGCATTGGCATATGCTTATATTTTTTCTAACAAATTTATCCTATATTTTGGGGGTTTGTTTTTGGTAAGGCATAATTAATGTACCCTAGACCATTCCTTCTTATTATTGGAACATTTACCCTTAGCATATTTGGAAGTAAGATATTTTATATATACAGCCTTGTCCTGTATCCTTGATGTGCTCATGTCTCAAAATTAGGAGAAGGAAAAGCTTGGATTCATAATGAACATATGGTGGGTCTCTAACTATTTAGCCAAGCAATTATAAAATTACAGAAGTTCAAAAGTCACACAAGGAAGTGTCATAATCAGAAATGTAAATTAATCACAATACTTGTAAGAAGCTATTAACTGCCTGATAAATCCCTATAGCAATGGATTAATTCCATTAGAGCTCTGGAAAAGGAGAAGCAATTTTTCATTTACATGGAAAAAATGCTTTCAAGTATACCTTGTGAGTCAGACCAGTGCTCAAGTTTAGAACATTGAGACCGTCCACCAGAGGTACAAATTGCAACCTAAAAATAATTTTGAGTGTTATTGAAGGATAAGATGGTGGAAGAAGATCCCTTCAGGAAAAAAAGAATAAATGCTACCTCTCCTTTTCAGGAGTCTACATCTTTTTCATATATATGTAGTCTGCCCTAACTCTGTGCTTTTTAGCAAGCCACACAAGGATGTCCTACAGACTCAGGGCCATCTTTTGAAACCGAATTTTGAAAGGAGCTCTGCTTGGCATCAAGTCAAACACTGTAAAGACCTGCTGGAAGAGCCAAGTGAGGTTTCCCTGTGGGTGGCAGCAGTAGTGGCCATGCTGGCACTGGGGATAATCTGGCCTCTCAACTCAACTAGAACACAACATGCAGTTTTATCATAGCTTATCTGCCAATATCATATTATGCGAAATTGCTGCAATTTGAAAGTAATCAATACCTGAAATTCCATTATTTATAGAAATTACTTTAGCTACAATGTGCTTAAGGGAAGAGTGACAGGCTAGTAAATGCCTCTTAAAAGAGACAAATTGTTCTATGCTAGAAAAAGAAAGGATGGCATAATCCAATATTGCTTTTTTTAAAGTTTTAGATGCTGTAAATGTGGTAAAAACATTTATTTTGGTCTGCATTCCTTCAGATCCACTCATCATTCTGGTTACTCTACAGAGTTTTCAAGGGATGGTAGAAGTTTTTGGATGAGCAGTCTCTCCTTTAGCTGTATTTGCTCACAAGTGGCTGTTAATGATGCTTCACCACCACAACAACTTATTCCAACACAGTTTACTGGTGATATTGGCCGTTTCCTCAGCTGGTTGATCTCACACCAACCATTTTGTAATCATATAAAATCACTCTTCTGTGAGCCAAATTTATAAAACATAATTCCTTCTTCAAAATAAAGATTTTAAGTTCAAGTATTCGTTTTTACTTACCATCTTCACTGAACATAATTATGAGGTTGAGTCTGATTATGAATAATTATGAGGTTGAGTCTTTTAGTAAAAATTTTATATTAATATTTTGCATATAAAAACATTGCTGCAGTTAAATACCACAAGAAGTCTAAATTAAATATGTAAATACAGCTTTATCCAAACAACAGTTTCGTAAAGGAACTTATGTCAATGGGACAGGGGAGAGGGAGCGATTTTCACACTGACACGTAACTACTTTTGAAAGTGAAGGTGTTAGATGGTATTTCTATAAAACCAAATGCAATTCCTCAATCAGGAAAAGATTTGACAAAGATTTATGGTACTTTAGTCTATTATTTGCACTAGAATAAATCTGAAGCTTTCCAGTAAGCAGCCAAGGTTCAGAGACAAATGGGTGGAAATGGAGGACAAACACATCAGCATAACAACATTAATTAGGGCTTCAATCCTTCATTAGCAATGTACTTATTTTAAGCTCTTCTCTTGAAGTGCCTTAAAAATTAAGAGTTCCAGTGGGCATCTTATCAAGAACTACATGGTCATGAGCTACAATGTCAGTGATGAGCCGACTTGCAGGTCACAGTTTTAAGTGTTGCCAAGATTATCACTGATCAACTGATGAAAGCTTTGTTCCTGGGGTTAAGTGATGAAGAACAGCCCAGCACAGGGCTTGGGCAGAGCTGCCAGCACTGGTGGGAAGCAGAGGGACAGGGGAACAGGGACATCCTTCACAGGCAGCATCCTTGGAACCTGCAGTTACCTGGCCTGCTGTGATTGCTCTGTTCCCATTCCAGAGTGGGTTCAGAGCTGTAATTACCAGCACAATTCCCAGGCCCCCCCTTCACAGCTGACCCTGCCCTACTGGGTCTGATTGGTTGGGTTTTGATCAATATAGTCCTTAAGGTTTCAGCAGGTGTCAGTTTATTTAGATCTCAAGATGTTCTGCCATCCTCTCCAAGGTACTTCTCTTCCTCTGTCAAAGACTTTGTTTCCTGCTATAGCAGATTTGAAAGCAGGATTTCAACTCAGCATGTGCAGAGGACACCATTGCAGAGGTGCAATGAGAAAACAAAGACTTGGAAAGCTTTTGTCAGCCTAAAATACTGCCTGGTTTGGTAAAAAAAGTATAATGATAATAATAATAGCTGTAGCAACAGCTGAGGTTTGCCATCAAAACCCTACAATTTTTAACAACTGTGACTCCTAAATTACAACAGCTACCAGCCTGTATATCTCTGCATTTACACCCTTGAGTTTGTGTGTCTCTTTGTCTGTAAAAATAGCTAATCATATTTGCTCTTTGGGTAATTCCCCTGATTTAAACACCCTTATATCCTCTGACCACAGCACACAGAAGCAGGGTTGACTGCTCAGTCTGTGACCATGGTCCCAGTGTTCTCAGTTCTGATTAAATTTAGTAGATGGAAAGCCATTAAGGTATTTGAATCTGACCAGTTATAATTTGAACAAAACACTCACATTAACAAAGTAACATGAAAATGTACTGTTCCTTCAGAGGAAACAACTGCAGGAGAGCACCTAGAAGATACAGCATTTTACCCAGCTAATAGACCTCATTATGGGTCAATCTGTGTATGCAGGATGGCTTGAGTTTAGAGATAAACAAGGTCTGAAATTTCCTTTCTGTGACAAGTCCCACTTTCAGAAAATATTTTCAAGCAGAACTGCAAGAAGAATGGAACATTTTGAGCTCCTCAAAATATTGTAACACTATTTCAATTTTTTTTAATAGTACATTTCAGCACTCCTGAAACTTTGATGATATACTGCCATGACCTGAAACAGGCTACTTCAAGTCAGCTTTAAATTTAAGGCGTGTTTTTTTAATAGCAAAGCACTACTTTCAGGGAATAGTAATTTGTTAGAATGTCTTTCCCTAGTACTGTTCTCTTTGACAAGCTAAAGACTCATGTCCAAATATGCATCCCACTGGAAGTACTGTTAATAATTGATTACAGCTCACTGCCCAAACAAAATCAGTCAGAAATACTGTTTTAAAAAAAGCTTTGAAAGCCCTGTTATTCTAAAATATTTTAAGAAAAAAGGAGCATATTTTTAAAAAATATTTGGACTGATAATCAATACAGGTCATATATTTACCAAGAGAACCCACTACTCTCAAACTACACGTTTTTGAAAAGTGTTTGTGCATTTAAATATAATGAAACACCTTTTTATCCCATGAAAATCTTGATTATGTATGGATGAGCAATGACACAGAACATTTTCAGATGGAAACAGAAATCTGTGATGGGCAATCAGAGGCAGCTCTCCATGGCCTGCACTTTACTAGGGTGAGTGGGAGTACTGGTTACAGCTATGGAGATACAAAAATAGAGCTTAATATTTCAAGGTTGTTTTAACATTTATTGGGTTTTTTCCCCTAATGACATCTTTGACATCTCTGCATATTCAGAGATTTGGAAAGTGGAAAACCAAGTGTATCAGCATTATCCCACAAGGAGCAATCCCATTCCACTCTTACCTATTCTTTCCTATTTGTCCCCTACAGCAACAGATTGATTTTTTGACCAAAGAAAAAATTAAATAAAGGAAATATTGAAATTACAACATCAAGACTTTGCCCTGACTAGTAATGCTGTGGCAGGGGCCAGTTTTTGGCAGTGACTACCCCAGCCCTGCCTCGGCACAGCACATGGGCTCCCAGCAGGGCAGCTGCTCCCTGTGCCAGCCAAGGTGTTCAGCTGCCTGTGCCAAGAGCACTTCCAAACTTTCCCTGGTGAGGAAGCCTGGCAATACGAGCGTTAAAGTGAAAGTCAGTAAACCTCAGGTCTTAATTCCAGACCTGGCATTCACTTACCATGTCTAATTACGTGTTGCATTAAGCATTCATGAAGAAAAAAAAATCCATAAGCAATTATTATAAAAGGGGCTGTTCACAGTCCAAGCTGCACACCAGAAACACAAGCTCACACAGGGTTTTGACTCTGCTCATCATGATGTGCCCTGGTGTCCCACTTACCCTCTTACCTTGGCTGAGGGCTGGCAGAAAATCTGTTTTTTCCCTTATATATATGGAGGTATGCTCTGTCAGCATGGTGGGTTTTACAAACCTGTTATACTGTACATAAGTTTCCCAGGCAACACGTGCAATACAGGCTTCAGTATCCAAGTTACTTGTGTTGACAAACCACATACCATCTGCCATTGCTACAGCTGCTACCCCTACCACTCTGAGGTTTCCAAACTTTCCTAAGAGTTAGAGTCACCTATCATTTAATAGGGGGAGAAAAAGGCAGCTGGTGATAGATCTGCTCTGGTACATGGCTATTGCACGTGCTGCCACACCATGACTGTTCCTGCTGGGGTTTTTTGTTTATCAATGGAAAATGTAAAAGCAATTCAGAAAAGGTTGATCAACTGCATTTCCTACTTATAACTTAAAAAAGAATCAACACATAAGTAAAAAGCATTAAAAAATAAAAGCCGTACTTGTTCATAGTTTTCTTACTATTTCTTAAATAGAAGAAAGGAAATAAACCACTTTATTTTAAACCAGACTTCTTCATGGCATCTCTGCTACTGAAACAAAGAAGAAAATAGAGCCTGCAATCTGACATGCAAATCAGAGTTCAGCAAGGAGACAGATCTTCTAATTCTGTAACAAGCACAGTAAAACCTGCAAGCAGTACACAGCATGTGCTCATCATTCACGTGGACTTCCCTTCCCTGCTAAATCAGCACTAGACACAAGGAGGACAAGGCACAACATGACCACGAGCCATGGTTCTGGCTCAGGCACCGAGTGTCCTTGCAGGTGGTCTGGCTCTGCCCCAGCCCTTCTGCAGGGATCTTCCTTCCCAGCAGAGTGATACCTCCTCACTGGCTGTCTCACAAAGGACACTGGGGGTCCATACACCTCAGGAGACACAGAAATCACTTTCCCCCTCTCTCTTTTGGACTTGTCCTAGTTGAACAGCAAGACTGATTTTATCCATTTAGATGAGTGCAAACATCATAAAAACAGTAGCTTTTATAAAGGATGAAAATAAAGATAGTTTAAACTTTTTCTTAACAGTAGTCCTAAAGGACCAAGGACAAGAAAATGAATGGAAGAAGATGCAGTTTAGGTTACCAAAAGCACTGGCAGACAGCTGCTTAATCCCAGAATTGTCATGTCAATTTAAACCCTTCCCCTGGCAGGGATTCAATTCTTTTCCTCTCTCCTGGGAGCTTGAAAAGGTCAGAGAGAGAACATTACCCTTGTGCACTAGCAGGCTTGATTGCCTTTCTAGAAAGGCATCTGTGCTTGAGGCTTTGGCTGGCAATTCAGGGATGGAAAGAGCCCGGTACCCTAGCAGGGAGGGATACAGCTCAAACACCAAACACCACATCTGTGAGCTGTAATCCTCACTGGGCCTCAGCATCTGCCAGGCACCCACAGGACCCTGTGCAGCCACCTCGGCTGACAAGGCCATGCATAATTCAGAATGTTTCTGATTGTATTCACTGCACACCCCTGTGTAATGTGGCCTGAAGTGGGTTTCACCCTGCTGGTACCACAGAGATGCTTTCCCTGATGTGGCAAAAGGAGTTTTTCTTTTGGATCCTGTGGTTTTTTGTCTCCCTGTTTCTGTATCTAGGGAAAGAGGCCTATCTCCACCTGAAAGATTAGAGAGGAACAGAAGAGGTACCTGATTCACAGCTACATTTATTCACCTGCACCTCCTACAGTGTGCACAAATACCCTACACCTTTCCCAGATCAGATGTTCTGCAGAGCAGGATTATAATCATGCAGCAGAACCACGTTCAGGTACAGCAGAAAAAAACCCTCTCTTCTACATGTAATGGTGATCTGTGCCTTTACAAACTCAAGGCCTTATTATTACAGTTTCTTCTGTATAAAAATGGAGCCATGGGAATGGAAAAACGCAGCTGGGATGAAACCAAGAGCCATCTGCCCAACAGCAGGGACTTTGGCAGGCTCCTCATGGAGGGCTCCTTTCTCCCCACTAATCTTGATGCCCAGCTCAGTTTTTTTGCCCAGCCCTCCACAGGGACAGGGACCATGTGTGCCAATAGAGCACCATTCAGACCATAGAAATTGCAGATCAATACAAGAAGATTTAGCTCATTCCCAAACGTTTTTCCATGTGCATGAACACATGCCTGCATAAATGAGTCTGTGTTCACCAAAGGAACTGTAGCATAACCCAGAACAAGAAATCTGCAAGGTTGCTGAACTGCTTATTTCTAAGGGGTCAGAGAATAGAGGACAAAGCCACATGCACTGAAGTTGGGCTGGAGCCCACTGGGACGTGCTGAGGAGAGGCTGAGCTGGTCCCAGGGAATGGTACACACAGGTGCTCTGCATCTTCCCCAGCCTCAGAGGGACACCAGGAAATCTTATTCCCAAAACTAACACATCACAGAGCAGTCAATAAGAAATGCAGGAAAGCCCATAACCTTCCTCAATTCATTTTACCAAAGGCACTGACTGCATACCCCTCCCTCCTCTGACTTTCCAGGGAGCATTTTTGCTCCTTGTCACTTCCAACGCCTAAAAGGACCTACCAAGACTGTACCAAGACTGGCAGCAATCTTCTCTAAGCACTTTGTAAAGGTGCCCTGTACCCATGAGCATGCCTAAACCAGTCTTGGCTCATCACCGTGCTATCAGAGCCTCCTCTCCTGAGCTGCCACAATGATTGAAAGGACATTTGGTCCCCAAAACACTTTCCTGTCATGGCTTCCAATCAGTTTAATAAATTTTCATAGTCAATTTGAAAAATTCATCAAGAGGATACTGCCTTTTTTTCCCCCACCAGCTGTGTCACCCACTTTTGAGTTTCGAGGAAGTTTAAAGCAAGAATTAGGAATGAATCTATCATTGTTTTAATCTGAAAGGCTTAGAAAAGTTTAATTTAGTATAAATAATTTTCTGTGACAAACATTCATGATTTCATACTTTCAAAAGCATTTTGTTTCTGAATACTTCTAATAATTCAAGGTACGCCTAAATGCCTGGTCATCAGCTGTATTATTCCTCCCACTGACCCCACATATATGGAATCACCAAAACCAGGGCTAAATAATTGAGGTTTCTGCCAGAAAACCACACACAACCACAAACAGAGCTAAAAGTGAACTGATTTCTACTAGGGTATTTTTATTTTAGAGGTGATACAACTTGATCTGCTACACAGTCTTTCAAGCAATTGTGAATGCTTTTCTTCATTCTTTTTCTCTCTATGAAATGCGCAGCACAATAATACAGAAAAGATACTTTTACAAGGTATAAATCCTTCTCTTTTCTCTCCTAAACTGCCAATTCTAGTTTCTGAATAAAATTATGATAAGTTGTGTCATAGTCTGTATATTAGCACTGAATGATCAAAAGCAAACTTTGTAAGACAAGTGTCAGTGTTAGCATGTACATTTTAAGGAAGTTTAGACTTTGAACTGAATGAATAAAAATTAGATCTGCCAACTCATCTTGATATTTGGCCATACTTTGAATGAAGACAATGAGGGAAAAATCTACACTTTAAATAGTTGCTTTGTTGTGCTTGATATTGAAATTCTATGGACTTTCATAAAAGAAATATCAAAGCCAGAGAAGCAGCACACAGAAAAAGCAAGCACCAAACTGCAAAATGACTTGCAGAGAATACACTGCAGGAACTGTCTTTAAATTTTCACTGATGGAGAAAAAAAACCACAGTGGGAAACATAACTAAACAATCTCATTTATTGTTTTAAGACAGATTTATTTTCAACTAGACTCCTTGGGACCATCCTAAAATTACTTCTCAAAGCCTACAAGCTCTAGAGTTGCTGCAGGAAAGATTGGAAAGAACATTTGACTCACAAAGAAACAAAAGAATCTCTTTGAATATCTCTGTAATACGTGACTCACAACTGCAAGCTGGCTAGGCTACATGCCAAGTCTGTGTCTTGAAATGGCTCATTTATTGGCATAGTTTTGTCCTGAATTTATTTAGATATCTTTTAACAAAACATACCAAAATAACACCTTTGGCTGCAACTGTGCTCTGTGTGTGGAACCTAGTAAAGTGTCTGTTTTTATTTTGAAATCATGGCTATGGTCATTCCTGGACCAAAACTCCATAATCTTTGTGGGCTATCCTAAGAAAGCTAGCTGAAGATTTGCAATTTCATTTTTTGCACAAGACTGAAAGAAAATTATTTGAATGTATTTAAGTATTCAAGAGTAAACTGAGTTTGTGAGGCCCTGATTTCTGTACATTCAGAGATCTAAACATCAGATAGTGATAAAAGTCCCCATTCAACCGTGCATTTATAGCTCTCTGCTAAACACAATAAAGAACTCCCAGCAGACAGCATTTTTATTTATGTGTGAGTGTATTCCAGCTCTGCATTTCATTCCTGAAGCAGCACTTAGCAATATTTATCCAGTCATTCGAGTATTTTATAATACACATAGTTTTACTTCTAGATACAAGATCAACTTTGGAATATCAATACCATAATATCCTTTCTAAAAAACCAGTTTGCACTATCAGATTCAAGTATATCAAAACAAATTCCTGCCACGTTGTTTCAGATTTTTACAGAATACCGATGCATATATGATAGTTGCTGACAAGCTTTCAGCTCTATCCTGGGAAATGACTGTAAATTCACTGTGTCTGCAGACGCAGAATCTGCAGCCCATCTCAGCCAGCCTCTGTGCAGTGCAGTGGTGACTGGTCCTGCCTCTGCCCAGGGCACAATCCTGCACCTTTTTCCAGGGGCTGGCAGTGGGGTTATCTCTGTATTTCAGCCATGTGTCAGTAGAATTTGATTTACCTTGAGCTTAGTCCTGATAGGATCTAATAATAAAACCTTGTGCTTGCCCCCCACATGACCCAGCAATACAGGTAATCAAGGCTGCAGGTCTAACCCTAAAATGAGAAAGTGTGGTGCACAGTAAGACATCCTGGGAGCAGCAAGCATTTAAGGGCACTTTTTCCTGTCCTTTCTCACTGAAGAGCACATCTGTGTTCTTGCTTTAGCTCAGATGGGGAGAGAAGATTTGAATTGAACCTAGTTGTAGACGCTGCTGCCTCATGGTTGCTTCATATAGCAGTGTCCAAGTACACAAACTGGATAAAACAACCAGAAGATATCCTCCAGCAGCACATCCACAGTACTCCCAACAGCACCAGAGATCTACCACACTGGACAAATTCAGACAAGTCCAAATAAAATCATGAAAAATGCATAAGGATGTAAGGTCTTTCACTGATGGAGTTCTGCTCTGCTCTTACTGATCTGCATGCCTGACCAGCAGGGTTTCAAACCACAGGGGCATTTTGCTACTGAGTGTTTGCCAGGCAGAATTTGTATTTCTTATCACATAAACCACCAAGACTAATCCCATTGTGTGATGGACATTTGTTGCATCTTCTGTTCAGCATCATATGAGTTTCTTGGACAAAGTCCATAGTTTAGATGTTGGCTAGTGCACATGCTTATTTTCAAAGGAGCTTTTAATCCACTTATGTTTAAAAGATTTATTGGTTTAATTATTGGTTTATTTTCTGGTCTATTCCTACCCTTTGATGTTACTGGTTATTACAAAGCTCTTATAAGTGGCTGTTAATTACTCATGCCATTCAGAGATCTATCAAACTGTGATTTAAGGCAGCATATATATTGCTTGATGAGGGGGAAATCAAATTCTTTTTCCCTCATTAAAGAAAACAGAACATTTTGCAAAATGTTTTCATAATGGTGACATGAAAAATAAGTCTGCATTGGGACTGTCTGAAGGAACATAAAGCTAAGGAAAGAAAAAGAGGTGAATTTTCAGAGTGCCATTGTCTCATGGCTATGAAGGAATATATGGATAAAACCACAGGGAACTTTAGCAGGGGAGCCCCACAGAGAGAGGTCTGGTGTGCTGAAAGAGCAACACTCAAAGAGCTTTCAAAGGAACTTCATATTCTCACTGTAAGAAGGCAGAGAGTGGTGTTTAACCTCAAGCCTCAGCAGGAGAATTAGTGTTGCACATGGTGTGGAGTTACATCTCTTTCTTAGGAAAGATGGCAGGTAACAAGGCTTGTTCCTCAGGCCTTGCACACTGGAAAATGCATTGTCTGTGCCAAGAATTAAAAAGCTTGTTGTGCATCCATTTGCATTATTTTGCAGTGTTGAATGGTGCTTGCTAACATACTACTTTTCTATTGAGAGAAAATCAATAGTCTACAATGATTTTCAAAGCTCTATAGGATCTGCTATCACCATATGCAAAAATCTGGAAATGTTGGTTTTTATTTTCTTTTAGACAGATGAAAAGTGGGCAGCAGCTATAAGCATATCTAGATTTAAAATAGTGTTCAAAATCGGCCTGAGTTTAGTAAAAAGGCATTAGATCTCAGTGGAAGACCTAATGAAAGCTTTTTTTGGTAATATGGTAATGAAATGCAGACTGACACTGAAAAGTTGAGAGCCAAGTAACAGGCTCCCAAATGAAAGACGTCAAATTTTAGGAAGCTGAGTAAATGTGAAAGACTGAAAACAGTAGGGATTGCTCTCTAAAGCAGATCCTTAATACTTAGAAACCAAAATAAAAACTCACATTTAGTCCAGATTTTAACAATAAAAAGCATTAAAATGATCAGGCCGTCAAGTTACAATTCTAAATCTATCCCAAAGTATATGTGCCTTCACAAATCCACTGCAAATACAGCTTGTAGCTTTTGGCAGTTAAACACCCCATGGAGGCCAACTCTAAAAAAAACCCCTCATATCCCTTAAAACAGCCCAAAAGAAAGACTGTGCACCTGAATACTACCAGATAAACTGAGTGAGTGCTGGCAAAGTTGGTTAGAACTTAGAAGAAAATTATTCAGGGTACATCCTAGTCCTGCAATTCCCTCTCACATCTCTCTGGCACAAGGACCCCAAGGATTGCACTGAGAACAGTTCTCCTTGGTCCAGATAACATTAGATTTCATAAAGTAAAGCCAGTGCTTCACAACTCCTCACCTCAAGAACTGGTCAGAGTGATTAATTAAACACCTGGTGTGGCTGTGTAATGAGAAACTTTATCAGCTTTGGTTCTGGATAGCTGGAAATGTAGCTTACCTGGAATGAATATATTCTAATGGTTCAGTATATACTGAACCAGGTGTGCATTATAGACAGTTTCACTCAAATCATATGAATCTTACAGTCAGCATTTAACCTTTCCTACTGCTGGTGTGTGCAACCACTGGACTCTTAAAATTAGATGATAATACAAAAGGAAGAAGAACTTAAAAATTTGCACTGTATTCCTTAAAAAGTTTCTTTCCCAGTAGACACTATCAGCTCTGACACTGTATCTGACCCACAGGTGCACCCTTACCATTTTACATGGTGTCAGTGTGTTGACAGTAGGTAGCAGTATTAAGCACCCCTATGTATGGGCTACTGGGATGAAACTCTGCTTCTGTTTCAGCTGACAGGCAGAGAGCATGATCCAGAGCTATCAGCCTGTTGGACATCACTTCCTAAATGTCAGCCAATGCACACAAACCAAATTCAGAAACAGCCAAGATCTTGCCTCTTACATCCAAGCATTGTTTAAGGCCATTAGATATGCCTGCTATTCACTTTGATGGAAACCAAATTGCACCCACTGTCTTGTAGAGTCTGCAGGTCATACATCATTGTTGGAAAAGCATGCAATCTGTATTTTGAAAGTTCCACAGTATTATTTCTTTTGGACTACAAAACATATAGATTTTCACATTATCCTCTTTTTTTTTTGCGTGCCAGGAAAGCCCCATCTCCCCTGTGGCCTAAAGCAATGCCTCTGTCTTTCCCTGGCAGTGCTGTGACTGTGACATATGGTGGCTATATGAAACGTCCCCAGAAAACACCTCTTTGGGCTGTCTTGCCTGCTTTTGATGTAAATTTTTAAAAAAGGTAGTTCATTTTAGGTCATTCTGACCTTGGAAGTCAGGGGCTTTGTACAAATGTAATCACTCTTCCTCCTTGATACAAAGCTATGGTTTGATTGTCCTGCCTTGATCTTATTGCTCACTTTACATTGGTGCTTAGTCTCTGGATCACTGTATTCACTTTGTCTGAACCACTTGAAAAAAAAAAAAAAGCTGAACATATTTTTATCATAAAGAATGAACATTAAAACTGAGTGTAGTTTGTATGGATTACATGGGCAGGAAGGGTTGTTAGGAAGCTCTGTTTGGAAGGGATTGCACATTTCAGGGATTCATATTTCTAGCTGATCAAAAGTATAAATCAGGAGAATGAATATTCTAAAATAGATTATTATAAGGGATTTAAAAACTATTAATTTATTTAAATATATTTATTTAAATATTAGTAATTTTCTATAATGGCCCTCTTAAATGTGAATACATATGTTCTTTGATGGGTAATAAAAATATTTCATGGCATTCTCCTAATTTTTGTGCTTGAAGTCACTTCAACAAGAGCAAATAAATTCGGGTCATGGGAGGTTTTAAAGCAGAGAACAACTTAAATATTTTTATCTTGATGCATGTATTACACATATTCTGCCCCATATTTATGCCTGTAAGTAAATACCTGGGTCTGTGTATCTGTAAGAAATACATTAGACTCCAAAATAGGTAAAGATTTTAAATATAGAAATACGGCCAAGTGTATCTCATCAGATTAAAACACTTTCAGAGCTCTCCCCTAATTGGATGCCAATTAGGAGGAATTTGACTGTAATAATGCCTGAGCTGAATCAACAAACATCATTACAAACAATTTCCAAATCTGTTCCATTTTCCCAGACCTGGGACATTCTTTCAGCAGAACTGAGTGATTTTCCCGTATCACAATGGATTAACACAAGCATAAGTTTAGACGATATCATTTAACAAACAGTTTATTAAAGATGTATCTCTTGTTCTGCCGTGGCAATAAAAACCATTACCAACTGTCTGTGCTAATTTTGCAACAGATCACAGTGGAGATCTGTATAACCCATTAATCTAACTGGGGTTTTCCAGTATTCCTCTTTCCATTCTTCAAATCTGTAAAAACATATCACTTCTTATTAAACAAACCATGAAAGAATTTTGATAGCTGCAAGCTACAACTACTCTCATTTGTTTATTTAGAATGATGCAGGAACCAGTGCTAAAGATTAGTCACAGTAATGTTGATGATAACACATGAAGAAAAGGCATGTATTTGGTCTACAGCCACAGATGGCTAAATGTATTTGTGAAAGCTGCCAAGCACAATGAAACAAAGATGTGGTGGTTGTAACAAGCAAAGTGCAAAAATGCCAGGAGTTCTTATCAGAAAAATCAGCATGCATGAAATCAAATTCACATGACAAGGTGAGGGCACATGAACAGCTACAAAGCAGAAGCAGTTGTGCTTTCCAGCCCCACAGAAACACAGGCATATGAAGCAAACCAACCTCATCAGCTGTACTTGTTGTCCTCTGCTTAAATTACCCACCCACTGAACATTGCTGCAAAGATCCTATTTATGAGTGCAGTGCCTGCTTTCAGACTCTACCTTGCACAGATCATGTTATGTCGTCTAAAAGACCAAAAACCAACCATACAAAAAGCAACTTTCTGTGCCAGGGTTATCTGAGCTGCTGACCCCCCATGCATTGGAAAGAAGCAGGTGTTACTTCTCAAAGTCTCAGATTTACCCTTAATTCCATGTGCACTGATGAATTTTTCCTTCACGGGTGGTTAGCAGCATTTTTAAAGAGAATGTTTCTTTTCTCCTCTTCTAATATTATACCCACAGAAAATTGCTTAAGAAAATAACTGGTGGACGTTTAATGATGTAATGTGATAGTACAATGGCTGAAAAATTAGTCACAGTCAACTGCCTGAACTCTGCAAAACAACATGGCCAAACATAGCTGTTGGGGCTCCAGAGGAGAAGAGTTGAGAGGGGCAGGGTAATAGCCAGCAGACACATCAGAGCCAGTTGCAAGCAAGAATGAAAAGATCAGTTCTTGATGCTTACAGTTCCTACAGAAGTAATCAGATAAATTAATTACTCAGGGTAGCCTTGAGAAAACCACTGTTAGGGTAAAGGGAGTCACGCATTGGGATGGTGTCTGATGACAATGTCTAATGCAAGACATATTAAGAAAAAATACGGTATAATTTCTTGATTAGATTTGGTCAAAGGGATGATTGCACCAGTAACTTTAGTTTATGATGAATGGAATACTAACAACAATCATTGCTTTAAACCACCAGGAAGTCCAAGCAATACTGAGGAAAAGAAACAGCCAACCTCCTGAAATCATATGAAGCTCAGTGTGAGACACTGACCCTTGGTCAATACAGCAGTTTGGTACAGGCATACAGGAAAAAACCAAAAACTAGAATGGTTTGATACACAGAAAATGCAGGCAAAGCCACATACTGACTGCACTGCTGAAAATCTCTTACAGGGAACAGAGGACTGGCAGCATGGAGTAGCTTTTGAAACATTTCTAATAGGACCAGAGTAAGGGCTTCATTTTTTTTTTTTCATCAATGCCTCCAAAACAGCTGCAGTAGTTTATGATGCTTATCTTAAAGAGCAACATCAACATATCAGACTGAATTCTTACACCATGCTCCTAGGTCTGTCACTAACAACTGTGAAAAATGTCAGTAAAAATCTATGTGGTGAGTTCATTAGCTTCAAGGCACTCTGGATTTGCAAAATCCAGTACAAATACTGAATGTAAGTCAAAACCCTGCAAAGGGACCAAGAGGAGGCAAGAAGAAAATTTTTAATGAAAGAAAGCCCTAGAGATGCCGAGAAAGAAGAAATGTGACTGATGTCACAGGCGATAGCTAAAAGCTGTTCCATCTTGTGAGGAAAGCAAGGGAAAGGTGCACTCTGAGCAAGTTTTCTTCTGGCCAGTAAAGGTCTCTAAAGCCTTTTTAGAACAGCTAGAGTCATACCTTCCCTGAGAAGCCTTGCACTCACAGGCAAAAAAGGGGAAGAACAGAGCAATATTTTTCTTTTACTTGCACAAGCAAAATTAACTTTTCACAGGCCAAAAAATCTAGGATCAGGGCTAATGTAAGTACCTCAAGAAGTTCAACACAAGTCAAAAAGAAATGCTGGCTGCTGGAGACTTCTTTGGGAAGGATCAAGAAAGTGTTCTCTCTTTGGCTTAACGACTTCAAGCTGATTCAGCTGATGTGCACATGTCTCTCTACAAAGCACCAAGGGCATATCTTAAAAGTGTCTGGCAATCAGCAGAACTAGTGAAACCCATAGAGACTGCAGAGAAGACAATCCTGCCAGCACGACAAAGCAGCCATCCTGAGGGTTGCACAGGCTCATGATTTTACAGTGGAAGTCATCAAACAGGAAGCCTGCAAGACTTTGCCAGGCACGAAATTGTGCCAGGGGATTCCAGCATGCACAGAGGCTTCTGTTCTGCATATTGAAGACAGAAGCAAAATAAAAACCTGCAAGAAGCATGAGACAAGACTTCTTTCACCTTCAAAGAGGAATGGGCTTCTTTCAACTCCTGGTGCTTGGCATTGAAACAACAGGTAAAACTGCAACCACTGGAACTTCTGAGGAATGATGCCTGCAGGCAACTCCCTCAGAACTGTCATCCTCCCCTATCCCCAGAGTCTGCAGAAAAGAGGAATCTTTCAGCATGAGATAAGAGTCAGCAAATTAAAGCTCTCATGGACCAAAGGAAAATAAAGCAAACTCTACCACGGGACTCATATTAGGCCTTTTTTATCTCTTGTTATCAGAGGGACTATCTTGAAAATCTATAGTGATCATAATTGTTATGCTACCATGTAGAAAGGAACGCTTTTGTAGTGAAATCTTAGCCCAAGCCACTTAGTGATTAGCAGTTCAAAAGTGGCACTTTTAAGTCCAGCCAGATATTCAATAACATCACTGTAGTGTGTCCTGTTAAATGTCCCAGCCCATCTTGCAAGAACACTAATTTCAGTCTTTTCCCTCAAAAATGCACTCTAAAGTCTAGGAAGAAATCTATTGTAGGGCTACTGGGATGGAAACCCTCAGTTTTGCCATTATTGCCTGTCTATTGCAGTACATGCACTCCCACATCCCCAATACTGGCCTGTGGCCACTCTCTCCATTCAGGTCAGGGCTGGATCTTTCCCTTTTCTTGAGGCCAAACCTCAGGAGGATGAAGACATATACAGGAGTCACCAGATCCACACCTAACAAAATAAACCAAGGAAATAATTCCAAGACGTATTAAAAATTTTTTTATGAATGACTTCACTACGAAGTGGCTTTTAGGGATATGAAACACAATTACTGAAACATGAAATCTAACAAATAATAATGATTTACATATCAGTTCACATTTATAATTTAATTTTGATTTCTTTAATTAGTTGCATCCTCTGTTTTGGCAACTCTAATAAAAATTGTTATCAGACATTAATTATTGTTAGACATAAAGACTCACTTTTGGTTGCCTGTTTCAGCTGACACTTCACCAGCTCTCTAGGGTAGCTCAGTGTACTATACTACTTTACTATACTCTTAGTTTCCCAATGGGTTTTAATTGCAACAATTTAACCTATCCACTCAAGCCAGAAATAGGTGTGAAATAATTTTTCTGGTCGAAGTTAAAAAAAAGAAAGTTTATTTTGCTACAATTCAGCTTTTTTTCCCTCTATATTGCTAAAAGAATATGGATTATCTTTATATTTACATCTAGAATTCACTGTCATGGAAAATACTAGTGAAATGTTTTCCTTGCTGCCCAAGAAAACATCTTACAGTTAGCACTGCAATTGTCGCCAATTTTTGGACCATGCAGGTGTGAGAGAGGATGTAAAGATAAGAGAGTGTGTTTTCGGATTCCTTTGCAGAAAACAAGAGTAATCATCATATAAATGAGTATATTTTTCTCAGTTGTCAGAGTTACAAGTCTCCATGTGTTAACAAATGGAAAATAACACATTCATTGCAGTCAATCTAAAATAATCCCAGTGTGAAGGATGCCAGCAGCAGCCCTGCCAAGACATGCAGCATCTCCCCATGACCATGCAGACTCTCCTGGTCACAAGTGCAGAAGAGCCCACAATTGCACTTAAACGATGATAAGGCTGCCAGCATTGCTGTACCTGGGAATGACAATTTGTACTGCAAAGCAGCAGAATATCACTGCTGTTCACTTTAATGTTTGAAATGTTAGCTAGCTAAATCATTAAGCTGCTGGAAAAATGATGCATGTCTTAAGTCCTGACATATGGAATAACTTTCCCACTGTCTCTCAAATTCAGAGTAATTTGAAAATTATCCATCTTCTCTTGATCTTTAATATACTCATTTGTCCCATGAGCTCATCGCATTTGTATTTGTTGATTGAGGAAGCTCAGTGGTATGAATTAAATAGTAATTGCTCACAGAACAGAAATTTCTAGAGAAAGTTTTCAGCTTGTTGAAATGCACAGATCCATATCCCAGGAGTGTATTACTAGAAACATCTTCGTTATGTTCATGGCTTAACTGTGTCTTACACTTTCCCAATTAATAAGATTTCATAACCCCTGAGGTTTATGTGCAAGAAGAAATTGTCAGTGAGTTCTGAATCCTGGATACTCAAGAAAAGTAACTACTTTAGCTAATAAATCCCTCAAGTAACAATTAGTGTTATCAATGTAATATACATAGTTTATGATTCCAGTAAAATTGCCAAATGTCTTCTTTTATATATTCAGACAGCCACAGTCATAAGGTTTAATTCCTAGGAACACAGAAATTTGCTTTGCCTACTGAACATGCAACAAAGAGAGTTTTGTTGCCAATTAAAACTGTGTCCCTCACAGGAGTGACCAGTGCTCCTTGGTACTGAACCAACAGCGCAACAAGGCTGCCACCAAGTCAAACCTCCAAGGATTCATCCAAAGCCACTGAAATGAGGAACAAGCTTTTCCAGATACAGAACCTAGAGATTTTTAAAATACACATATATATATTAAACAAAAAAGGGATGAGAAAGAAAGGAAGCGTAGACCTTTATACATCTTTCATCCATATCCCCTCTGTGTCTGCCAACAACATTGTGACCAATGCACCCTGTTACAGAAAGACTGACAAAACTGTTCCTCTTCTTATCTGAGGGCAGTGGGTTTGTACAGAACATAGCAGAAACCAACTCCATGCCCATGGTTCGGGGGACAGTTGGGATATGGGGGTTTTTTTTTAAGTCCTACTATCCACCAGCTAAGGAGAACACTGCTTAAAAAAACCAAACCAACATAAAATGAAAGAACTCAATTTCAGCCTATTTTGGGTTTATGTCCACACACAATACAGATTTCTTCCATTTAATAATTCATTTAGTGGTTGTGTGAGATAAATTATTTTCCAGCGTTTTGAAAAGCTGGAATTTGGAATTGTCACAGGCTCTATTCTGGCACTGATGAATATTTGACCTTGTGCAAGGTAAAGAGATCTTGTACGTCTGCAATCCAGGTTTTCACATTTTTACAGAACAGTAACTCAAGTACCTCCAGCAGAATCAATAAGGCAGTACTGAGAGTAGAATCACAGAATAGCCTGGGTTAGAAGAAACCTTTAAACATCTTCTCCAAACCTCCTGCTACACACTGGGTATTTTTCACCAGGATCAGGTTGCTCAAAGCCTGTCTGACCTGGGGCTTTGAACAACCTGATCTGAGGAGGGAATTAAAAACAGAAATAAGCACTTTTTACAATAGACTCTGCAGTCCTTAGCTTATACTAGAACCTATTAGAATTTATTATAGCTTTAGTGAAGCACTTTAGAAAACATTCAATAAAGAACTGAGATAGTTTTAGTTTATATTAAAGGTATATTTTCAAGGAAAAACAGAATGAGTTTTTTTGTCCTATATTTGCAGTATTTCTTCCTTGTACCTCATTCAGTTAGGACAGTGAACCTAGACTATTTACTTTTCTATTTTAAATTTACTTTCAGATTTTTTTTGTGGGGGTATTTTTTACTTTTACACTCTGGGTGACTGTTTCAACCTGAGACCAAAAACAAGTGTAGTAACCCCTTCAGCAGTGAAAGCATTTTTATTCAGGTTAGGTCTTCTAGTGTGTTTGCTTTTAAACCAGATTTTTTTGTCTTGGAAAAAAAATCTTACCCATCCGTGTCTTAAATTGATTCACAATCCTCTGAAAATTGCCATTCCTGACAATGCAGCTGATGAGCCATTTGCTACCCTTCAGGTTTCTGAGGGTTACACCAATCTCAGTTTTATATGCCTCTTAATTACCTTCAGCTTTATAAAATTCCCTAGTGACACAGTTTAAGACATACTAGATGCACTTAAAAGGGGAAAAAAATTATCAATCTTAATTCCAGTTTTACAGACACAGCAGTAGCTTTTTCTTTATCAGCTAAGGATCACAAGACCACATTTGTCCTCAGCTGCATTCTAGAAATAATAAAAATAGGCAAAATAAAATGAAATCAAATAACTAGTAAATATTTTTCTCCTATTTATATTCGTATTTATGTATATAGACCAGATAGATATAGCGCAAAAAGACTTTGAAGATATAAATGAAATTCATAGACATTCAGACCTTTCATCTACTCTGTTTTGTCTTTTGAGGCACCTCATTTCCAGATAAGAAAATAGACCTGGATCTCTTGGGCAGGAAAAACACAAAGTAGAATTTCCTCTTCAACTAATAGTATATATTTCTCCAGGTTTATTGATAGCTATCTTCTGTATCTCAAGAGCCAATAAATATTCATGGGACAGTACTGTATTAATTAGCTTAACCTGCAATTAAAAAAAAAATAATTTTTTGAGATTTATAGTGTGATCCCGGGAACTTCAACTGGTCTGCCAGTAAACAAAGAAAAGTATTTTCATGTAGCAGCCAAATCTGTTCACAAAAAGAAGCTCTGCTGTGTCCTGACTTCCATTAAAAGCAGATTGTTTAACAGCAAAGCATTATGATATCTGCTCTACACACTAGTGTTAATTTTCAAAAGCCTTTCTTCCCTAGAAATTTATGAAGATACGAATTAGAGCCAAATTTTAAAATAAGCAAATTTTTGACACTAGAAAGTGCTAAAAGGAGAATAGAGAGAAACTTCTTGATGCCCCCATGTCCATTTCTAGCCCAGAGCTCCATGCTGCAGATGCCACCCCCAAAACAAGCCAAAGGTCTGCTCTATTAACATTTGTCCCTTCTTGTCCTTGTTTCACTTCCACATCATCAGTTGTTGCTTTGGCCATCGCTGCTCAATCTGCAAACACTTGGCCTAAAAAGGAGATCTGCCCTTTTCATTTTCCATCTCTATCCCTGAAGCATGGTAGTGGCACCCACCCTCCAAAGAGTCTGAATTCCTCAGCATTTGTCCATATAGGCATAACTGAGGTATTACTGCTTGAGATGTGGGGTCTGACACAAAATATCATACCATCCTTTGAAACAGATTCAAAACTCCTGGATTTCAGTTGTCACACAAAGGAGACCTTATCACCAGCTCTCCTAGTTTTCAAATAAGCATGTAAACATGCTCAGCCTCTCAGCAGCATCACACAGAAGAGCTCACATAACACATGCTTTTCTGAAAGGAAGATCTGAAAAAGTGTTTTAGAGGAAATAAACTCTGATTAGTACATCTGTAATGAACAAACTTTTTTTTTCCTTATTCCAATTAGGCAGATTCAGTGCAGAACCTTCTGGATCAGCAAAATTGTTTAGGAATGTTTCAAGGACCTTGGTAGCCTGAAACACATGCATACTCACACATTCAGGAATTACTTCTTTGCAAAACTTTGGCTTTTCTAATGAAATGAAAAAAAAAACCCATAACATTAAATTAAATCTAAATACCAAAGAAATTAACAAAATGGCAGTATTAAGGCTCCTATAACCCTAACTTAATTGCATACAAAGTATTTTATACTCTATTAAGTACCTACTTAAATAATCTGTTTGTTATAAAACATGCCCTAGAAAAGAAAGGATGACAAAACATGACTTCTGGAAATTCAATTAGTTAATTTCTTAACTTTTTTCATGTCAACATCAATGTTTCAATATTTTGTGAGATTTAATAAATTTTTATATCCTTGACAGCAAAAGAAAAAAAAAAACTAGTAGAGATTAAGATCTAAATTTTCTTAATTTGGAACTATTTTGCTTCAGTTGATCAGGCTGATGGGGTTAATACACAGAGACTGTAGAAATTCATAACACTGTTCTTTATAACAAGTTTTCAAACAACAATTGCAAGCATCAGTATGAAACCAATTCCCATAGCCATTATTTATATTCAGAATTGGGCTAATAACAACCATTCTTCAGTACTAAGTAAGCCTCAAACGTTTAATAGTAGTGTAAAAAGTACAGTAATTTTTAGTTTCCTAAAGCTAACTTGCATCAAAATCTCCCCTTAGGAAGCAAATCTGAACCAGCAAAGTGCTAACCTTCAGCACAGCAGCAAATAATACAATTCCTTCTCCAACAAAAGCATAATTTCTCAAACATAGGCAGGAGAGACCAAATTTTCTGATCATGAACCAGCTTCCAAAATCACACTGTCGTGCAACACACCACGTGCTGGAGAAGTGAAGGGGAGAAGAGGGGCTGTGAGGGCTGCTCGCAGTGAGCTGTGACAGTGGTTTCCTGGGGGACCAGTTCCACTGGGAGATGGCACTGCCTGGTCATCTGCCATGGCTCCTCTGCTCTGCATTGCACAGGGGACTGTACTGCTCCTAGGAGAGCAGAGCCTTTCACCAAGCCATAGGTTATGGTCACAGCAGCTGAGCTAAGCGACTCTGGAGGGGTTCTCTAGCTGCAGGCTGGACACTGAGCTTGACTGTGCCACACTGGAAGGGTAGTGGTGAACCTTTGTGCAGTGTAACAGACACAGGTGGTAGTTTTGTTTATTTACACTAGAAAAAAAGCTGTTTCTAAAATACCTATGAAATGGTGAATGACCCCCAACCATGATTGTGAAGTGTTTCTGGAGCGACCTCCACAGCAGAACACATCAGTACATGCAGCTCTGATAGCAGTAATTGCACTCCTGGTCAAAACAGCAGGCTGAAGTGCAGAAAATACCAGCCCTAATGGGTGTCCCCTCTTCCCTTGCAACCTGCATCCAAGCCAGGGGTGTCCCCTTTTCCCTTCCAACCTGCATCCAGGCCAGGGAACCCTCCAGTGCATACATGATCTATCAAGGTACTTTGATAAAAGCAAATGGTGATGGTGCTCCATTCCCACACTGTTCTGCTGAACTCTAATATTGAGGGCATGGCTGTTTGCTGCCATGTCTCCCACCTGGGCCACATATCAAAGAGGCATCAATAAAGTCTGGCTCCAGCTGCCCATGACTGGGAAGCTGTGGGAAAGGCTGCTGCCAGCCAGGGGGGAGAGCAGCCAACCCAGCTAGAAACAATGGTGCACAGGGCAGGGCAGCTCTGGGACGTGTCAAAGCTCCAGCTCACCAGAGACAACTGGCACATAGGCAGGGAGGAAATCTGGATGGATCACTTTGGGTCACAGAGCATTTTCACTTATTTTGATCAAAGGACAGCAGAGTTGGCATTTAGCAATAATTCGTTGAGCCAGCTTGCAAGACACAAGAATATTTTCCACTACTCAGAACATAACTGCAGCAGCAGCTCTGACTGAGAAATCAAGTTATAACTATGATGTGCTGAGTGCTCAAATAACTGTTATTTTGACAGACTGGCCCAGATTTTCATCTCATTTCTAGAGAAAAATGCTGTATTATTTCATAAAAGAACTCCTGCAATACCCACTTATGTCAAAATAAGAACATAATGTAGACTTGCAGTCAAGGATAATCAAAATTTCTCTTTAAAAAAGTCCTGTGTTCTGCTTGCATCTTGAAACACCTGCTTGGGTTGGGATCAAAATTTCAAAGTTTGCAATTTGTGAAGAAATATATCCTTCTTTCTTCTTGATGCATAAACAGAATTATAATTTGGTTTTTGATGTTTTCAAATGTGGACATAATTTTATTTCTGCCTTTGCAGTGTAAAGGAATGGGTGCAATCCTATCAGACTTTAAGCATATGCAGGGAAGGCAATACTAACCTTTGCTTTTCGTGGTGTCTTTCAAGTGCTTGAGGAGCTAGGTAAGAAGAAATGTGTCTCTCTCCTCTTTATTCAAGAGAAAAAAGATAACTAACACTTCTGCAAATTCCTGTAGCCATTTAAACCTTTAACTCTTTTGAATGTTGACAATTATACACACACAGCAGTGATAAGTAGAAGTCTGTATTAGATTTTCATTAGCTGTAATTCCATCCTAAGACCTAGAATCTCATACTACAGGCTCAAACATGGTAAAAAAAACCATTTGGTTTTACTCATGTAGGACTGCTCTGTTAAGGCAAAAAACTGAGCTACAAGTCTTCCAAGGACAGATTACTAGAGAGTGATGTTTTTGTTATTTGTTATTGAAGTATGATAAAGAGTAAGCTGGATGAGCAGAAATGCTACAAAACCACAAGAACTGCTTGGTCTTTGAACATTGCACTCAGGTGCATAGCAGAAGCAAAAGGTACACCCTGGGCCTGAGGGGGAAGACCAGCTAAAATGGAAAATGGCAGCCTGGATTTCAGAGTGCATTTTGCATTAAACTGAGGCTTTTTTGTGTATCCAGAACAGCATTATCCATCTATTATTTACTTAAAAATTGAGCAGCTTCTGAATGCCATGTTCTATGAGGAACTCAAGAGTAGCTCTATATGAATTTTCTAAGATGACACACAGTGTATTATATAGCTCAGTTCTCATGAAACATATGTAAGCTGCTGATAGATAATACATCTTGAGAAAATATCCAGTATCCAGGTTCCTTCAACAGAAAACAATTTAATTTCTATTCAGTTAGATCTCCATAGTTAGAATGCGTCAAGTTTAGAAGTTACCAGTCCATTGCTAATGTTTACTGTACTAAAACCCAGATATGCTACTACTAGTGGTCAGCAGCAGGATTCTCAAGGTCCATAAGATCCATACTTTAAACCATATATTTCTTGATGGCAAAAGTTCAAGAAATGACTGCGAACATTACGTCAAAAGAGTAGCAGAGCTAAAAAAAACAAACTTGTTTTTAAAAATAATCTTTCTCTAAAACAAGTAGAGTTCATATGTCAAGAATATTTTACAATCATAACAAGTCCCTTTTGGTTGGCTCATACCTAATGTGCACTGGTGTTTTAGAGCTATCATTTATGTTTTGCACTATACTCTAGCAGATGAGCCAATTCACTCTAGTTTCAATTTGTCCTACTCCTGACTGTATTAACTTTACCAAGTAATAAACTTTGCATACATTTCTACAATCTTGATGATGAGCCTTAGCACATCTGATCTTGTTCTGACAGAAGACTACATCTAAGTAGTAAACAAATATGAACATGTGTCCAGCTATTGATCCTTTCTCTACCTCTAGCTCCTACTCTGCCTGTTTGTCACTTGGCCTGGTATTGGCTGGGTGACTTGTCCTAATTCCCCACTTTAGAGCTGAGACCAGCAAACAGGGGGATGCCCTGAGCACTCCTGGAGCTGCAACCACCAAGAAGAAGTTCCTCTCCCACCAACTGTAGGATTTCTGCCCCTGGGTCCCAAAATATTTGTAAGCCTTCCCTGTCCACTGTGCTGCCCTACTGCCTTGTGTTATGAACTTGCAAGGCAGTCAGGCTTCTCTGAAAAACTCAATTTTTTTAGAAAACTAGTATGGTACCAGATTAGTGACAGCACAATCTCCTAAAGAGACCAGCAGAAATTCACTATGGACTAGAGCTAGCATGGTCCCATCTGAGAATCTTGTCCCAAATATTTGACACATGGAGTACAGGGCCAGGGTACGTTAGGCCTGGGGGACATTAATCCCCATCTGTCAGGACAGAGCAGTGCCTGCTCCCAAGTTGTCTGGCCCCGTGCCACAGAGCACAGGTGCCCAGCAGTAACAAGTTTGTGGCCAGGCTGCAAAGCAGCATTGCTTCTGCAGGAGATTCTGCTCACGTGCCAGCACCAAGGAAGCAGCCAGAGAGAAGCTGGGTAATGGTACTGGAGGTGGTATAAATTCTTCACACTTGGTGTCTAATTTTCAGTAAAGTTGGACAATGATTGTGGCTTCTTAAACATAACAAAGGATATTCACATACTGGCTTTTGCTAAGAAACACCAGCCTTGACTTAAGCACATGCACCAGCAACCTTTGAAATGGATTTGAGACAGAAGTGCCATCTGGTACAGGCAGTCCTTCAGTTTGCCCTTGAGTGCCTGGCTGTCCATGCTCCTCTTCCTTTCTCCACAGAACATCGCTCCAAAGCAGTCTCATTGGCCAGATCAGTGGGACAACTGCATCCCTGCCTGATGCTAGTGGGGAGTTCCAGCACTGGAGTTGATAACACTGTCAGTGTATCACTCCCTCAGAGCTACTTCTGCCTACAGTTTGCAGATACCCCAACTGGGGGCAATTTATAGCTATAGTATCTTGCTAAGTATTAATTCCTTTACTTTTCAGAAACCATTAACCATACAGTTATTCCATACCTGTACAAAAATCTATATTTCAACAGTTATAGGGCAGATTACAGTGGAATTGTTGTCTAGTACTGAGCACTAAATAGCAGTATTGTTTTATAATGAAATCCATTTCGCTACAAATAAAGTAAGTCTCTTAGAAAAAAAAAATTAAATCTGCCAGTAATTGACCAGGTCTGCTAAATTTTGGAGCACAGAGTTTAACATTCTGCTCTACACACGCCCATTATTCCTTTAGGGCTGTGTTCTTATAGCCAATCCACCACGGGACCACATCCAGGTTCTACAATTTCAAGGGAGTGACCCTATGATTACCTACATGAACTTGCAGGAGTTTAATCTTTCCCAGCAACATTTTTTCCCCTCACTCTCCATTCACTGGAGATTGTGAATATCACATATAAGTAAGTAATATCTTTACCTTGTTGTAGCTTTTTCACAGTTATGTTCACTGCACATCCCCATGGCAGTTTGTTTTGTAAACATGTATTTCTGCTCAGCACCAGAATTTTTCCTATGACTTAGTATCCTGTACAGCAAGGTAGCACAGGGACAGTCTTGTTCCTGACATCTCAGAATTGGCTTCTGCTGACACACATGCCATGTTTTAAGGTCAGGGTGCTAAATATCCCTTTTAAGATGTTGACAAAATAGTAGTATTAGCAGGGACAAATCTTGCTTTAAAGTCCTGCCTGTTTTCACAGGTGCTTTCCCGCAAAAGCAGCTGGACATTTTTTCCCTTCCATGAAATTTCCTGATCTTTAACACCTCTCCAGAGCCTTGAGGGTCACAGGACCATGTTATTGAGCTTTCCCACGGTAATTCCAGGAATAGCTCCAAGATATGAATCATTATGTCCTGCCTTGATCATCAGATGCTTATGCAGCCTGTGTAATGCCCCATCTGGATAACTCTAATTCATACATTTGGGGGCCTTCCTGCTATTTCCCTGAAGCTGCCTGTAGCTTGTCCACAACTCTGTTGCCAATACAGTAACCAGAGCCAAAATCTCAGTGTGAGCTGCAAGAGGTTCACTGCCTTGTAATGAAGTAGAGGATTCAGCTCTGTCTCACTCAGTGTTGCCCTACCACACAGATGAATGTTGGTTTGTTCACATTCCCTGTGGCTTTTCCATCACTCGAGGTGAGGACATGCAACCTTCTTTCCCAGTCAGAGCTACAAAAGAGATATTATTGCTCCTTGTTGCTATTTCCCAATTTACTGTCTAGCCTTGCTAATACTGTCTGAATGCCTTTGCCTTGCTGTTCCACACCACTGCTCTGATTCCAGCCTTATGCTTCATGGAGCACTGATTTATTCAGGCACAGAGGGCTACAAGAGAGCAGGAACACGTGCAGCTTCATGCTACAGGACACCTGTCTGCCCTTGCCTGCCAAATAACATTTTGTTCATGACAGTTGTGATTGCCACCAAGACAGATTGAATTACAGCAGGTGCCTGGGAAACCCAGGAACTTTTGGGGGATAGAAGTCTATGCAACTGTAAAGCACTTACTGTGTTTGGAGCCAGCTTATACTTGGAAAGACTGGTGAAGACAAAGTGAACCACAAGGAAAGGAGCCTAATGGAGCTTGTGAAGGAAACATTCCTGTAGGGGCTGAGCCACCAGCTGCATCTGACTGGATGGAAATAGGATATCAGACCCTTCTTTGCTCAAGAGAATTCTGAAATTAAGTTTCTGTATCTGAATACGGAGAATGAGACAATGTTGTGGCAACAGGGGCTCCATGAGTAGTTGAGAAGCTGGTGGGGTGGATCTGAGGCTGCTGCCATGCTGAGCCTTGTGCTTGACCACCAGCACCAGCTGGAGGTGCTCTTAGCAGCATTTTGATGAACCTAAAAATCTACAGAAAGTTCAATTTCCTTATTCTCATAAACACTAAACTCAAAAACCTGCAGATTCTCAGAAGATAACTGGTGCAGACCATGGTCTGACAATCCACTATCACAAAACCAAATCCCCCAAACATTATGGAAGTCGGTTGTAGCTCCTAATCTAGATTTACATAAAAATCTGTAACAGATGTCATCTACTATGAGAAGAGGAAGCATTTCCTGTCAGGACTTAAATACCAGGCAAATAACATCCAGCAAGGTGCAGACTGCTTTCATGAAGGCTCCTTTTAGACAGAATAATTTGCACAATGGGGACCATGCTGTTGGTAAGGACCTGCTCGATAGACAAAATGCATTCACAAAATAATCGAGATGTGTACAGTGATCAAAGGGAACTAACCAAGAACATTAAAAGAATATCATGTAGTAATTAAAAGACCTAAGAATGATGAACCAATAGAGTTACCATACATTGTGAACAATCATTTAAAAAGTGGTAAAGAGCATAAGGTATGAGCAACCTTATTATTTTTTTTAAAATGTTTTAGTATGTGACCAAATATATATGCTGCTACTTATTAGGCACATAAAAAAAATCAAAAGAAAACCCTTCAGATGAAGCTTATAATTTAAGTGTAAAATTACAATTGTCTAAATCATATACACTATTTATAATTCTCTTTTTGCTAGGGAATATAAAAATTCTATCATTACACTCTCTGTGCAACACTGAGGCAGAGAAAACTTTTCCTTGAAAATTCAGTACTGCCAAAATACTTCTTTCTTCTTACTGAAAGTTTTGTCTTAACTTCATTTCTGCATTTTTGGTTATTTTAAAATAGGAAACTATTTTTCTAGAAACCCCAATTCTCTATTTTATGAGGGACCATTCTGTGCTTTCTCCTAATCTCCATCATTAGAGGGCAAGAAAACACAGTAGTAAAAAGAAACTTCTAAAACAATTCCACAAAGATTCTGTAACAGGTGGATTTTTTTCCTCCCTCCATCAACATATTACTCTCAGTAACTTTGAAATCCATCTGAGTCCCACTTGTAAAATGTGTTTAATCATTACCATATGAGTGATGTCATGCCTCTGGGTGCTCTGCACCCTGGGTGCTGCTGCTGCTGCCCCAGGGGCTCTGCATGTGCCCTTTATATCCAGCAGAGTACCAAAGCTTGTCCCCTGAATCTTGAGGGCACACTTGGTTTAGCTCTCTTTGGCTGCAAAGCACACAGCAGCACTTGAGAAGAATCAGCCTCATGGTTTGGTTTCTCTTGACAATGGTTTTGTACAGCCTGGGTAAATTGCATGGGTCCTGCTGAATCTCAGAGTGGAAAAACTACATCAATCTAGGAGATGTGAGCTTGAATAAAGAGAGAGATGTAACACATATAGAAACCTTCAGGGGACAGTTTACAACATGCAGTGGTTTTAAAATGTTGGATAGAATTAAAGAGGCAATTATACCAAAGAGTAAGATGTCAAAATACATTTAAAAGCACTGAAAAAAATAAATGTTGTTCTCTGAAGAATAACAGAACTTGATTTGAATACATACATGAAATTTTAAAAGGACTTCGTATGCCAAGAAAAATAATAACAGATAGCAGGTGCAAAGCACTTTAAGGAATCAGTGGAACTGGATTTGCAAAAGAGACTGAATTTAAGGAACAAGAGCTAGGTAACTTAATATGAATGTAGGTATATAGTGAATTACTTGCATAGAGGTAGCAATTAACTTTTAGCTAATAATATATAGTATTTAATAGTAAGAGAAAGTAATAGTTATCCAAGATTAATCTGAAGCAATAACTAATAATCATTAGTTTTATGATAATCTATGATTACCTATTACTCATTACCTATGTGACCTTTGGGGTTTTGTTGATGTCAAGAGCTTTTTTACTCACAGATCTTTAATCCCTGCTTCTATCTAGTCTGGATATAGAGATTTTCTTTTAATTATTGATAAACCTTCTGCCCTTCCTCAAATTTTAATAGCAATCACAATAATTGAATTAGAACTTAATGAAGTGCCAAATTGGAGCTCAGTATTTTTTTGTCAAATGAGATTTTTATCCATTAACTTTAAAGAGGAGAAACAGGGCAGAACTTTTAGCCAGGCTTTAAAGACAAATTATTTTCAAAGAATGTTAATTTCTCAGATTCAAGAAGAAAAATCCCTTAAGTCTTTAGGGAAATGGGATTAAACCAAGATACTTCAAATCATATCAGCCTTGATGTAATAGAAGCTTTCCTGATAGCCTGAGATTAGAAGGGACAAAAGAGGAGAGCCTGTTCTCAGCCTAGGAAGAATACAAGGCAGGAGAGATATGTATTCATTCCCTACACAAGCAGCAGCACTTTATACAATTTTTGGAAATCAGACCGACTTGAGAATCCCGTCACTGACTAAATTACTTAGAAAAATGATGTTTCTTCAATATCTAACTGGAAAAAATAGAAAGAGACAAAGCTTGAGTGGATAAGACAGAATGCATGATTTCTTAACCAAAATACCCAGTTATTTCAGTGATAGTCAAAAGAGAAATTCTCTAGCCATAAACAGAGAGGGACATTTAGTGTCTCTCCAGCACAGAGCCTGAGCATGGCAGGACCCAGGACAGTGAAGCCTTAAATGTGAGCATCAAAGACAAAGCAGCTGCTGCTCGAGCAGTTTCAGACACTTAACTGAAATGTCACAGGTTCCATTTCATCAACTACTTAAATGAATTTCAAGAAGTAGTGCATCAGTAACGCTGACAATTTTGTTTTTAGC
This sequence comes from Toxostoma redivivum, assembly GCA_013397375.1. Classification (NCBI taxonomy): domain Eukaryota; kingdom Metazoa; phylum Chordata; class Aves; order Passeriformes; family Mimidae; genus Toxostoma; species Toxostoma redivivum. The sequence goes on along the minus strand of VXBI01000139.1, from coordinate 1,351,103 downwards.
ATATTACAGTGAGCTGCTCAGCTTTACTCAACAAAAGTGGAGACATGAACAGTGCTCATAGACATCCTTCCTAAAGTAACATGCAAACTTGCTTTAACCTCTGAATGCATTTGTTCCTATGAACATGAATACAGGAAACTTCCAAGGACCAGTGGTCACTTGCAGACATAACTCTAAGATTTAGAAGACATTACTATAATGAAATTTTCAGAAGTTTCAGGAGCTGAGTGAGACATTGAAGCTGGTTTGTTATACACTAACAATAGACCTGGGACAGTTTCTTATATTTCCAAGACCCTTCCTATAAAACTCTGCAGGGAGTTTTTTGTTTGTGAGGTTGTGGTCTTTCCTATTTGGGATTTTTGAGGGGGAAAGGTTCCTAGTTGTTCGGTTTTGGGATTTTTTTTTTTGAGGGGGGTGTGTTTGGTGTTTGGTTCAGGTTTTTTGTTTGATTGTGGTTTACTTGTTCAAGTTTTTTAAAGTGTTTAGTAAATATAGCTGATACTATTGGCTTAAAAATAAAATTCAAAAGCTTGAAACAAAACAAAACAAACCCCAGATTTGGTGATTCAGAGTGGTGTTGGGTTAACAGTTGGACTTGGTGACCTTAGAGGTATTTTCCAACCTTACTGATTCTATGATGCCATTGAATGGTCACAGGGAGTGTGCTAACCAGTCTCAAGTTCTAGATTCAGCTACATGATGGAGAGTTAATAATAATTTGTGCTCACAAGCAAAGGTTGAGTCCAAATCCACGGGGTTGTGATAAAGAGGGGCAGAATTCCCCTCCTCCTCCACCAGGCAGGCCCACTGCACCCTGGAAGGGCTTATCTGCAGGAGAAAGCAGATGGTATTTGTAGTGCTGCATTCCAGCTGGGATTCTGCCAGGGAAGGGCAGCCTTAATTTTTGTCCCCTTTTCACCACGACAACTCTGCCAGCCTGGCTCTCATCACTTGTTTTTTTGTGGCAATGTTAGCTAGAAGAGGATTACAGGGCAGCAACATTGACTTGTGATTCTACAGCTGTTCTCTGCGTGAGCAAAGACATTTGCTTGCAAAGCTAGGAGTCAAGCATAAAAGATGTAAGAAATGTGACTTATGGTTCAAGCCTTGAACAAAACAAAACAGCCAACCAAAACTAAAGGACAAGTAATTGCAATTAGGAGAGCTTGACAACTTGCTCACTCAAATTAGTATCATAATTAATGTTAAGGCCAAAATCAGCTACCTTGTGAGCTATCCTGGCTGACCCCAGAAAGCCTCCTCCTGAAAGAAACCATAGTTCTGGATTTCTGAGACAGTCTCCTAAGACACAGAAAACAGGAAATATTGTTGCCCTCCACCCAGCCATCAATGCATTCATCAATGCATGACCAGTGTACATGATAAAAATAATTTCACTGAATCAAAGGGACAGAAACTGAGAAGAAAAGATGAAGTGATGTATATTTTCTTTGCTGAATGCCTCACATGTATTTAGCAGGTATGCTGGAGTGAGCACAGCCTGCCTCCAAGAGATTGCATGGGAGTTTGACTCCAGCCCTTCCAGCACTTTGTGAATAGACCTAATGTCACAGGCTGGATAACTACAGAATTGTGTTGCTGTTCACTTACAGCATATCCCTTTGTTACCTATCACTTCAAGAACTACTTATTTCATAAAATGAGCTTTTCTAGCGTCAATCCTTCCAACTAAACAAAAAAGGAGAGAAAAAAAGGCTATTGCAGTCTGTTCTTCGTATATGAACAAATGATGTGGAGTGAAATACACTATTCTTCAAGCTCCAGAGGTGAATTGGTATCCAGCTAGGACTGAAGCAGCCCTTAACAATAATACCTGATAGTTCTCATTACACTGCAAATGAAAGCGTTTCACAAGGATGACTTGAAAGGCTCAAGTAAGATATATTGTTCGCATTTTCCTATTTGGAGGATCAGTGGGATAAGGAACAGATTAAACTACCAGAACCTGTTAAAGGGACTAAATTTCACAAACACAAATGAGCTGTATGAGCCAAAATAACCTCTATCTGTCCTGTTTTCTTATACTGAGATACCAAAGCATTCTTTAATCCTGAATGACATTGGTTTAGACAAGAAGAAAACACTCCAGAACACAGTCCCTGCAGGAAGAGCCCTGGGCATGTTTCTCTGCAGCATGAGCAGCCTCAGAACTGCTGCTCCTTGAGATGCCCATCCTGGGAAGGGAGCTCCTGGCATGGTGAGCCTTGGCAGGGAAGGTGCAGCAGCCCTTGCTTCAGGAAGTGGGACCAGAGAAGAGCAGCCCTTTGAGCGCAGGAGGCATCAGGCCTACCCTCTGCACCTCTGGCTGCCTACACAGAGGCTCTGGTGTTGCACATAGGTTTCTGCAATGATCCCCAAGAGGAGAAGAGACATAAGTGCCACAGATTTTACTACAACTTGCAATATTTTTGTTTTCTTTGCGTGATTTCTTGACCAGTTTGTTTTCTCTTTTGATATGGTTTTACAGGTTTCAGTTTTGATGTGGTTTTATGTATTCCATCTAGGACACCACAATGGACTGCACTGCTGCCCCTTGTGACTACCAATGAGCAGGAAGACAAAGAAACCACAAGAGAACCCATTTTGCAGATCTAACAGGTCCTTGGAGCTAACTAAGCAGATTACTGGATACCCTTCTGTGTGGAACCTTCTCAGCAATCACTTCAAAAAATACAGTCTGTAGAGTAAAGGTTTCAAGCTCTCACCGGCTTTAATTTACAGGAAATCAGGTTCTCCTGTCCCTGTAGAAAGAACTTGCAACCTCTTTATTTTTTTTCTCCCTTTCCCTCAAGCCCTCTCAACACCATAACATCAAAATAAAAATACATTTCCAGGTGTTGCCCATTTAAGACCCCTCAGCCTGGACCACAGTCATGAGCAGAAAGAGAGCTGGAATTCCCTTTGCCTTTGGCCTTGTTGCCAGCTGGAGCTCCAGTGTCAGCAAACATCCTGAAAGCACCCAGACCATCAGCTGGGACCAAAAGCATCCATCCTATTCTCTTTGTTCAAGTGACCCTAGCTCTAGAACTACCTTTAAAAAGACCCTTTTTGTTAAATAAACATACTGTGAGATACCAAAAAAGATTGGTGTGTAACAGCGAGGCATTAAGGAAACAGAAACTAGGTTTTAATGGAACAAAAATTCCTACTGAAATACCTTATTTTCACATTGCTTCAAATTGTATTAACGTGAATCATCTAGGCATTGTATGTGAAAAACAGAAATCCCTCTTTTCCCTTCTAAATGAAACAGTGAAGAGCAAACTAGCTTAATGTCATTTGATTGCCTAAATAGAAACTAAGCAGGAAGAATAATTAATCCTCTTTGCCAAACATAACATATAAAATCTTAATAATTCTTAAAATGGCATTTATTGCTGAAATAAAAGCGGTTCGGTGCTTCTAAATGGAAGGAGAGGCAAAGAAATGACATTTTTGCATTTTATACCATACTTAACATCAGCTCATAGCTTAGCTTTGTGTTTGCTTTGAATTAAAATCTCAGTAAAAGCTCAAGATTCACTCTTTTGGGAATGCCAGTGTAGTTTAAATTACATTATGTAGAGGACCAGAGGGTAAGGGAAACTGAATGGTCAGTCTCCCAGGGATCTTCACTGGGAAAGCAGGAGCTTTAGAAAACAATAGCATGAGGTAATAGCAAGTGTGCTGGATCTTACTCCAGGAGGATCTGTGAGATTAGAAGTAGAGGGACTAAAATAATAGCATTTGAAATTAATCTTGTTTACTATACAAATGGCTCTGTTTGCCCGTCCATTTCATACAAACAGTGGCCGCAGCCCTGCTTTGGCAGTCTGGGACTGCTGAATAGGGGCCCCTGGCTGACCTTAGGAATGCTCAGTGAAACTGCTGGCTCTAGGGCAGGACTAACCCTGCTTCTCTCATTTGGGAAAGCATGTGGGGAAAGGAGCAGTCATCAGCACTGCAGCTGAGCTCTCTGTACCAGGCCCTAAGGAACAGCAGCCCTCTCCTCTTCCAGGCTGCTTCTTCACTCCTTCAAATTGAAGGAGGGGCTGTAATGCTTTAATAAACATTTTAAATTAGAGGTTTATCTGAATAATAAGAGCTTAATAGCAGTGAAATCCAAGTCTGCACCTGACCTGCAGCACAGACAGAAGAGAAGAGCACCTGGTTGACTCCATAACACAAAGTATAAAGGGATGATTGTCACACTCTGCCCTGAGGAGCGAAATCAGCTCCCTGTTTTACCACATCTAGCACACTTCGGTTGGCATTAGTACTGCCAGGACTTGAAAAGGATAAGAGAAGCTTTAGCTGAGGCGGTGACTTTTATGAGAGCTTTATTTCCACTGCTTACTCCTTTTAAATTTCATCATAGTTGGAAGATTGAAGCATATAAGGACAAGAGTAGCTAAAGTCACTTGTGAGAATCAAATGTGGAGTCTCAAGTCACTTCAACATTTTAAAAAATGTTATCCTCTGCTTTGCAGCTCTAGTCATGTAAAGAATAGGCTATAACAAGGATAACTTCATCCCTTTAAGTCACAATCCTCTTAGGATACATCCATTTTTTCCTTGGAGCTGTCATATTCAATTTCAAAGCTCAGGTCTTTTATCACACCCACAGTGTATCTGCAAGACCTGGATAAGTGTCATAAAAAATTCTGAAATACACAGTAATCAATATTTTCCAGAAAAGTGTATGTTGACTAAAATGTTCACTGAATGGAGGAGGATGCAGTAACAACCCTACCTAGGGCAGCTAATAGGGAGGTTGGGGTGAGGGGTCTGGACTGTGGTTTGGCTGTCTGTTGGGGGCTTGCAACGCAGCCCCAGTGGTGGCTGTGCTGCTGAGCTCCCTTGCAAGGGTGGTTGTTCCCTGCTCAGGCTTCAGCACACACTTCCCTGCACAAATTCATCTTAACAGTCCCTCAGCTATTGAAATCCAAACCTCCACACCTCAAACAAAACAGAGAAATGTCACAAAACTCATTCACATGAACTCATACTTGCAATAAATAGAATGAGAAATTTCACGCATTTTGTGCTTAAATACTCTTCACTACAAAGGAACTCCTGTACTTCACAGTCATTCTATCATCAAAAGAAGCCAGAGAAAGACAAAAAACGTTCAAATATGAAATTAAAAACACAAAACAAGTTGAGCATAGAGTAACTGGGCAAGAAGCCTCTGAATTCTTGGACCTCTTGAGAATGTACTTCAGATGAAAAGTCTGCAAGAGTTTAAACTCCAGTCTTTATGCAGACATTTATCATAATTTTCTCTGCCTAGTAGCAAGATTTGTCAGCCCATTCAGACTGCCATTATCATTGTCATCCACACCGTATTCCACTGAGAGTAATTAACCAGTACCTGCCCTAAGTTGTTAGCTTCTCTGTGATCTTATAGCACACTTAGCTCATTAATCTTGTCTTTAGAACTTTTCCAGACATCAGAATAGGCCTTGGCAATTTTGCCAGGGAACATTTCATAACCCACTCTTTTGCTAATTACTGTCTGAACACAAAGCAAAGCCTGGCCTCATTCATTAAAAACAGGCAGGGTCTTTGCACAGAACTTCAGAGTGTCCCCGGGCAGCAGCACCTTGTTCTGCTCTCAGTGCCTCCCGCAGTCACTGCCTGAGCCCCTGCACTGGTGCCACCTCTGTCCCACCAGCCACACTGCTGGGAACACCAGGCAGTGCTGTATGGGCACCCAGGAGGGCAGGAAGGGAGGCTCCAGCAGCACCAGGGCAGCACTGGCTGGGGACAGGAGGACTTTGTGCCTGAAGGCAAATGCAAGGATTCTTCAGCAAGGGAAAAAAGAGAGAGAACCTTGCTCTTCTTGTCTGCCTTTGCCTGGAGTAGCAAAGTGCTACCTCACTCACTGTCAGGACTAGACCCTGCATGACTATCTTAGGAGAAGGGAGACAGTAGAGAAAGGGCTGGGTTTGTTTACTTCAACTAATTATTTTTCTTTAATTATATTGTTACTATCATCATAATCTCAGTAATCTGAACCAGGTAGTAATTACATAATATTAACAAACCCCTTGCTAATCACCCTCCTTCTGACTACAGGTTTTATTCCAACTGGGGCATTGCTGGGAAAAAAGTGAAGTTGCTCTACTGAGGCAAGTTTATGATATTTCTAACTATCGGTCTAGCTTACTGTGACTATTGCATGTAAATGGAGTCTTTGTTAGTTCATCTCAATGTATCAGGCAAAAGGAAACAAAAAGCATGCTAAAATTGTAAGTATGTATTTCAAGTGCACTGTAAAACACATGGACAGAGAGTAAATGATACTTAGATATTAGATACTTATACATTAGATATTCTTCTAAATCTCTCCTGAAAGCATTACAAATCTGCTTTACTTATAGAACAAGAATGATATCCCTAAAGTAGATCTTAAAGTTTATAATTTGTTCCTTGTAAACTAGCATTTTTTTATTATTAAGTGAATTAATTTTGGTTGCTTTCATGCTTTATGGATCAATAAGACCTCTAAGCATTTACTGAAGCTGTCACACTTACAGATTGGTGCACAGCATGTGTATATATATTGTGCAGGATATACAATCTTTATTTCTTTCACAGGCTCTAGAAAGGTTGTCCAAGGATCCCATATTGAAAGTCACTATATCAACACATAGACATAATTTTAAAGTAGTGAAAAATAAATTTATATATCAAACTTAGATCCAAACTCTTATTTATTTCAGACTCTGATTCTATACTCATGTCTGGGTTTGAGGCTGAGTTGCATTAGTTCTAATGGGACCTCTTGTTCTCACCTTGAGGTTGAGTATGCCTTGAAGGAGAACTTAATGCTCCGGTACTAAGTGATGAAATGTCTGTCTATAAATACAAATGAACACAGCACATATGCTCTTTTCCCTCATCTCAGCTTCAGGACTGCAGATTACTTGTGTTCCAGGAAGCCTTAAATAGCAGCATTAATGTAAAGAATAGATCCTCTCCTCCTATTTTTTTATGAAATAGGACCCAAAGGCAAAGGCCTTCACAAGTGATGTCCCTTCCATATTTTGTTCAGCCAGGAAAAAGAGCTCCTGAACATGAGGCTTGTGGAAGTTCCCATAGCATGTAAGGAGCATCCAACACCTCCAACTCTTACACAGAAGGAGCTGCATGAAAAGGGGGGCTACAGGGGCTCTGGTGGGTGCACAACACAGCTAGGATGGAGCTGGCTCCTCCTCATTTCCATTAGCCACTTCAGCTCAGGAACATAGAAGCTACTTGGTTCTGTGGACACCATCTGGCCAGCCTCTAGCATTTCTACAAACAACAAAGAGGTCAAATAGCATAAAGCTCAGTTTAGATGTAGGTGGCATAAGATTTGATTTAGTCCCAATCAACTTTAGAAGTAGCTTACATATTCTGAACTCAAGATCCGCATTTTGTGTACTCAGAGGTACCACTGACCTGTTGATGAAGTTGATTACAAAGGTCAGCATGTAGGAGTTGAACAAACACAGCTCTTTCCTTAAGGACCTAAAACACAACCAACTTCACCCACAGATTAATCAAGCAACTGACACTGTGGGACAGGGTGCATTGGCCAAGAGCAGGGGGCAGTTGGGATAGGGGAGCTCTTCCGGGTAAAGAAGATTTTGTACAGTGTCAGATTCAGCATTACACGTGCTGTGCACAGACAGGCACTCTTCAGGGTGCACAGCCTAAGTAGGAGTAAGCCAGTTCAAACTTGACACTGTCTCAAAAAGTTATCAGCAACAGATGGAGAAGAGGTGTAGGTCATACAGCTTGCAGTGGTGAAGAATGCTGAGACGAGCCTGATCCATCAATCTCAATCTTAAACATCCTGAGGATGTGAAGAACGTTTCCTGGCAGACACTGGCACCAGTGAGGATGTGGCAAGATCCTGTCAAAGGAACCAACAAATGATAGAACTGATAACTTACCTAAGGCTGCTGAGCTGACAGAGCTAGTCTGGAACTGTATGACTGACAGGCAAGCAGTTTATACAGAGAGGTGTCTTCACTTCTTAAGGGCAGGGGCTTCTAAAACACCCCCCTTCTAGGAGTGCATGTGGAGATTGCTCCCAAGTGAGGACAGCCCTCAAGGTTACTCCTTCAGGCTGAGTAAAAGACATTTGCCTATAGTCATTGATAAGGATGAGTAACTTCAATTTCTAATTACTAATTATTTCACCAATATAGTTTAAATCTTACTTTAAAAAATAGGTATGACTGCTATAGTGCACTGTATATACTACATAGCAAATAATTCTGATCATAGCCTTTTAGTCTTTATCACAAAATAAATCATGCATTTTTATATGTATATTTGTGTTTCCATTAATTACAACCTTGTCCTGCAAGATTAGTTCAGGTTCAACTACATCTGTATAGTCCTCTAGAGTCTGAGAAGTTTAGGAAGCAAGTAGGTTACACCTCATGACTCAGCAGCAGGTCTTTTTCAAGAAATTTTGTCTGAAGCTTCCATTCTAACCACAACAGGAACTCCAACATATTCCATGAGGACCCATTTTCTTTTCAGTATGCCTTCCATAGGGACAGTAATCAAAATATCACCACTGCCCACTGTGTGGGAGAAAGGAAATACACCATTAAGAGCTTCACATCACCCCAAGAAGGCTTTCTACTCTGTTTCCCCAAGTCATCACTAGCCTTGAGAAAACGATATCACAGAAAAAAAGATCACTTCTCTAAAACACTGCAATATAAAGAAAAAAATTGAAGGAATAAAATTTATTTTATGGTATTAAAAAGACTAAGTATTTTTTCAGCACTGTGTAAATGTAACTTAGTGTATACAGAAGATTATTTTGGTGAGAAAATCTGTTTCTGGAAACCTCTAGTCTCACCTACTAAAACCATGCTAAAATTTGAATAAGAGCAATATATTTAAGCTACAATAGAGCTCTGAAAGAATATAGATTAAGTCTTGTTATTGTAAGGCATAGTAGGATTCAGCTGCTCAGCTGTGCAGAGCACTGCTACTGATCGGGGTGCAGAGATTTAAAATCCAGTGGACACTAATGATTTTATGGCGAGAAAAACAAAATTCATATTTTCTTACTCAGTTTTGTAGTTATGAGAGGCCTGGTAATGACATGCAATTTGTGAAAGAGAAGAAGTAGTTTTGATTTCCTGCCCTGTGGGACTTTGGGACTTGTTACAGGCCCACACCAATGAGATCTTCTAAATGGATTTGTTACCTTCAGTGCTGACCATACATTCCTCTCCATACTCTAAGCAGTGGATTTTCAGTACCAGGCTTTGTCAGATGAAATGCCTCCCAGCATCATTACCTCTATCCATAACACAGCTCAGATCCCCCAGAGACGTTTGGAGCAGGTGGTATGTAAGGGCTGTCCTCGGTGACCTACAGCAGAATCTAGTTTTAAGCTTCACAGAATCTTTTTTTATTTCCAATATGGGAAGTCAGCATATATTCAGCTGAACATGTCCCGTAAATGATTTTAGAAGAAAAGACAAAAGGCAAACCATGTGAGGCACTAGGTTCAGGACCTAAGCCTAGTTTTCATCAGAGGATTATTTTGTAGGATACACAAGCCCCAGGGGTCAGACTTTTGAAGGAACCTGCACCCAGCAGCTCCAGCTGAGGCACTCGGAGCCAGTAACTGCAACTGTGCTGAGCCTTCATTCAGACAGAGTCCTGATGCTGTGAGGTGTCCAGTACCCTCAGCCCTGAATTTCCAGGCATTGGAGAGTATTCTGAATTAACATCAAGCTAACTGTCAGTTCTTCCTTTTCCTTCCTCCCTCCAGTTTTATTACAAGTAATCCCATCCTGGGAATCCTAAATCATGTTACATGATTTTGTCTGTCCTATTATCAGTTTCTCTCTGTGGGAATAGCTGGCAAGTGCCAAATTTATTCTGTACAAATTGTTTTAAGGGAAGACTGATGTTTTTCAATCTTTCCTTAAATTGAACACTGTATCTTGCTGGTGAGGGCTGCCTATCAGAGGCTTTTGCCTTGCCATGCTCCTACCCTGTGTGGAGAATTAGATTGATGCTCCATATTACTGAATAGATGTTGTGAACAGCTGGGAGCACAGCTCACACCCACTTAGTGCATTTCTTCATGTTTAATATATTTTTCTCTTACCCTTTAACAAGCTGCAGCTCAATTACTCCAGGGGGCAGGCAAAGGGCTGACCCTCTCACACTCTTCATCTATCACAATCAATATTGCTGTTTGCACAAAATATGGCTCAAAAGGCAGCATCTACCCATGAGGGGAGGAGAGCAGGACAGACACCCAGTCACACCACAGCATTTACTGCCAGAAACATTGATTACAAGGCACCGAGAAAGAGTACAATCACACTGTTTATCATGTCTACTCCAAATATTACTGGGCTAGAAAAACATTGTTTACTTTTTCAAATTCCTTTTTCCTCTCCTCATTTCCTCTGCCATTCCTCTCACACATGTGCATGCACATGTTCATGCTCACATGCAGCTTTCTTCTTGAAGCTTGCCAATTGCCACAGATTCATCTTTCTAAGTACATAATTCAATCCACAGAACATTACGCTGTGGTAATGCTGATGAGCTCTTAATTCTTCTGTATTTATTGCAGCAAATTTATAACTGACCTTAATGAATCTTCCATTATGAAAAAAATGTCAGTGCCAAATCTCTTAAGAAGGTCTGGCATGCACTGGTTTTAAAAGGTCAATATGTGGTGGATTTTTTTGCGTTTTTGTTTAGTTGTTTTATTTTTTAATGAATAATTTTAAAAATAGGAACCTATATTTTAAAAGACAAGATTACACACACAAAAACATATCTGACTCATCTGTTCAGGTCCTCGGGTAACAGATTAACATTGTTACTTAACTAATGTTCAGTAAGCACATGGGAAAACTATTTTTTAAAAAGCACTGCTGGTGTAAGTCATCAAGAGCCATGGAGTCACTTCTGCATGTTCATGAGGAGCCACCTCTCATGATAGCACGATCCAGATAAGAGGATGGGATGAGCATAGGGTGAAGAGTGGCAGGACTGTGTCCATCTGAGGGCAGCCAGAGCCATCTCACTTTGGTTGCTGACAACTGACAGTAAAACTGTTTGATCAAGAAGCTAATTTACCTAGTGCAGAACAACTTTACTTTAAAAATAGCTTTGCTGAGTTAGTGCATTTGATACAAGTGAAGTAATTTACCTGCAAGATGCACAGTGGTAATAGCACCTACATAATATCCTGTGGTGGATGAAAACTGTCAGAGGGCTGGGAAAGGAAGCTATAACTGCTCTCATTTAATGGGTAGAAAAGGAAAGAGGGTAAAAATTATTCCTAGTGTGAAATGGCAGGTGAGTGGCTAAGAAAAGCCAACCATCAGGTTAACCAGACTGCTGCTTTTGCTGCATATTCACAGTGTAAATATCAAGAGAAAACTTCACTTTTAGAACAAAGTTATGTGTTCACTGGAAAGGTAAGCTACCCAAGAGCAGTGCTCGAGAGCATATACAGGTAGCAAAATCTTTCAATGATACATGAAAACCACAACACTGCCAACATACATCTTTTTGTAAAGCACTAGGAAACACTGCCAGAGCAGAGAACTAGAGCACCCTTTCTTAACCTGGACTTGACTCAAAGCAGATTCAGGTCACCAAAACCAGAGTCCCAACAGTCTTGTCTACAACTGACCACAAGAGCCACCTCCAAAATTACAGATGTCTGTTACCTTAACAAATCCAAATGTGGCCTTCCCCCTTGTCCCAGAGCTATCTAAAACCAAAATGCTTCTTCCAACAAAATCAGCCTGTGGCCTGAGTGAATTATGAGGGGGAGAAATCAACACTGTCATCTGCTCACAGAACAATAATTATCTCTTGTGTGCTACTCCAGAAGCAATACCGTTATCAAAAGCATCATGCCTGTAAAATAACACTTCTGGGAATGGTGCCAAACTGAGGGCTCACTGCTTCTGCTCAGTTTGTAAAAAAAAGTCAGTCTAGGTGTCTGTCCTGCTCCTAACTTTTCTATCAGGAACCAGGTCCTCTGCTCATCCATACCAGGCAGAACAATGACAAGAACCAACCTAGAGCCATCCCTGTGGTCAATTAAGGCACTAGGCATACAATGACACCAGGAGCCAGGGGTTTCTTGGGGGCATTAAAACAAGCAGTTGTTGAAAACATTATGGCATAACAAACTTCTGCCTCCAAACCAGTGCACAGAAAGGCACTGTTGTACTGGGAACATTAAAAACTAACCTGGTGACAAACCCACAGAGTGTTAGAAGGTCACTAAAGACTAGCACAAGAAGACAAAACGATGGTAACAAAAGAAAGCACTGTATCATCAACATCTCTGGGAAAGTGGTGGTCCTGGGCATTCACCACTTTGTTTCCCACATTGCTGCTTCCCTAAGGGTTGGCATCTGATGAGGCACTGAGCTGACTGAGCACAAGAGAGCCTGGGGATGGGAAGCTGCTCAGAGGCTCTGCCACTATAGCAAAGTGAAGGAAAAGGAATTTTTAAATAATCATCTGACACAAAAGTAATTGTACACTTTTCTGGCCTCTTCTTCTTATGTGTGACCAATAAAACATTAGAAAGAAGTAATACAGATCCAGGAGAACTTGTAATTTTGGATTACATAGGAGATAATCAGATTGCCACTGGTTTTGAGCTTGTTGAGCTTGTTTCTGACACACTGTAATTCTGAAACTAAGTTGTTGTATCAGCCAGTAAGTGACAAGTTCAGTGCTAATCTATAAAAATTACAGCCTCCTTACTGCTCAGCTCATTAAACTGACTCTGTCTCCTGGCCACTCATTCATCTTCATAATCATCCCCCATTCAGCTACTAACCTCCTCTGTGTGTGCAGTTTACAGTACATCAGGAAGATAAAGTGGACTGATATTTGCTTCTAAAGAGCAGTGGCTTTTAATTTTTACACTCACTTTAAGTAAAAAGATAAGATAATTTAATATCACATTTTCAGCTCAAAGATTAGAAAAATGAGAACATATTCAGATTTTATAGCAACGTTAACTTTCTAAATGTAGTTATGTTTCCATAGCACAGCTGAAATATCTGTGAAACAACACACGTCTCTTGCATTGTCCTGCCAGAGAAACAAGGAGAGAGTCATGAGTAAAACAAGATAAAGTTATGAGTTTGGGTTACCCTTGAGAAACAACATGCCTGGCACAAGAAAACCCATGGAATACTGCACACAGCATGCCAGCCACTGGCCAGGATAAACTCCTAAGGAGTGCTGCAGGCCCTGTGCACCTGAAGAAAAAAAATGAGACTTCCCCAAAAGTGTCCTTTCACCCCTGAAGGGGCAGTGGACCATGCATGAGATACATGGACTATAGAATAAACAAACGTGCAGGGCACAGAGCAGCTGCTCCAGGGGCAGGAGGTGACAGGGATGGTTCTCCCAGCCTGGCTGCCTGCATGATTCCTGATTGGTTTGACCCCTGTACATTATAACTCCTGGTGTTGTAATAATTCACTGATTTCATAGGTAGAAGAGATGATACAGCGATGTGGGTTGACTGATATTCAAGAGACTCTAGGGTTTCCACAATCTGGTACAAGAACATACAGAAGACAATATACAAAGGTTTTGGTGGTTTCACCACTGCTTATGTGTTTGATGTCAGGTTATGTACAAATTATTAAATACTGATTCTGATTCTACATTTAGCCCTACATCACTGCCCCATCACTCTGCAGCAGCTGCAAACCTGGAGATGTCTACAACTGATCCTTTGCTTCAGCAAGAGCTCAAAGGAAGGGGCACTCCTTCCTCATCTCATCACCAATTTGCCAGGAAGGAACTGGGTATTAAACTTCCACTATAAACAAGGACCTTTCATTCCATTGGTAATGGAGCAGAAAATAAAGGAAATACAACTTTTTCAATGCATTTCAGCCAGATTGGACACAAAAGAGCTTACTGTCTGTGCATTTCAATCTTAGAGGACCTCAAAGTACAGCCTCTATAAAGCGGGTCTTATCAATGAGAAGATGTAATATTTTTTTAGTCTGATCACAACAAAACACTAAGTTCTGTTTTCAGTAATACAAAATAGCTTATTTGCAAAAATTAGTCACATCAAGTAGCTAACAAAGGTTACAAGAATTGTTATGCTCTCTCTTATGTCATATTTAAAGTCAAGATACATAGAGCAAATAAGGTTTGCAGGTGACACATACAAGCAGATACAAAAGGACATGCAAAATAAGTATATTGCTATACACACCACAGCAGACCCAGCTGCAGGATAGGGCCCTCATGAAACAGAAAGGGAACGTCCCAACAAAGAGCAGTTGAGCAGGAGCTTCAAATATGTTCCCTAATGATTGCCACAGTGAACACTTTTCTAGCAGGGAATAAGTCTCTTATCAGCTTCACTGATGTGTGTAAAGGACCAGACTCCATGGGGAATACAAAAAGTGATAGTGCAGCCACTGGAGAGCCACGCAGGGCAGATACTGAGAAATATGCAGGTGGAAAAAGCAGCTACCAGGGTGCTGTGGTGGCTACGGAGTAGAGGGACAGACAGATCTAGGTTGATTCCTCTCCTGCCTGACTGAAATCCTTGGCTTGAACTTCAGCACAAGTGTTACTGAGACCAGGGCACATTTGGAAACATTATGCAAAGGAAAAAAAAAAAATTGAATTCTAGCAGGGTATCTCAGAAAAAGATATTAGAGAATTGTGACTTTAGTAAAAAAACATATTACAAGTTAGTATTTTTATAAGTCTAATTAAGCAACTCTTAGGAGCATAAATTACTTTTTAAAATTTACTGCTTTTAAACTTAAAAGTTCCTAATATATAGAGCAAAGAAGGGTTAGATGAGAAATAGAAAAAGTTATTTTAGAAAATTGCTATATTTAAAAGCTTTTCCTTTTCATAAGGGATGAAACATCAGTTTTAGAAAAAATTGTCCTGAGAGTAATGCACGGGAAAGGAGGGGAGTGAGCAGAAGCAGCACCAGTAGCATCTCCCAAAACAGCCTCTGCCCAGGAGTCAGAGCAGCCACTGGCTGCAGCCCCTGCTCTGGCTACACCCCAGCGCCTCCCAGCTCCTGCAGCCCTGAGACCTCCAGGTGGCTGGAATACTTTGGACTACAGCATAATTTATTAGCATTATTTGATATAGAACATGATGGATAATTAAAAGAACAGTAATGGGGAAATGTGGGTTTGGGGTCTGTTTCTCAAGCTTCTACCTTAGCAGGTTTAAAGCTCCTCTAAGGGAATGCTCTCACTGCATTTCCAATCTCTCCTGAAATAAAGTCCTTGCTCTCTGAGGAGCAGTACTGCACCCTCACTGCTTCTTCCTGCCTAAGATGAAGATGCTATAGACTTGACTCCCATCTCCCTGACAGTAACAGTGATGAGGAACGCACTCCTGAGGTTTAATTAATCAAGTCAGTTTCTCTCTTCTGCTCCTATTCAAAGGTTTTGGCCATCAAATTTGATCTTGTCAGAAAACCAATAGTTAATTACTTGCTCCAAGTACACTGAACCTATTCAATTCACTTTTCCTTCTTTGATTAAGTGAGTTTGTGGATTTCAAACAAACATTAGACAGAAAACCTCTTTGAAATGCATCCCACTCCTGTTTTATGTCCTGTGCATTGCTGAACATGGAGCCATTTTCCCCACAGAGCCATTTTCCTGGCCTGCTGCATGATGAGAACCCTTAAAGGCAATGGGGCTTGTCCTGCTCTGAGCTTACAGCCTGCACACAGAGTGCGATCCACATTACAACCTGTTCAGTGTCTCAACTGCCTTTACCATACACAGAAATATATGAGAGATGGAACAAGTGTTAGTAAAGCTCAGGAAACACTCATTCCCTGCCCAGCCTGACAGCTGGCACTGATGGGAAATGTGCATCTCCAGCCGTGAAGGGAAAAAGCTCTGCTTAACTGGACCACACTGGTCACAGTCCCAGCACTTCCAGGTCCCATGCATTCATCTAAGGATGACACTGGAAAGGAGCATATGAAGCACCTGGAGTGCCCTTTCAATGCATGCTGCTATAATGTGAAAATGCCTAAAAACGAAACAAAAATTGCAGTCTCAAGAGAGAGTCAGTGCAGATCCACAGATTTCACTCTACATATGTGAGGTCACTGTGAAAAGCGAGCAACAGGGCTATTCCTGAAGTGGTTACTCAAGGGATGGAGGAAGCACTTGTTTCTCTAATCTATATCAGTCTCTACTCCTCCCAAAGGAAAAAAGCAATCTAAATAGTTCCTGTATTTCACAGTTGTGCTCTTGTTTATTGACTATAAAATCTTTAATGTGACAATTATATTACTGCATTCCTAATTTACATTTAATCCTAAATTTATAGGCAGACTTAGCATTAAAAACAAATCAGCATTAAAACCATGTACTGATTGTTTAAACTACACAAAATAAAAGAAAACTTGGAAAGATATTATATTAGAGTTCTAAAAACAAGAAAAAATTTAAATTAAAAATTTCTGCCTCTGAAAAAATATAAGTACTTTCATATAGTTAGAAAGTATTATTATAGCCAATTGAAACTTTAAAATCACTTAGAACTGATAACTGAAGGGTGTTACAGCTAATTTTAAGGTTATGCAGACAGTTTTATATTGTTGAAGCAGTAATTTTTTAAGCAAGGAAACATTTACAAACTACTGTTGTTCTTGAAATCTTACTGATAGGTGGAGGTGGTTTTTTTCAGATTTACCAAGCCTATTTCCTTTTATAATTCAGAGATCTCCTGCCCCCTCCAATCCTGTTATATATTAAAAAAACTTGTGGTGCAAGGGGAGCCCTATGCTACAGTACCTGAGATCACAAAGACTTGAGGTTACAGGGTATGGGCACATTACCCAGAACTGCTACAAGGTTTACACCAGCCAAACCCCTTTTCCTGCCCCACTCATTCTCAGTTGCCTGCTGCAAACCAGCCCTTCTCTGTTCTGCCTTGGGAGACACAATGGGGAGGAAAGAAAAAAGGGGAAACGCATCTCTCTTCATCTGGTCTATTTTCAAACACAGCTGTGTTACTTTCATGCTAGAATTATTCAAGTCAAATCTGAATCTCTCTCATACAAAGTTAGGATGCCAAGCTCCCAAGAAAGAACAGATCCATATGTGATCACATAAAATGACAGAACTCAAATATCACCATGAAAAAATCCAACTTATTTTGAAGGACAATCTCCTGCTACAGAGATGCTTCTTGCAGCCTCTACCTTCTGAAAGGAAGCCTTTCTTGCAAGACATTCCAATCCCATCATTGCTGAAAGTGAATCCACCCTACAACCTGGATGCCACTCACCAGCTGCGAGGAGCTGGGTTTGCTGCCAAGGCTCTGCCAACACCAGCTGATGGACAGCACAGTGGGAAGTGTTCAATCTCTACCCCTCAAGATATAGAAGACACTGCTCCTGTCACAGGCTGGTCTTAGAGCAATGTGAACAGCTTTGGCAAATGCTTCTTCGGAAGTAAGACTGCAGATTCATCTGAGCTAAACCTTTATAAGTAACTTCCTTCACTTCTACTAAACTGCTCATGTTATTTCATCAAGAAAAAAATGTGGAAAAATTAAAAGCTTCCCAGCATGGAAATAAGGATTTTTTTCAGCACAAAAAAACTTGTTTTGCTATTTCCTTTTATTATGAATTTATAAAATCTTAAAATTGCTTTAATCCAAAGGCAAAGTCTAAATTTTTATTTGGTAAGATGTACAAAAATGGGCAAACAGATTTTGTTTTAACTCAACCTTGGTCACTTTTCATATGGTTCTTTGGAATCACCAGCTCATCAAGCAATTAGATATCCACAGGCTTCTAGAGGCACACAGCCAACTTCAGTGCACTCACATTTTTACTAGGTGCATCCTGAAGTAGAGAAATAATTCCAGTGTCAAAGTGGCCATATTATATTTGAACTCTTACCTTCATGGTCTGGGGGGATCTGTCCCACAACACAGCAGGGCTGGGCAGCAGCAATTATCACAGATCCTACTTCTAGAGCCAGAAGGATCCCAGCTGCACCACTGGAACTAATTAATTGGACATTACAGTTCTACTTATTAAAAATCTTTCCTTTTCCTGGTCTTAGCATCTGTCCCATGGGTTACAGCTGAAACTAAGAGCTATAAATGCAGAAGATGACATGACTCCCTGCTGTGCAGAGAATAAAAGCAGCAGCGCAAGCAGGAGAATGTGAACTAAATGTTTACTGTTCCTCTCAAAGACAAAATATCTTAAGTTGCAACGACAATTATAAATGAATTTTATAAGATAAATCTGAGGATGTAGCAGTATTCTTATAAAATCCTAAATAGAGTTGTGCCTCTCTGTTCTAGAAGTCTCTACAGGTAGAGACTTTTTTTTACCTCAAATACACAATACTTGCATATTTCTGCTTTGAGCACCACTTATGAGTTTAAAAAAAAAAAATCAGTTTTTTCTTTAAATACTATCAAGTTATATATTCAACTACTGCCTAGTCATTAAATACCTTTTTTACTGAAATACTGTTTGCTTTCATAATTAAGTATTCTAAATAATATTAGAAATGGATTTGAATATTTTTTGCTGCTAATCTGCTGCAGAGCCACTCAATCTATGAACAGAAATGCTAATATAGGTGCCAATTATCAGGAGACGAAAATTGATCATTGACACTGTAGAGGGTATATAATAAAGCAAGATAAAACCTTATAAAGAGCTCATTTTATTCTGAACCCATTAGTACATTGATTGAGATTATTGCAGAACACACTAGACAAATTGTCACAAGCACATCAGCTGTGTGCATACACCCCAGACCTTCTGTGAGCCTCACTGGGGGACACACATGATTGGAGCTGAGAGGGAGTGAAATTCCAGCTCTGCTGTAGCTTCTCCTCATCATGAGCAGAGCAGGACAACCCAGTATCTGCTTTGTGGAAATGTGTCTTTGACACATCTGTAGCCAACTGAAGAAAATACTTGGAAAAAACTTCCACACCCCTTCCCTTCTTGGAGACTGCACCCTCTTGGTTACTGACAGAGGAAATTACCTTATAAAAAGTCAAAGGTTTGTTCAGAGTTAGATTTGAAGAAACTCTAGAGATAGAAAATCCAATTTTCATCCAAAGGGAACCCTTCATAACAAACCCTTGGCACAGACAGTTGTGATGGATGATATTCTTCTACTCAGGTAGCACAGGGAGGAGGTGCCGAGTTCTATTTCATACCTTAGTCACACAAGACTGGCAATGCATGGGAGAAATGTAGCATTATGATTCAGCTTTGCTGACAAACACAGGAAATGTCTGGAAAAGAAGGATGATACTCAGTTCCAGGAGCTGGGCCACAGGAGTGCCAAACTATTCAAGTCTATTGAGCTCATAGCTCTGCTGGGAAAAAGCCTTTACAAGTCCAAATTAAAAGGCAACCATTACCATTATAGGATTTTACAAAGAACAAAGTTTCTCAATTCAGCTAACACCTTACTAAAAGGTGTATCAGGTTGGTTTGTGAAAACAAATTCTGAATTAATTTGAGCTATGTCAACAATCAATTTGCTAGCATGGAGTCTGATTTCAAAACAAAAGTATTTTAGATAGAATGAAAAGGTTTTCCCTAGACAAAAATTGTTTCTATTTTGGGTCATATGATTCACCCCATACGCTCAAGGAAAACATGAATACATGAGGGGATAAATACCCCGCATATACTGAATAGAGGAGGGGCCATAAGCATCATCCAATAGGGAGTGATCTCGTGCCTCTGCAGGAGAGGCCACAAGCACCAGGACACCCTGCTCTTCCACTCCAGTTTTGGCTCAGGATTTAGACTGCCACAAACAAGTCCTCTAACCATCAAGTTTTGGGGTTGTTTTCTGTCCCTCTACATACTTAACTGTCCCTATAGCACAGAAGCAAATCAACAGGAAACATGACCTGTTGTGCCAAAGCTGCATTACTCATTGACCCAAAAAACAGGCTTTATCTTTGCAAGATACCCATGACACCATTAGCAAAAAACCATTACCCTTCCATCCCTGTTCATGTTTTGATGAGACTGTTTGCAGTAAAAAGCATTTACTATCACACACATTTGCAAAACTATAGAAATTTCCGTACAAAAATAGTTAATGAGAAGTCAGTTCAATTTATACATAACAGCCTGTCAGAGGCCCTTGGAGTTCACAGGGGCTTAAGGATGTTTTGTATATCCTGAACAAGAACGAATAAAGGCTGTCAGAAAAAAAATTCTATGGTGATGCCATGGTATAAATCCATCCAGTTCTGCAAGGATGTGCAGCCCTTCAAATAGCATTTGACTGTGCCATTCTTATATTCGTATCTCTGATTTAAATTACAAACTGAGAAAAACATTACATAGCACATAGACAAAATTCTAACAAGCCCAGAAGTGCAGGATCAAGCTGTTCCAGGGGATGGGACTTTTTCCATAGACAGCTGGCCTTTCCAACACACTGAAGGGGCTGCTGAAGTTCCTGTTGTTAATTTCTGTCACAGTAAAAAAAAAAAAAAAACCCAAAAAAAACCCCCAACAAAACAAAACCAACAAAGAATAAATCATCCTTTACATTATAGCCTTTTTACTTTTTTTGAATAAATAAAATTTATTCAGAAGTATACTTGATGCACCAAAACCCTTCTTTCAGCTTAGAGCAAGAGTTGGAAGAAGCTAGTATCTGTCCCAAATACAGCATAAAAACATTTCCACTCCCCAAGATATGCAGGTTTCTAATACAAAGACAGATGGTGTAGCACAAGTTTTATTTTGTTTTAAAACCACAAAGTAGTTTAACTCTTAAGAAAGGTTTTCTTTCTCATTTCTTCCTCCACCTCCTGCAGTCACAGGACTCTCCATTCAGCAGCAGTCTGCATTTCAGTTAGAAAAGGGAAAACAGTCTGAGGAACACTCTTCCTATCTCAGCAACAGTGGAAAAAGCAAGCAATTTCCAGATGGGAGAGCCCAAATCAGAAGTCTGAGCTAATAAAGAACAAGGAGAAAGCTAAAGAAGCTTCAGAGCTAGAAGATTAAAAGAAAGAAAAAAAACAAACCTTACAGCACTTTTCATCACCTCTGAATGTCAATAAGAGCTCCTGGTAGCAAATACAAGTTACATCCCTGCCCAGGCCCAAACTCATAGTCATCCCTATTACACATCACAAACTGGGTTCCCAAATTTCTCTCTGGCTCGTTACTTCCTATGAAAGCTTCTCTCTAGGGATATCCAGCAGTCATTTAAATTCAGCCTTACCTGTCTGGAGCTGTAAAACTGTCTCTTGAATTCAAAGTACCAGCACATCCCATCCCCTCAACTGTTGAAGCCAAAATTCCTTTGGCTTGGGAGGTTGCTGCAGACTCAACGTGCTCACCCAACAGTAGCACTTCCCCAGAGTTTGTTTTGGGTTTCACTGTTAGAGACTCCTGTACCTACAGCCATGCCTCACAGGATTACTGCTCCTGGACTAATCAGTCTGATAAACGACAGACCTGAGCAACCCTAAATCTGGGCTCATTTCATAGCCAATATAAACCTTTACTTCTGAACAAAAAGATCACTTAAAGAAGTTAGAACTGATTTTTTTTTATGAAATACATTTCAATTTGGCATGTATGCTCTAGTGACTTGAATAAAGGCCTAAAACTAAACACACCTGTTTCTTTAGACTAAGCAACACAAACTGAAGCAGACAATGAACCATACTATTTAATCTTTTTCCAATCTCACTTAACTTAGTTTTCAGATGTTAAGCAGGTTTTTCTGGTGTATGAAAGTTGCTTCTGCAATTTGCTAGAGTTAACCTATGTATACTATCACACCACGTTCAGGTGCTCAAACACAAACTTATTATTTGTCCACAGTACAATACTCCAGGGGTTTTTTAATTAATCATCTTTGTGTACTTTTCATTTGATGGGAGAAATGTACATTATAAGGATAAAACTTTCAGTTCATATACAATGTAAGACTTTCCTGTGGTAGCCTGAGATGACTTAATAGGAGGAAAAAATATCTTATGACATTTACTTAAACCCCAAGATACAGATAAAATTGAGAAGGGCTCAGAGCTAAGTATTTTGATTTAATCTGTGAAGCAATAAGGGCATCAGCGAGAAGTTCATGTCCTTGATTCCTATACCTACTAATTCTGAAATCTGTACTGCTGGCTTTATTCCAGATAGAGCAGGAACATGATTGGATCTAGGCAATATAAAGAATTATGGGCTTAGATACCTTGATGTATGACCACCCATTTTTATTCACAGCAGAATTTATTCAGAAACCAAAGAGACAAAGCAACATTTAGATGAAGAGCAGACCACCACCATTAAAATTTTTTCAAAGTCATTTGATAATCATAGACTTCACCTTGACAAAAATGTATTAATATGAGATCAACTACTACAGGAAATCTGTGAAAGCTTCAATAAACAGCATTATTTTTAAAATTAATTAGATACCTTGACATTCCTATTTTTCTCAAAAAGTATAGATTATATTTATACTACTAGAAGTTAAAACATCTACTTGATGAGAGTGGCTACTTAATCTGATCTAAAAATACAGTAATGCTTACACTCATATATTGTCAGATGGTACTGTAACTGTTCTCTTTCCATTTCAACTCCTTTTGTGCAAGCAGATTTCTGCATGAAGATATCATGCACATATTTGAAAGAATTTACTCTGAGAATTTTTGTCTCAAGCCTTTTTTCCATATTAAAGAAAATACTGAATCATATAGGAGTTGATATATGAGCAATAAATAGGGAGCAGAAAAATCATAATGAGCATCTTTGTATTTTCAGAAAGAAAATGCAAAAATTGTCAACTTTCATTTGGTGCAATTTTTAAAGTGCTAATAAAAGCTATGGCATCCTAAATTTTTTTCCACAGTAGGCCAATCTGCCATTGAATTGCAGTCTTAATGAAGGCCTCTTGAATTTGACTGTATACTAATGAAATACAAAAAAAAAAAACCCCACAAGAATAAAGCAGATCTTAAATATCCATGTACATTGATGTGCATTTTATGTGCAGGTGTACCTTACATTCATTTATTCAGCTATCCACTGCTATGATGGGAGGAATATTATTCCTTACTTCTACCCATTTTAGGATTTTGCAATCAAAATTAATAGCAAGGACAGTTTTACCACAGCTACTGCACCCACAGATGCTGTACATAATCTTGCGACCAATTTCTAATTATTTTTTTTTAATCACAGACGATAGTGACAGATGGCACTTGGGGAAATTCAGCATTATGGGTGGGGGTAGCTATGAATAAAGACAAGAATAGATGTAAAGCAACATGCACATCAATATTTTGCCAGATTTGTTTCTATCAAGTGATAAGGAAACAATGTTTTGACTATAACCTCCACCAACAGCTAAGACAATGTTTGTTTTCCTTCTTTCTTTGGAAGGAAATCTCTATTACTGTCCAATCCTAAAACATGCTGGAGTGTGAAAAAAGGTAACACAGCTCCACTGCCATTTAGTGCAGTGACAGCCAACAGAAGGTGGTAAGAATACATGGGGTCAGAGACCCGCTGAACACAAGGGATGAAAATATTTGGAGTTTCCCACCACAATCACTTCCCCTAAAGATCTGTTTTCCTGCTTTTCAGTGTCAGCCAAATATGAGAAGCACAATCCTGCAAGTAGCATGGAATTAGGAAAATTCTCTTGTCAGCACTAATTATCCCAACTGTAGGCTCTTACAGCATGTCACACACACGACTCACGATTTTCCATGATTCACTTGCTGGGCAATTACCACTATTTATATATCCAACGTACAAAAATGCACGGGCCAAAACCCATCATTAAAATATTTCCTGACAAGAGAACAGGTGCATTTCCACCCCAGCTACAGCACACAGCCCAGGAATACAAATGCAATTTCCAAAGATAACTAAAAAAAACCCTACAACTCACATGAACTCTGTAGTCAATGAGGCCCTGCCCTAATTACCTCCTGGGCCCTCTACACACCCACCTTTCATCAGACTTGCACAGTAACTTAAGATTTTATGTGAATTTCAGTGATGCTGCCTTCTCTACTTCTGCTCTGCAGAAGGTGCTCAGGGCTGGTGCTGCTGAGGTACCAATCTGACCTGCACCAGGCAGAACACAGTTCTACCCAGCCAGGCATGGCATGCACTACATATCTGCTGGCTTTATACTTTTCTGCTGGTTTTATGCCAAATCTTTTGAAAAGCCTGAGTAACTCAGATTAATGGTGTCTGATGTAGCATAAGGTCTGCTGGGATAAAGTGGCCACTAAAAATATTAAGGCAGTATTGCCCCCACCGGCTTTTAAAGCATCAGATATAAAAGTGTGGATGAGCAGACTTCAGGGCTTCCTCCTGTCTGGGAAAGGTAATTAGGCTCCCTTCCTATAGGATGACATGTTTTACACTCCAGCCACACCTGCCTCTGCACTCTTGCCATTTCCTGAGGGGGCTTTTTGATATCATAAGCTCTCATTTAAATTGGATCATTGGAGCTCAATGTTGTATCTGTTCTTTACCCTGGAAACAGAATCAGGCCATAGAATGCATGTAAGGCTGCTCTAGCCAGCTGTGAATACAAGTGGAGTTTCACATATATAATTTTTATTTTCTCTGTTGCTAAGTAGCAAGAGTTAAATTCTCTTCCCTGATCATCACACAGGTTCTCTTGAAGTCTATTCAACAGTATCTGCTTATATTAAACTCCAGTTGATGTCAATAGGAGTGCTGTAGTCACAGGGAGAGCAGGACAATTTTGAAGGAATGTGTTATGTGGTCAAAGAAAAAAATTGACCCTTACCTTTTCAATATTCCCTTTGCTTCTGCTTTATCAGAGTTGCTCTTATAATTTCGTGGTGTTGAAAACAACTTTGTTCTTTTTAATATATTGAAGTTCTGCAGGGAAATTAAAAAATTTCTCGTAAGAGAAAGTAGTAATTTAATAAACAAGAAAAACAATATATATGATTATGTTTAGTCCTTTTTTTCTACATTACCTGACAAGGGTACTGTCACAGAATACTGTTCTGCTCTAACCCATTGAGTAGTTGAGCACAAATACAACTCCAAATACCATCCTACATACAGGCCAGGCCATTATGCAGAAACCTCAACTCAGTGATTACAGTAGTGTCCAGTTTCATAACTGTGCCATGACCAGTGGTAGCAGAATGGAAGCTGGTAAGCAGCATATTCCTTAAAAAAATTAAAATGAATTAGCAAGCCTCACATGTAGAGGGAAAAAAGAGTACAAAGATTAAGAGTCACTAATCAATCTGTGCAGTTTGAATTAATTAGAAACTAATCCTATACAGGTAAAAAAAAGAAGAAAGAAAAAGATAACTATGAGTGAAATGAACAATAAAAAGCACAATGAAAATCAATTCCTTTTTCATAAAAGCTAGCCTTCCTAATTAATTTCCTGTACAAATTTATTGCAAGACTAATTTGAATTACATAAGTAACTACCCAATCTTCCACAGGAATTCCCTGCCTCACACTTCTGAGTTCTTGCTCCAGTTGATCTTTTCATACATGAAATAAAACTCCCTTAGTGGAAAAGGGGAAGAGGAAACAAATGCCTGTCTTCCAGGGATGCAATCAATAAGCACTATCCTATTCAAAGCAGCTAAGAAATATTTCAAAGGTAACCCCTGCTTGACTAGAAAATGTCAGTGGGAAGACCCTAGAAGAGCAGGTTTTCACACTTGAGAACTAAGGAATTTGAAGGAAGCCAACTTTGAGGATGCTGATTATGGGACATTAATTCTTTGACGTCTTTGTTACTCTAATGCATCAATAAGTTGAAATACCCAGCACAAGCTGCAGCTTGGTGAATGTATGAAAACCCCACACACTGAGCAGCAGCAGAACAGAGCCCCAGTGGGCAGCACTGCAGGCAGGGCGCCCAAGGCCATGCTGCATCCTGCACAGCCGTACTGGCAGTGTCCCCTGCCAGCACCAACCCTGCAGCACAGGCATGCAGCCACAGCAGGCACCCCGCACCCTCCCACTGCTGCTCCAGTGTCCTCTTCTTTAAGAAGCAGTATTTCCACCAAAATGTAACTATTTTAACACCTGCCCACTGTCCAGTGAAGGTGGACAATCCCATGGCTCTGCCAGGTTGTCACCTGCCAGGCACTGGGGCAGGTCCTGGGGAGCTCAGGACTAACAATCTGCGCCTCCAAAGTGACATTTGCCTGTTACACCAGCAAAGAGCTCAGCTCATTTCAACTCTCCATACTTGTGCCAAAGGGAGTTTTCTCTCTCAGCCCAGTTTTGTGAAAGCTGCCTATTTTTTCCTAATTAGAAATATTTCTATTATCTACTCCACAAATAGATGGCAATATTAACTTAAGATTTTTTTTTCCCAGATGCAAGAAAATTTGCATCTCCTTTAGCTTTTCAGTATCAAGGGAGGCAGCTAGCAGCAATATCAAAGTCTCTACCTGACATAGAACACAATATATTTTAATATTGTTAGTATTACTTGAATAAAGCTTTTTTACATACCAACGACCATGAGTGCATAGCTGGATTAAATCATCTCAGTTGAGAGTGGGTCTGATTTGAAAAAAGGCTTCCAAAGGGAGCAAAACAGGTAACATGACAAGCTCGTACCTTCTCAGAACCAGGATGGGGATGGAATATATGAAGGAGAATTTGCTAGAACTTCCAGGGTTAGTGAAGATCATCTGCTTCGGACTTTGCTTTCTGCTTTGTATGAGATGCGATATGAGGTTTCCAGCAGTGTATCACCAGCTCAGGGTTTTTTAGGGGACCTGAGTCAATTTCAACTGGTCACACCTTAAATGGTTTTCCTCAGTAAATGCTCAGAAGTGAACAATAATGAAGCTGATGTTGACATTCAAGAAATGCTTAAAATGTTCTCCATTTCTATTGATCTGATGGGCAATGTTATAGAACTATCACCAGACTTAGTCTCAGCAGAGATCCAAACAATAAGATTAGTGAATTAATAGTGATATTGAATTAAATCATTATTAAACTGCAAAGCAAATATAGCAGATAATTAACTCACAAGTCGAAAGCAACAAGCAATCTTTGTCTAACAAAACCCAGAGACTAGAGAAAATAGCTTTTGAAAAAACCCAAGAAACACCAAATAACTCTGAAAGAACAAAAAAAAAAAAAAAAGCGTCAATAAGATTTCCCCCAGAAGAGTGAAATGGGTAACACCACAAATCTGTTTTGACTCTAAACATCAGCTTGGGCCATTTTACATGAAACAAGTCCGAAGAGTAGTTCAGGAAGCAAGCTGCATTTTTAAAATGCTAATTGAATCTTCTCTGGGTTTCACTGTTGTAATGGACACTCAGATTTCTTTCCCCACTTCACCCTCTGCAGAAAGCTGTTAATAAGCTGTTTTGCATCAGATAGTTCTTATACCCAGAAATTAGGAGAGGTACGACTGAGACAGACAAGATAATTTCCTCAGCTATTTTCAGCAATTTCTTAACAACCTTACCAGCAACAATACCCTCATTCATACAACCGAGCTCTCTGGAAAGGAATTTTAGTAGCTAGTGACAGTCTGAGGCATCTCTTATTGAAGAACTTAAAACAGGGAAACAGCTGCATATCTCAAGTGTGTAAACAACTATAGTTTGGGGTTTTTTATAAAATCTCAAGTGCTTGTTTGGATGGATTCTGTCATACAAACAGTGCAGTTGATTGCTGGAATATACCAAGTTTTTATTCAGTATCTCTAGGAATATATTCAGAATAACCTTACAAGCCAAGTTTTGAATTTTGTTTGGTTTTGGTTTGTTTTGTGTGTGGCAGCTTTTTAGATTAGTTAGCTTTGGTTGGATTTGTGAAGGTTTTTTTGTGGTGGTTTTTCTTCTTGTTTGTGTGGGTTTTGTTTTTTTGAGGGAGGGTTTCAAGTTTTAGGGAATCACTTTTACTTTGTTTAATTGAAGAGTGCCCAACACAAAGCTATAAACTCCCTAAACACTCAAAGGACTTGCTGCTCCAGTAGGCAACAAACATTTAGGATGAGACAGATCTGGTTACCAGTTAACATACTGGCAAAGAATATGAACTGCAGCATAATTAGAACACAGGACTGGCTATTTACCATTGCTCTTCCCACATTTAGTGC
Organism: Toxostoma redivivum; assembly: GCA_013397375.1. NCBI lineage: Eukaryota > Metazoa > Chordata > Aves > Passeriformes > Mimidae > Toxostoma > Toxostoma redivivum. The sequence goes on along the minus strand of VXBI01000139.1, from coordinate 1,322,916 downwards.
AATCATACTTTAATTCATGTGCAGTATTACAGTTAGAGTTTTCCTTAAGTGTTGAGTTATGTGTGACCAGATCCTCAGACACATTCTGATACACTACAGGAAAGAATCAAGAGCTGGAGAAATTCACCACTGAGGATTAAATCACCTAGCTAACTTGGTAGTTCTTCTGTCCCGATTCCTCCTATTTCAGGATAGGAGTTTCCCCCACAGGAAGACAAAAAGCCCCCAAGCACAGTCTGGTTCTGAATTACCCTCCAAATTCATTGACTGGAGAGAGATTTTAGTCTGAATTTTGGTAACATGACATTGATCCCTAGCTCATCACAGAACTGCAGTCACTTCCACATTCAGATTTCACATTGCAATCATTAATCACACAGGTTTAAGACAAGATAATATATCACCAGTTCTCTGGCCCAGATAAAGCAGCTGCTATATTTGCACCTGACCACTCACTGGTCTGAAATTGAGTGTCATTTATGAGAAGGTAGAAGACAATGAGTCTACTAAAGCTGTAGTACTTTAACAAGGCACTAATTCGAATTACACTCCTAATGGCACCTGGACATATCTAAGGACTTCATAAGTATTAATGTGCTTTTTATACATTAACCTGTAAATACATAACATATTTACTCTCAAAAAGCTCAAATGCTAATTATTTAAGCTGTCACTAAGTAAACCCTGGTTTGACCTTCCTTACCCCTCCACAGAAATCAATTCCCATACTGCACAGGATTAGGTGACACCGTTAAACAGAAAAGGCATTTTGTTTGCAATATGCAATTTCAATTTACTGCTGCTTGAATTTATATTTTGCATAGCTCTCCCTCAAATCTTGGTGAGGTTTTAGCCAAAAGTTTATTTTCCTGCCAGGGACTGAAACCTGAGTTAATTTTATTCACACTGAGCAATTAGCTACCAAGGTGTCAAAGAGTAAGAAAAAAACCAAAACAAAACAAGCCAAGCAACCAAACCAGCTAGAAAGAGGAGGCAAAAGTAGTCTTTGGTAATTTTAAGAGCAAAGTTGCTCCACGCTTCACCAGTACACTGAATTGTCACACACCTCCTCTAGCCAGCAGGACAAAAAGAAATAAATTTCAGCCCTTAGTTGATTGAAAGACGCTCAAAGTAAATCCATTTCTGTTTTAAATTGATGCAAAACACAAGAGTTGCAAAAGCAAGTGAAAACATATTAAGAGGTTTTCAACACTGTTTATGGTGACTACCTTGAAAATGTTCAGACCCCTTTAGAAACTGAGAAGCAACTTGAAGACAATAAAATTTCTAAAGCAAGACAATTCTTTAGAAGTTGAAATTTATTACAGTTGGTAATTTTACCTCACACACAATTTATTATTTTAAAGCAAGAAATGAGATAAAAGCATTAGCTACTTCCTATGTAGCATGGCCTTCTTACTTCCAGATATGTCAAAACAAAACATTAAACTGTGCTCATTGCAAAATAACTTTTCCATCTCTATCAAAAAGACCTCAGGAAAAGTTTTTATATTCTGCTTCACCCTACATGCATTAGTGAAGATCATTTGTTGTGAAGTTCTACAAAAGAAGAGATAAATTTAGTCCAAGGAACCAATTTTTCCATCTCTACTGAAAATGTCATATATAGTTCAATAGTAAAATTGTAACTATTTCTAGCATCCTGTGTCTACATCTATAATACTAAGCCATCTGAAGGGAGAACCAAATGAGCACCAGACATGTGAGCTTTACTGCTATGTGACCCATGAGGTAATACAGTTCTGGTAACAGTCAATTAATTTAACAAAAATACCAGAGAGCAGAGTTTTGGCAGTCTGGAGTAGGACTCTGAATTACTCTGGCAAACTGGGAAAAAACAACACCCCCAAAAACCAAACCAAGTCCCACCCCCTTTCTACAGTTTGAAATAAAACATGCCTGGGCACACATGTGCTCTAAAATCTGCATTTCATATCTGGTGACTGGTACCACCTGCTCTCCCTTTCAGCTGTGCAACCCAGTATTCAATGGTGCTGCAGTTTGCCAAGGTCTGAACTCAGCAGAGCATTCATGGAAGTACTGGGCAGGGAGAGAATGGAAAGATTTGTCAGCTGAGAACTTGGGGCTGTCAACTTTTTGCCATGTGCTAAGACACAGTGGCTACAGGGGAAAGCCGTGCTCATATATACTCATGTTTTGTCAAGGCTTTGCAGAGAGCACAGCAGTAGATCTCTCATTGAGCAGCATGTGACAGGCAGAAGAATGCAGCTTTATATTACAATAATTTTAAAAAAATCATGCAACTTTAGGTTCTAGGGTAGCTTGCAGCTTAATGTTGACAATGAAGAATAATTTGAGACTTATAACATGCTCATTTATTCTCTTCTCAGCTCTATACACAGTGCCTTATCACTTTAAGAAAGACCTTTCCCTCCTAAATCACATTATTTCCATTTACTTAGGGAATTACAACATTTGTACAGTTTATACACATGTAATACAATGGGATTTGCATAATATCAAAGGCATTAGTGCCTTGATTAGGAGAACCACCTGCACAACCTCTCAAGTATTAGTTTCTGGTTATTTTTTTAACCCAAGCTTTTCCATCTCATGTTAAAGCGCCCAGTGAACTGCCAAGTTTTATGTGGGCTACAGTGACAGGAAGCTGGCCCTGCTTAAGGCTCTGCTAATCACAAAAAGCCAATGTGTTTGGACATGAGATCATCTTGACTCACAGGAGAGCAGAGACACCATGCTCTGTTAATTCTGCTGCCAGGACAGCAGCATCACAGATGTGGTGCTGTATATGCTCCTCAACCAGCTAAGCAGAGAAGGAAATAAGACACCAAAGTCATCCTAAACATTGCATGGAAAGCACTGCTGTGTACTCTTATGACAGACACATCCTTTAAATCCTAGTGCCTTAAAACCCTGAATTAATTTGTTAATGAGAACATTCTCATTAGCATTTTCACACCTGTGGAGAGTCCTCAAATATTATTTTTATCCTTAAATCCTTATCTTGGGGAGAATTGGCTTCCACTGCATCAGCTCACCAGGTGCCCTAGCTGTCTGGTACTATAGACAGAAAATAGAGCAGTCTCTGTTCTAGAGCTCTGTGTTTGGTACATAAAGGCACTGCAATTAAAGGAAACCCTTTTAATAGTATGGTAGTATTTGGGCTCACTATTTCTGGCACACAATCCAAGACTATGCACCTATGTCAGAGAAGACCAACACAGTTATTTCAGAGGAAAGAGTGAATTTGCACTTAGTGCTTACATTTGGTGCACAGGAAGGGGCTCAATTATGCAAAACTGCTCATCATCTCAAAGACTCTGCAGAGTTTGAACCCTGATAATTGACAGTGCCACAGTTTAGGATGACAAAAATCCCTTCACACAGATTCACAGGGAGAGGTAGTGGGCTATTTTATACACGGGTTTAGCTGTAAAAAATAAAGCAGGCTATCTCCTAAAAATGAAAATCCCACCTTATAAATCCTGAACACAAGTTCTTGAGATAGGCACTTGAAAAACTCCAGAAAACAAAACAAAAACTAAATTGTAGTCCTCAAACTTCACAAAATAATAAAGGCTTCAATTTCTGCTTATTTTTGCTCAACGTCTTGTTAATCCAACACAGGCTAGAACAACTAAACCTGATACTTAGCTTCCCAAGGAAAAAAAACCCACCACATCTTCCACTGTAGCATGAGTCTTCCCCTTCAGGAATTCTTGTTGCCAGGTTTTCACAGATCAGTCTATAAGTTTTTGGTGCCATAGATCAGATAAGAGAAGAAAATAACATCAAAATACCTGTAATGTACCAAAACAGTTTTGCTACTTGCATGTTTATTTTGGTTCGTTACAATCTAACAATCAGCAGAATTTTATCTCCAAACTATCTCCCTCTCCACAGAAATTTTACTGAACAAGTCCTCTTGAGATCAGTAAAGAAGCCTGATGTGCCCCTACAGGCAGCGTTGTACTAAAAGCATTTGTGCAGGTACAAAACCTGCCAGGGATCCCTGCAGGGCATCACTTTCCAAGAAAACATTCAAGACTGCCCTTGCACCAGGCAGCCAAGGCTATTACAGGATATTTAACTCAAAGCCAGTTGCCTTACCTCCTTTACTACGTGCTGCTTCATTTACAAATCGTTAACATCTTTAGGTGAAGAAGAAAACATGCATCTCTGTGGCAAAAAAAGGGGGAATTTCTCTTACAAGGCTATAGATCTATTACAATATTTAAATAATGCTACAATTGTCTATGACACTATTATTAGGTTAATATTATGATTTCACTTTGTCAGTTCAACAAAATTACATATGGATGTCTTGTTTTTCAACAGCAGCTTACCTTGCTGTGTTTATTTGGCTTGGCAACTGGATTTCAATTTTTAAATAAATGTGCAAGTTGGAAAGAATTAATTCCATTAAGTAACCTTTTATAAATAAACAAAAGGGATCACAAAAAAGTATTTTTCTGATTTCTTGAGATTTTCTGAAGTTGCAGGAAGCTCTTCAAAAGGCAAAGAGAAAATAATATTATATCAGTGAAACTTGATGCCAAGAATGGAAAGAAAAGAATATAAAATTTAAATCTCTTCCTTCAATGCATTAAGACAAGATGAATACTTATTTTCCTAGTCTAGACATCAGGTAGTCACAACAATTTATTGCACTAAACCTATGTGTAAAGCAGAAAAGTCAGGTACTCCTATTTTCCAGTAAAGAGACACATGCTTCCTAAAGTGGATACTTTGCATAGTACCTGTGTTCTCCCTATGGTGTATTTGTGTTTACACAGTGGATAACTATTAACTAATAGGTTTTCTATTCTTTTAAGTTTCTTTCTAGAAATATTACTTAATGCTCTGCTAGGAAAAAAAATAAACGCAAACATTTTTAGGTGACAATTTTGTCATAAAGAACAAATTTCTTAATCCTTTGCATTGTGAGCAAGTGATTTTTATTATATAAAACTTTTAAACAATTATATTTAGGACTGTCAATTAAGGATGAGAAGTACATAAATCATGTGTTTTTTCCTCCAAAATTTCATTTCCTTTGTAGGACCAGAACCTATCACTTGCATTTCCACTGAGAATGTAACTTGCATCATGAGCAGTCCTTATGGATATTTTTAGTCTCATTTGCCCAATAAGAAAACAAGTATGTGACACAGCAGATTTTAGTTTTTTAGAATGAAAAATTCTACTTGCAATTGCTTTTATAAGCCCTCTCAAACACCACCTCCTGATTCCTAAACAAAGGACACCACACTTTGCAAGTGCTGTAGCTTAATACTTAAGAAAAAGTAGCAATAAATCTTTTTAGTTCTATTAAAATACCTCTTCACTCAATTCCTCACTGTATTAAAATCACTTTAGAAGGCAGTTGTTTAGCTTCTCCTTCTGTCTCCTGATCATATTTTTTCTTCTTTTCAAGAAGATGACAAGTGGCATTAAAATTCTGCTGTATGGGGAGGTTATAGAACATACCACAGATGTTATTGAGTGAAGAATGCAAAAGAGGGCTGGGGGAAACAAATGCATGCTGAGCAGACTCATAACTCAACTCTACTTGACACTTACTTTTATTAGGAAATAAATGATCACAGTTTTATTCTTCTGACTTTTTAAAAATATCCAATTAATTTATTTTCCTTATTCTTCGTGGTTTGTTGGTTTATAACCTATATCTGCCAAGGTAACACCAGCAGGAAGCACATCCTGAGCTCTCCTACTGATCTGCTGCCAGTAAGACTAAATCTCTAGCACTAGTCCATTTAGAAATTGAAAACACAGAAGTTGCAAGCTCAATACGTAACCAGGCATAATTTAGTAAGAATTTTCTCTATAAAATTACTATGGAAATAACATTTATTAAAATGTACGTTAAAGTTCTTGAATGACATCGAGAGACTTGATATACAAAGATTCAATTGTGATGATTTACAATGAATAATTTTTCTATCTTCCCATACTCAGCAAGAGGAAGAAGGGTTGTGTTACACACAGCACTTCATTCAGCAGAGGGCAAAGCCCTCCAGAACAGTGATAGTGTGGCTGTGCCTGGCAGCAGCTCAGTCAGCTGGGCAAAACCCCACCACCACTAAGCAAGCAGTTTTTATTCCAAGATAATTAGAACTCACAGAAACCACCAAACACTAATGAGCAAACAAATACACACGAGAGAAAGGAATTCAGACATATTGAGGCCAAATCTGCCCAGAGCACCAACAAATGCTGTGAGCACATACCAAAGAAAGACAATCTGCAGCATCTGAGAGACAAATAATCACTCTGAGATGTTCAACTTGTTGGCAGCTAAACAGTCTGCTAAACCCCAGAAATATGCAAGGTGTAAAGGGTTCAGCTTTGTCAGAGCTGATTTTCCACATGGAAACTGGCTGGGTTACAAAAACACACACAGCTGACAGTACAGTTCAAGTGTCAATTAAGATAAGACATCAAACAATTTACTAGTAATTAAGAAGCTACTCAGACATGACAAATAAATTTGCTACTAAAATTTGGTCACAGTCTTAAAGGATTTCTTACAATTGTCAGAGTGGAAGAAAGACTGAAAATTATGAATATGGGAAAATGAGAATTCAAAACAAATAGAGTTGAAATAAGAAATATACTGAGGCTGATTGCTATATAGCCCTAATATTACAGAAGACATGAACTGAATCTGGACTTGAAACAAAGTTCAGAGTTAAGAAGAGAGACTTGCCTCTGACCTAACCAGTAGCTAGAATTTTCTCCAACAAGTTTCATCTCTTTTTTCAGAATGCTCTCTTACCAACTGTGTGACTTGCTACCTACCTGCTAGTTATAATTTTGTAATTCATATTAAAAGGTCATGATTTCTGATTGAAATACTGTAAAATCTCTAATAAAGTCTTAACTTGTCTATGTATTGATATGTAAAAATGTAATTAGGAGAAGACAATTTCTTAAGGATATTTTCTGTTAAATTTCCTTTCTCCACTATATCAAGCCCTATTACTTGAAGCCAGGCACATCTATTAATTTAACTGACACTCAGTATCCACATGCCTAAACTAATACTTTCACTTGGAAGCAGGCTTGTCTCAGCTGAGAGCAGGTCCTTGGTAAGCATGGTTTATTTTTGTATCCCTCACAAATAGGGCTTTGGTTGTAGACTCTGCCTGAGGCCTCTACCTGTCTGTAGTGACATTTCCAGGGAGTCTGAGATCAAGGTCCTGTTATCGTCAGCATTTTGCAATAGTACACTAAGGGATCACCACTCTTCCAAAAAAGATATCTTCAGGAATGAAAGGGCACAACAGATGGACAAAAAGAGGGAAGAGGAAGTAGAGAAGAAAGGGCAGTCCAACCACCAGTAAAATAATTCCCTGCTTAGATTGAAGCCATGTGCAAAATTCAAGTTGACAACTGCTTTGGATATTTTGACTTATCAGATGTATTTAGTTAGCCAATACAACCATTCCTTTTTCCTCCCAATTGTTTTGGGGAGAAGGACGGATGTGGTATTTTACTCCTTTCCCAATTACCTTGATATATTTTCCCCCGTGTTCTATTTCTAGAGGTATTAAGATCCAGTAAAATCCCAGCAACCCCTCTAGACACTCGTCTTCCTCTTTGTTCCTCAGAATAGTAAATGCACCTTTCTAAAGGATGCCTTTATGGTAGTTTCTATTGCTTCTCCACCCCTTCTTTGGCAGCTGAATCAGCAAACTGACCCAAGTTAATGCATAATGTGGCAAAGCTGCTGCCAGTGCAAGAGGGGTGGGAGAGCCTTTGATGAAAGCATGAGTACCCCTTTCCAGCAGGACAGCATTAGTGGAGATCCCTTTCAGCCTGCCATTAAAGTAAGTCCTGCTCCATTCTCTTTCTTGGTCCTCAATATTGTGATTTCCAAACCAGCCCCTGCCCAATGCCCTCGTGGTGATGGTCTTTTAATCCCCTCATTCCTCACAGTTTTGGGTTTCTTCTGGTTCTGTTGTGCAGAACAAGTGTTCTGCACATTGTTCTTTAGCTCTTACTGTTGCCTCCCAAGCCATAGGACAATCAGGGCAGGAGGCAAGGAGTCATTAATGAGCATCTGATGAAAGGTAGTTTGACTGTTGCAATACCGGGAAGAAGCCAGAGAAAGGAAAATGAGCAGAAACTATGAGCACTGGCAGCACACAAGCTCAGAAAGGGGTTTTAGAAGCAGAACAGACAACAGGTAAAATCAAGAACAATGCTGCAGGCATTGGGGGCCAACAGGAGGATGCTTAAGAAACAGATGTGAAACAGTATGGATATGAAGGAGTGCCCAGGTCTTAGAAATGTGCAGGAAAACACTGGTGGGGCAAGGACATATGGGGGCACAAAAACAAGGCAAAGAAGACAGCATAAAAGGTTGTTATCCAGACAGATGGAGGAAATCTACATGGAAGAAGAGAGAGGGAAAGCCAGAGTGTGGTTGAATTGACAGGAACATAGCGATTGATTTTGTCCTTCAACTAATAAGTATCTGGGGCAGCCTAGGTTCTGAACTGTGTTTTCCAAGGAGGGGAAAAAAAAAAAAAAAAATCTCTCTCTCCTGCTTCAATCCCTTTCTGAAAGCCTTCAGTAAGCAGAACAGCCTCTCCTCTGCTCAGGATAACAGACATGAATTCATTAGGTAAAATTCACACCACCTCATCCTGCTTCCTGGCTGCACAATCCTCTTCATCCTGATTAAAGTGCAGTCTTGCTGGAGGAATACACCAGCCTCCAAGCCTATTTTTGTCTCAGTCAAGCACAGCTCCAAGTATCATTACCACATGGGGTTACCATTTCCTATCCCACAAGTTTCCGGAACAGCATTTTTCAGGTCAAAATACTGTTTCACTGAAATCAAATCACTTCCTTCAGAATGCAAATCTTTATACTTGTTAAATGATAGAAAACATTCAAAATTAAAAGCCATCTTAATACGTTACAACAAACTCTATTTCAAGATGGCAAAGGAAAAAACACTTAGTGTAACAGGATTTTTAAGAAATATTAGAAAAGTCAGGCATTCCCCACCCCTAATTTCTACTCTTTTTTCCATAAAGTTCCCTCATAGCAAAATTTCCTCTTGACCTTGACTCTTCCTCTCCAACACCTTCAACAGGCTTGTTACTGCTTTGGAAACCATTACATTATAAAAAAACTTTGGATCTTTGTCTTATTTGCAGTTATAAGTATTCCAGTTTTGCTAACACAGTACTTGTTTACAAGTGTTTAAAACACTCATGTTCTTTCAAATTTTTTAGTAATGACAAAGTATTTAGAATAATTACCCCTGAATCTTGTCCTCTTCCTGCAAAAATGGCAATTTTTCTGCTCAGCAAAAACTTGTCAGTCTCCAGTTAAAATATCAAACTCTACCTTCTCAGCCTTCCAGGGAGTAGAGTTGCTGATAATCTCTGCTAACCAAGCACAGTGAGTTCAGGAAGTGGGACTCTACCAACTTATTTTGTCCAAGTCTTTATGTGTGGTAGAAGAAAGTTTAATTCTGCAAAACTGAATCAGGAAAGGGAGCAGACCTCATACTTTATCACCAATGAATTAATCATGGCTCTAATCAGCCAGCATGATTTATGGTTTTCTTTTATGATAAAAACAGCCAAGTAGTATGTTAATTGTGGTAGATTCTCCACTCCCTCCAGTTATTAAATTAGGATATAGTTTTGCTCAAGCTAGAATTTAGCTGCTGAAGGCATTATATGCTCCTAATCGTTTTTATGGAACTGCTCTTTGTTACCAGGTCCTGTCACCATTCTTGTAACAGAAGATAATAGCTTCTATTTTGCACTAGCTGACAAAACATGCCAAGTTTATCTCTGTATGCCAATTGAAAACTAAGCTTTACAGCTAGCACAAATTGAGACAGTTTATTTTGTAATCCTGTACCTGATGGTGACTGAAACTAGTTTTTGTCAGTTTGGTAAGCCAAAATTTATGGCACATTTGACAACTTCAGAAAAAACACTAATCTAGAATGTTGCATATTACATTAGTGAATGTTTCTGTGAGCTGTATGTTGTTCATAAGATTAATGTCAGAGCAACAAATTTACAATCATCACAAATAGGAACTGAAACGACCATCTCTACCACTGTTAAGAACTAGAGGGCAAAGTTCTCAAAAAAAGTAATAAGAATCCATAAATTGACAAACACCAACCAGCAGAAATTCAGGTGTACACCACTCCAGTAAAGAAAGAGATTTTTCTTTGAAGTCTGTGCATTGCCATTACTAATAATTAATGGTACAAATTATGGGATCAGATATGGGTCTTCTGATGTGAGAGGAAAGGGAGGGTACTGACTCACCCAGTGAGAACACACAGAGTCTGTTACTGGTTCTAGTGCAATACTTTAATTAGCATTAAAATGCATTATATTTAGCCCTATATTTCATCTAGAATTGTACAAATCAATCACCTCATCATAGCAATTGTTTTAAAAAAAACATTCTGAGTGTGAAATCATGATTTGGTCTGTGCATTCAGATCTCTAAAGCAATATAGTCCTAAACCTTCTTTAAATGGCCAAAAGTGTAAGAAAAACAGGTTTATTAACTAGAGACATATTTCAGGCTAGAAATATATATTTTTTTTTAATAGATCAAAGAGTAGAGTCTACCACTATGGAATGAAACTATTTGAGCATGGAATATCTTTTACCTGCCTGACCATCCAGAACATAAAATTTTGTTGCCCTTAATGCTGTCTGATGAACACAATTACTTTTTCTTTCTGGAGTTTGTGCTCAAACAGCCTGACTGATCAAACAGTAAGGAGTAATGGAGAAGACACAAGATATTTCTCCTTTCTTCTTTATACCTGAAAACTGCAGAAACAAAAGGAGGGGCAGAGAAGAACATTAGTCAAGTACAGGATAAAAAACCTGCAAGAAATAATGAGTGAGGTGAGATGTCAGGACAGTCTGCCAAAGAAACAGCTCTATAGAAGATAACAGGCACCATGGGGAAATACAGATGTGTTGGCAAAAGGCATAAGACAAAGAGCATGGGGAAAAGGTACAGGTATTTACTGGGAGCTGGAGGGACAGATACCAATAATTGAGGATGATACAGTAGCAGAAGCAGAATCTTACTGAGGGCTGCACCGTTACATAACTGTAAACTAAACCAGGAGCCTCACTCTCTCATTACTCTTTTCTCATGAAGCCAAAAGCACATTTCATCTTTCTTCAATACCCTGTTCTCATGGAGTTACTGCATTAGCTCAAACAGCATAGATCTGCACTGCAAAGCTTAGTACTGACTTCTAGAACTGGTTCCTTCACATGTAAAATTTCTTAAAAGTTTGCAACTTCAGAAGCTCTACCCAAGAGAATGCAAGTCTAGCACATTTCTCATGAATCATCAAATGGGCTAATACAGAGTAATAACAAGATAACACTGCTTGGACAATTGTTACCATCTTAATCCCACAATTGCCTCTGCCTGCCCTGCACCCCGGGCAGAGGCAAGCTATAGCTCCAAAGCTGGGTTTATGCACATGCCTGAGCAGCTGTCAGCATCACATTGACAAGCACTGCCTCTGTAACGAGGTTTACTTGGTCCCAGCTTGTTATCCAGGTCCTGCATTAACCCACCATGAACACATCCCTGAGCACTGAACCACCTCTAAATTACTCTGACAATCCTTTAATCTTTAACAGCTCTTCATGTTTTTTTTTCTCTGCATCAACTACACCTGCAGATAGCAAATTACCAATACCTACAGAGTGATTTGCAGAAGTGACAAGTACCCATCCACTCACCTTATGATTTCAAAAGTTTCCTAACATATCAAGTACTTAAAAAATAAAATTCACTGAGTTCTTCAGTGTCAGACAAGTTTATAGTATTAACCTTGCATCACATAGCCTCATGTCTAAAATGTATCTACAGCTAATGACAGACATTTTTCTCTCTCATACACACAGTTTCCTATAATAGATCCAATTTAAGGATGAGTTCATTAATACTTGTCACAATATCACAATTGATGACAGTGCCATACACAAGTCTAGGCATACATTAACATGCCTGGGGTTTTTTTATGGCAGGGCTAGAATAGCAAGTAGTTAATAATACATGTAACTACACACTGAAAGATGGAGAAAAAAATACCTTTCACAGAAAGTGTTGAATAAGGCAGAAATAAGAAGATGAAAAGAAAATTAGAAAATGGAAAGAAAGGAATAATCATGCCATATACTAACATACCAAGTTTGGTTTTCATGACTCTGTTGAACTCTGAAATTTAAGTTTTGTGCATTTCACATTGTAGTCTTAACAGCATTTCAAGAATAAGAATATTAGCTTGTTGTTAGATGGCATGTAGCATCTAATAGTCTTTAAAACTACTACATAGCAAATCTACCATTTAGAAAATTGAAAATCTTATAGCATCAGTGTTCTCTTGTGTTTATCCTAAGTACTGGGAAAATACTTTCTGTGAGATGTGGCACCATTTCAATATCTTTCATGACAATCATAATACCAGATGTATTGTTTTCCCATTATTAATACATACTGATAAATTTTATGATAGAGGGAGAAAAACCTGTTTTAAAAACACAGAGTAATGAAGTTACAACACAAGAACAAAGCTGTAATTATAATGTACAGGTCTGAAGGTATTTAGTGAAGTATTATTAAACACATGTCAGTAAAACTAAAACCTTGGGGAAGACTATAATTTGATGTCCATCCCCAATATTCTTCTTAACATTAGCCTCTCCGAAATATTTAAGTACTAGACACTACTGTCCACGGACTTATCCTGCCAGAAGTGAGGAAGCAATGAATACCCACACCATAACAAGTTCATAAAATGTCTCTGTACTGACAGAAAACCTATTTCCAGTATCCCACAAATAACTCAAGTTATGAAATCATTTATTATTTCAGCTGCAAGCAGGGAGCATACTAAGATGCATTTATAATAGAATGGGAAGAGGCATGCAGTGAGTAATATTTCAGTGCAATTAAATATAATTTCAATAATAAATTATGTACCATTGTAAAGCCAGTGCTTTATATAAATACCACTGATGACAGTACATTAGAGTACATTTATGTTTTATTTATATTACAGCAAGAAATATATGATGGTTCTAGGATGTTTTCTCTGTTGAAGTCAAAGGTAAAATCAAGCAATCTGTGTGAAGTGCAGCTCTGTTTTACTTATTAGAACACAGGCTCTGCTATTTTTGGTTTGCAAGACACTGTTTGAGACTAGAGCACATGTTGCTTTCTTCTAAGCTGTACTATCTTAGCCCAGATGTGTTTGAGTATGCACATGGCAAAGACTGTTAAAGGATTTGCTGCAATCACCTCTAATTTTTATAAACGTATGAATAGCAGGCTTAACTACTCAAAAAATCTCCAAAAAGAGTTTTCCAGGAATCAGTGAAGATGTTAAATCAGTGTCTGGTGGTAGGGGAGCGGCTGCTATCGGAGACAGATGCTGTTTCTATCTCTTCAAACACTTCAGCCCTGGAGAAGAGCTTGAGTGAAGACATCCAGCAGAGGTGCTTCGGAGGAAGCTCACATAAGAGGTGGAAGGTACTATGGCAGAGAAGAGGCAGCTGTCAGGCTCCTGAACCTATTAACTGCTACTGCACAGAGCAGTTTTGTGAAACATGAAGAAGCACTGAAAGAAGTTTGGACACTGTTGCCCAGCTTAGGCTGTGGCTCTTGTAACTTGGGTTCATGCAGATTTTGACAGAGATACTATTTTTGTCCATTAGTTCCTGACTAAAGATTTAAAATGCTAAATGAAATTACCTGACACGCGAGACAGCTCTGGGGAAATCCAGTACTACTGATAGCATTTAGACTCACATCTGCAAGAGTTTGCAAGAGTTTGCAATAGTTTTTTTGAAAGGGAACCTTTGAGAGTTGACTAAATGCTAAGGAAAACGGATTGACTAAAAAGTTGATAGAGCAAAGAAGCATTAAATTATTCAACAGCTACATCCTACATACTTCCACAGTGCAGTTTAATCCTGATTTAGCTATGCTCCCACGAGTTGCCTCTGAATATATTCTGACATTTATAAACATGCTATGAAATACGATATTTTCAAGAAGTTAAGAATTAGAAGTTGGCAGCAGTTGGGCACCCTGGGTCAACAGTCTCTTTAGAGATCAAAGGTCCCAGTCTAGACTCGTACCCCCTCAGCCCTCTTGGTTCAGTGTTAGTTGGATAAAAACCTGCAAAGTGAGTAGTGAGACTTATTTTCTAATTAACCATTCACATTATGCTTTATTGTGGGAAAATCTAGGCATATTTAGGTCTTAGACTCTGTAGCCTGAAAGTTTCTTCCCCATTATAAGCTCTAGATAAAAAGAGCATTTGAGGCTACAGGTGCAGACATAGCTTTAATCAAGGTTTATTTAATGCCCAAAGCAGTGAGATAACTCATCCATCAGCAGAGCTAAGAGGTGTGGGCAAGAACATATGCTCCATCATCTCAAATAGATGATCAGCTCGCCTTTTCATTTCCCACTATGCGACCAGCAGTCATGTTTTGTCAAGCAGAGCGTGGATGAAAGCTCTCAAGGAAGCAATTTTATCCACTCTTCCCTGAAAGGGCCAGTGCCTTAAAGGCATAATTAAGTCCTAAATACATAATAGTTAGTGACATTTAGCAAAGCATGTCATCTCTGGCAAACTGCCACTGTAGAAGAAACAGCAAACAAATTTATTTGCATTGTTTTCAGTTGATTTGTAATTTTTTTTTGTAACTCTATTGTCAGCAAGTGCAGAAGAAAGTATTAGATGAAATAAGCTGGTTAACAGACTGAATTAATTATATTGATGCAGTGAAAGGAACTAATACATTTTGTAGGAGGGAATATTTGGTGACAAAAATAATCTCTTTAAAACCACACAAAATGCTTTATTTCTGCTACCAACACTTGTACAGTTTGCATGCTTGCATCTGTAGAGCTTCACAAATAAAATGATCATTAGAAATTCAGAGCACTACCAATGTCCTGCTCAGTTTTGGATTAAACAGACCTTCCCTCAGCCCTGCCCAGGCTCATACACACCTCCCCCTTCACATTTGCTCAAATGAATCAATGTTTCACTTCTTAAAACATTAGCAGAAGGGTACTACGGGGCAAGAATGGCCAAAACACTCATAAACACCTCAGTCTGCAATCTCCTTGCTCCCAAAAAGTTACACCACAGCAGCTGACAGGAATATTTGGTCAATTTCCCACAGGAAGAGGGGGAAAAAAAATCTCAGAAAAGAGAATAACAAAAACAGGATGTGTCAGAACATTTTAATTTAAATGTCTTAAACTCACAGCCAGTAAAGAAGAGCATGGAAACTGTCAAAAAGACACCATATTATCAAAAAGACATCCTATTAAACCAGGAAATTCTGTTCAGGTACTCCCCACTGGAGATTACCTGAATAATCAGGTTTCCTCCCTGGTCCCCCTTCCCCCCATCTCAATTTTTAAGTTTTACCTAAAAGACAACGAAATAATTTTCAGCTAAACACCCCAGGGTCATACCTAACCCACTACACCAATCCTTTTATACTCAAGAGCCTTCCTGGTGCAGAAAAACTATTTGTGTATCCTGTCAAAGCAGGTAAGTCCCAGCAGTTATTTGCAGTGATTTCAGAATTACTGCCTGAGCCTCAGTCATGCCCTCTGCTTGAATTGCTGGAGAGCACAAGCTCCAGTAAAGATGCTGGATTTGGCAGTGCATACCCTACAGCACAGGGCTGTGCTGCTGTCTGCCAGCTTCACTAAGGTGACAGCAACCTTCAGTAAAGGTGGCAAGCAACTTCAAAATTGACAACAGGAGATTCAGAGCCCCTCTACTAATGGAACAGTCTTCTGCACTTAATAAGGAGAGGAAATTTCTACTAAGATTGTTTTAGTAAGTGAGCATTTAAAATAATATACTTTGTGAGGACAGAAAACAGTATTTCCTATCAATGACAGTAAGACCCAGCCTTATCATACAAGACACCCTCCACAATATCAAGTTTAGATAAACTGAGTTCATACACATGTGAAGTTGCTTTTAATATTACAACACAAGAAGATTCACCATAGTCATAGCTCTGCCAGAAACTGCTCACCACATGATACAAGATAAGGATAATAACTTAGTTCCAGAGGCCAGGTTAAAGAAGCCAAGCATATAAACACGACAACTTTATAACTATATTTGTTGCACAATTAGATTTTGTTCATTCCTTTCCCTTTTAGCTTGGGATTGATAAAGTCCCATGCCAAAGATTGCACCAAAAGTTGAAAATTGCACAAAAGGTTTCATCCACAAGAATTATCTTCTATTTAGCTGGTTTTAAGGTCTGATTTTCACTTTATTTAAAAAAGGGCAGCAGTAACTGTTAAATTCAAATTAATTTCAACTACCCTGTTTCTTACAGAATCTTTGTGAGATACTGAGGGACAGTTTCAAGGCTTGCTAGCCTGTGTCTTACATGACAAGCTCACATTTCAGTGCAGTATTAAAGCAACTGTGAGCAGCAAAGCATGGAAATCATTGTTTCATTACTTGAGAGCTGTTCACATCTTGAGCATCTGGAAGTGCCTGAGAAACCTCAAGGGCTGTGGACCATAAGATGCACAAAAAAAGTGTGATTTACAAGTAGAACAAAATGCTATTTAAAAATAGCAGCTCAGCAAATGAGATCTTAATACCATTTAACAGTTTTTTACAACTACTAACTACGTATCCTCAATGCAAGTGTGCTTTCAGATTA
The DNA here is from genome assembly GCA_013397375.1 of Toxostoma redivivum. Taxonomy (NCBI): domain Eukaryota; kingdom Metazoa; phylum Chordata; class Aves; order Passeriformes; family Mimidae; genus Toxostoma; species Toxostoma redivivum. Next base: position 1,306,135 of record VXBI01000139.1, on the reverse strand, counting down.
GAACAAAACTACAGTACAAATATGAAGAGTAAAGACTCACTGAGAATATGGTTTTTCACTTGTGCAAAACGAGCAGTGTTTTCTGTTTCACAAAGTGACAATGCTTTGGATACAACAGGCTACTGGGATTTAAAGTTATAAAGCCACAGGAAAATAACTTTGTGCCTAAGATTGATATCCAATTTCTCACATTAAATACCAACACAACCCAGCAAACACCATTCTGAGATAAAGCACTTACATAGGGCATATAAATGAATGGAAAACAGATGCTGGAAAATGTTTTAAGCAGTAGGCTTGATCCTTATTTTAAAAGGCATAGGAAGAAATATGTATCCTTTTGCAATTTCAGTAATCAGGCATCTAACCTGTCCCAGGTTAGAGGCACAAAGCTCCTGTTGGGTGGCATAGCAGCCTGCTCTCCAACAGAGCATGTCAAAAGAAAACATCTGTCCCCTTCTGGCAAAGATCAAACAGAGAAAGTTTTAAATTTAATTTATGATGTTCATAATTTTTCTTCTGTGCTTAGCAATCTCAAGTCACCAGAAATGTTTTACAGCACACAGAGGAGGCACATGAGCCTTGATTCTGTGCTCAGCTGCAAGACAAGCTGAAAAGCCATGGAATCCTACTCCACCATCCAACAGTGACAGGTCTTCTGTAATGCTTCAATGCTGCATGTAGTGCTCCAAGGCAGAGCAAGAAAGCTCCTGACTGCCAAAAGCTACTGAAAGAGAAGGAGCAGCTCGAAAAGAAGAGCTGGGGAAAACTGGGTACTGTAAGACAGTTCCCTCCTTCAGCTGCAGAGCCCACGTGCTAAGGTAATGGGTAACTCCAGCAATGCTCCCCACTCCCCTGCTGCTGGGAGCACAGCGCTCCCCTTTGCACCCCAAGCAGCTGTCACCAGGCATGCCACCAGACAATGTGGCAGCTCAGGGACTGTTTCTTGTGACAAAAGCAGCTGTCACACCCATCTCAGCAAGTGGTACATACACAATTAAATTTATGCCTAATTCACTGAATGTGCTCCACAAAAGTTGGTGCTTGGCCAAACAGGCCTCCGGACCCCAGAGCCAGATTTCCCATTTGGTTTTCCATGTGGCTGAGAGGGAGAGAGCAGGCACAGCTCAGAACAGACCCAACTAGATAACATTACTTTACAATCTGCTGCTGATATATTTAATTCAAAGTTTTGCAGTGAAGGGTTGGGGTAATTTGCTCTTTCTCCCGAGATTCTGGAGCCCCACACCTCCTCACTACAGAGATATCACTGAAATGAAATCACTTCAGTGAGCCACCTGTTTTATACTGTTTGGATGGCAATTCTCTCTGAGGACAGCACCTGTCTCATATTCCATAATTCTATTGGCAGCACAACAGGCCTCACACTTGCTGGACCATGACTCATTACTATTTTAACAGAGTTAAGAAAATACTACCACTAAGAACTACGCCACTGACATCAGTTTAAAATACAGTTGGGATTTTTTCTCACTGTTAAAAAAAAAAAAACAAAAATACTCAAACCAGAACAAAACAACACCAAAAACAAGGCAGGAATTCCTGCTTTTCACATACAACTTCAAACCCAGGGGCAATTACTGCAATTATTTCATACATTACCCTTTGTGCTATCCAGGATAGAGGAAATGCAGCTAAATTGCTTATCAGAACTAGAGCATGCAAGTGAATTAGACACAGTGAATGCTGTAGCTGTGTCTGATTGTTGTTTAATAGCTTTGGATGATACCATTTGGCATTAACTTCTCTCATTTTATTTTGTCACACTTGGCATTTACTCCTCTGGTACTCAAGTTCACAGTTCAATATAATTCAAGTTACAGTGATGCTGAAAACATTGCTTTAACATCTTAATAATTCAGGATATATTTGCATATTTTCTTCCATCTTTGATCACAGCACTGCACAATTATCTCTGCAGTATTTATTGTTTCCAGTGATGCAAAGTGCTGGAATTATTAAGCTTCATTTTAACCTTATGCTTTTTCACCTCGAAGTACTTTCTTTTCCTTCCCAATGCAATCCAGAACTCAAAAGGTCAGCTGTGCACATTACATTGCAAGGTTTCTGGTATTTCCTACCTTTGAAGGTATAGATTAGAACAAAACAAAAACCTAAGCCACAATGACAGTTCAAATACAGAGCTTTTAACTTATTTTCCCTAAGCTCACACAGCTTGCAAGACTGAAAGAAGCACAGTCATCATTAAAACAAACAGTTCAAAAATCTTTAAAAGCAAGATATAGGCAGGTAGTTTGCAGGTGCCACAAACAAACTGAAGCCTTCCATGGTACTTTGCTGGCAGGGTTCTTCCTTTGCTCCTAGACTCATCTTCAACTAACATCCAGGCATGGTGGACGTGTAGAAGCAAAACCAGAATTTGTCTGCTATTCATTTGGGTCTGAACAGCGTTATTTACTTGCACTACAGCATAACAATAATTTTATTTTAGTTACAAAAGAGCAATGAAGCAGGTAATCGCATCTTCAGAATAGCAAGCATGTAACAAGCATTAAAACAATGGCATTTAAACAATATCACCTTCTCTCTCTACCCAAATCAAAACTCGACTACGGAATCATCTCCACTTTTTCCAGACTCACTCCACTTTGAGTTAGCATATTAATAAAAGACCAAGAATTCAGAGAAAACCAAAATTCCAGTACAAGTTATGCTCTGAGTTTGTGACCGTTTGGCAGAAACTGTCCTGAAAAAAACCCAATTTTTAAATTGTCACATTCATAACTATTTTCTCTCCTCCTCACACCTGAGTAGCCACCCATTCCCAGGCACCTCCAGCACCACATAAAACTGCAAATGCCCCCCCCCAAGCTGCCTACAGCCTCACAGTGCTCCTATACCTGGTGGGATGAGACAACCAGAGCCAAGTCAGTTGAGAGACATACATAAAAGAAGTTTATGACTAATTCCTTTAATAAATGCTTTGCCAGCTCACCCAAACACCCTGCCTCATTCCATAGGATAAAGGTGTGCTATCTACCTGTGACTACTTCAAAGCCAAGATGCTTGAGTCAAAAATATGCCCAGAAGGACACAGTGTTTCTGGGTCAAAGGTTCATCAGCAATAAAAGCTTCTGAGAGGGAAAGCCAGCCCTGCACACAAAGCAAATGCATTTTAGTGAAGAATGCATTTGGGCCCAACACTAACTGGCAGAAAATAAATCCTCTGGGTGCCAGTAGATTCATCCTTTGGTTTTTAAATCCCATTGCTCATAGTCAACCTAAAGAAAACCTGGCTCATTTAAAAATTTTAGAGCACATCTTCCTAACTTTCAGTATGTCCTAAACACAAATTTATATCAAATCTAAATTTTCAGGGTTACTCCAAATTCAACACCAAAACTGATTAATGTTCATTGCCACCTAATTTGTTGCATTGTTTTCCAGATATTGTATACCTAAATCAGTGGCTGTCAGCCTGCATAATTCCCTTTTCCATTTTTCTCTATTCTACTGCACCTGCTGCTTCTCAAGAATGATTACTTAATTGTGAAGTAAAAGATCATTATTTAATACTTGAGCTAGGAGGAACAAAGTTACTTCATAATAGATTAATAAGGACTGAGTTGTGCAGTCTGCAATTGAATTCACATTAAACATTTTGTCATCTTCTGTAATAGGGTCCTGAACTATAGAAGAGAGATCACTCTGAGAATTTGCTAATGCCACTGGCATATTTTGATTCTTCCCTTGCCCCCTTCAGTGGCCTACTTAAGATTTTCATCTTTTGAACTGAAGGAATTTCTTCTGCATTTGTGGGGGTTTTACTTTTTTCCCAAAACACATTGTAATATATCAAGTGTTATAGCCCTCATATTTAAACAATGGAGTCACAAATACTTTGGGAAATTGGAAACATCTCCAGCTTATTCCTGTTACAATCAGTAATTTTTTGGTTTCTTTTGTGTCTCTTTGAATTACCACAATAAAAACACTGGAGTTTTTTTGCTAGAGGAGGATCTTGAAAATAAATAGGTCTGTTTCCTCCCACTGAACCAAGGAGAAAGCAGAAGCATCTGATAAGTTAATAGTTTCAAAAGTAATAAAATCTCTAGAAACATCTATTGTCATCCTACTTGCAAATTCCTTCTCCCCAAATATTATCTGATGCCCTTCACTGAGGATTTAAAAATAGTTGGAAGAAAACCAGAGTTTTTCTACATATTCTCTCCTTTTTCCTTGTTAAAATATAGTGATAACCAACTCAGCTCTGAACTCAACCGTCCAGTGGCTGGCTTTTCATCATATGCATCTGCAAGCTGCTGCAGGTTGTCGGTCCGCACCCCTAGTGTGCTCAGCTGTCCCTGAGGGCTTTGTCTTTGGTGAAGGATTTCAATGCTGCTGTTAAATAATATATTTTTCTTTAAAGCAAGCAAAAGCTTTTGGACAAAGGGTGAAGTCTCTAATGCTTCTCTAAATAAATGAGCTATTGCCTTGTGTAAAACAGAACTACAAGATTGAGCAGAAATTAAACTCGTACTTGGACTTACACGCATGCATTGTTTCCTTTACTGGCTCATGTAAATATCTACCTAAGGAATTGGTAAACTATAAAATAACACCTCAGTTGACACTGTCAGTTTTCAGAAGTAGACTCCCAGTTTGACTTTTTCTGAGTTAACAGGTTATAGGCTTCTGATTTAAAGCCTTACTGTTAGGAGTTTGAAATGAAATTTGTCCATGATAAAAAACTACTTTTGAGTGTAAAATGTTTTATGCCAAGTGTCTTCAAAAGCTATCCAGTTGTCTGTGTTAATGCAGAGCCTGTTCTTTTCACCATTGGGTATTCACTTACACCAACACGAGCACCCAAGTACAGGCAAGTGAGTATGCACAGGGAATATCAGCACAGGCACACACACCTGGGTCACCTAGCCTGCATCTAGCCTGGCATTGGAGGTCCATGTCTTCAGTAACTACTGTCATTCATTGCCATTGCTTTTATGTATATCAGCTACTCAGTGGCTTCTCATCCTCCCATCTCTCCCTAGCAGGTTTTGAGATCCAAGCCATAGTTCTTCAGGCCCTTACTAGATGGCACTTCATACTCTGCCATAAACAATGTCTAGAGATTGGCCATGCCTAACAGACTCATGCTCAAATCACCATTTGTTTTTCCGAACAATAAAAACCACCCTGGCTGTCTTTCCCTCAGACCACCTTAGGAGTCAAGTGGGCTATATTCCAGTACTAAGTTTTATATCCACGGGAACACATGACAGGAAAAAAAAAAATTCAAGCCCAAGAGTTTTCAGTCCAAAAGTCAGCTTTCAGAAGTGCTGAGAACAGATTGGAAAGAAGTCATCTGGCATGTTAAATACCAGTTATCAGCCAAACAATTACTGTTTCTTGTGGAAAAAAGTTATGTATGTTCATAACTGTCCATTCAGATGTCAGGTCCTGTTTAGCTTTCCATACAATTAAGCTATTTTTAAATTACAAGACACTGATCATTACTTGATTACCTATTAGCATGTAAGTGAATTAGGAAAACAGCACTCAGCATTTAATAAAACAAAACAGATTAGCAATTAAATGCACAATTGTTTTATTGATTTGTTTTCAACAAGCTTCCTTAAGACTTAAAAAAATGTATGAATACTGCTGTTTATAGTGTTCAATTTAGCTTTTAAAAATAGGATACTTCATAATTTCATTATTTAGAAGGGCTGAAATTTATCATTAACTCTATCGAAGTGACAGTCAAACAGATTGAATGCACAATATGCGTTAGAGTGACTATACCTGATATTTTTGTATATAGTTCTTTCAGATTTGAACACATGGTTAAATGTATTCAGCGGTACTTTTCCAGGTTCTGAGTGTTCAAACAAGCATGAAGTTCCTTAAAAACATTTTTAATCCCTGTGTTATACTAGAAGATATTAAGTGTCATGTATTGTTTTTATTTAAAAAGGAGGGGGAATTCTTGTTCCAGCAGCTGTGATTTTCTACATAATGGTTCACTTAGTTGCCTAATTTTGTCTATAAAACTGTGCTTATATATAAGGGTATCAATTCACCACAAAAGCATGCACTGAATAAACCCCTCTGTCACTGCTTAATTACTTGATCAAATGTGGTAAATATTGGAGGGCAATAACAATAATAATGGGAAATAAAATAAACAGGGGCAGTGAAGAAAATAATCTTGTCTTAAACCTTGGTCCCACTGGAAGCAGGAGTAGAACTTACTGCAAGATCAGGTTCTTAGCCCATTATCCTTGTTCCCACTATGCAAGAGCAGATGTCAATAGCAGGTTTGGATAAGCCACAGCAGGGACATGAGCAGAATGACAGTGCAATGTCTGTCTCAAGATAACACAACCAAGGGAAAGCAAAAACATCTGGGGAAGAAGCATTTGTTCCACATGAAAGCCTCTGCAAGGGGAGGGAAGGGGCAGCAGAGGCTTTATTTTTGCAAGGGAGAAGAAACTGCTAAGTATAGAGCAAGCTACACTGCTTAACACACCAGTTTGCAGAATCAGGGCAGCTAATTAGCCATCCCTCAGACCAAGCTCCCTCTTTCCCCTGTGCAGTCACAGGCACACACACACTCAGCAGAGCAGCCTTGCTGAGGAGCTGCCAGCACTCTCCCCAGGTCCTAGGCACCGATGATGGGTGCAGCTCCTCCTGCTGTGGCTTATTCTGTTAGGCAGTGAGTAGAAGGATATTGCTGGTCCTCTTCCTAGAGGTGTTTATGCCTGCTCCCAAGCCAAGTTTCTCCTTCAGATGCCCTACAAGTATCTGGGTAGAAATGACTTAGCAAGAGTGCATGTTACACTGTACTTAGGAGTTCTTGGCTCCATTTAGCCATTGATGTCAGGAACACATCAAACACCAGCTTGCACATCAGACAGCACCATATGATCAGAGCACTTCTAACCTGGTAACACAAACTGCCTTTAGCCCATTCAACTTTATGGGGAAAGTAAAAGCTTTTTCTACGTTTTTGTTGTTTGTCGCTTAAGTAACAGACACACGTGTTCTTTTGCCAAGTTGCATGCTACTATACTTGAACAGGAGTCATATTTGTGTCACCAAGGTCTGAGATAATCCTTTCTTTCCACACAAACACTTACACCTGCCAATAGCAAAGTACCACTGAAATTACCTCTACCACCTCTGGCTTTCACTCCAACATAGTAAGAGAAATGAAGTCTTTGTTTCTTGTGAGTAAGCTAAATTCAACCACATATGCTTGTTCCTTTCTCCTCTAGTAACCACATTTGTGAATTTACATCTCACATCCTTCCTGAAGACATTTTAACCACATGGAGTCCCTCTCAGCTTCCAGCTGATGCTGGGCAAACACAAGTAACTTCTCCAAATTCCCCAACATAACAGGATCCTGCTTCCCACTGCAACAGTGACACTCAGTAAAAAGCACTTGCTGGAGATGGGGAAACAGTGTTCCATGGCAGTGTAAGGTATTGACTACGGTCATGTAACTTCTCTCAGGCTACCTTGAGCACACAAGTGCTGCTCAATATCACTGAAAACCATGTATCAGAGAATATGTTGTCCCTAGGCTGAGAGGATGCATAACCTTCTTTTAGTAAAGCATCTTGTAGTACTACAAAACAGACAGCTGAGCAATTCCCACTTGCAAAGATTGAGACAAAAAAAAAAAGATGAAAATCAAGGCAACTGGCAACTGGTCCAAGCATTACGCACTGAAGTTTCTTGAAGCAATGCTTGGAAGTAATTAGATCTAGGAAGGAGTAAAACATTAAACCATTTATAAATAAAATATAAAATAAAAATACCAAAGTGTGGTTAGCCTAACAATTACAATTTACATTCAACCAATTACTAAAAGAAAATAATCTTTAAAGAACATTAATTTGAAAAATACCAAATAAAAAAGATGCTTAAGATGGTAGGAATAGTTACACAGGGATCCACACTATTACATATTGCCACTGGACCATTGCTTAAACCTTATTTAGAGTCCTTCCATCCTATAGCGCTCCTAGAATTATTAGAAAAACAAATTGGAAAGCCTATGTCCATGGAATAAGATGTCCATAATATCCAACTGTTCCATAAATGGAATAATTTATTTATCATTTTGGTTGAATTGTGAACAAGCAGGTTTAATAAATAAGCCTTGCTGGACAAACCTAAATGCCATTTCAGCACACTGTTAAATGTGTCTCACAATGCCTAACAAAAATTAATTTCCTTTTAATAGGAAATAATCACACTGCATTTTACAGACACTGAAAAAAGATGATTAAGTCAAGAGTAAAAAAGTAATTTTCCTTTCCTCTATTGTGCTTTTTTCTTTTCTTCCAGGGTATACAAGGGAATAAATACCTTTTAAAGAGTAGTTGTTTAAGACTGATCTTATCTTTTACCTCAGGTCACAGCACAAGAGGATACATCACCTTTTTCTTTTAGTGGCAAAGAATTCCTTGCTAAAAGGACATAGTCATTCCTGTTCCTAGGAGAAGTTATTATCCAAGAAATAACACTATAATAGAGTGTGAACATGCAGGCTGAGACTATCAACATTTGTCCTTGCTCTTAAACTTGTCTTTGTTAATAATAAATTGTCTAAATTTATCCATAATAATGACAATCTTCCCCACAGGATAAGAACCAAGATAGCTGTTTTCCTTCCTTTTATTCTATCAATGAAAAAAACTCTTTCCACTGGGCTATTTGCTAATTATGAACAATTAATCATTAGTCTGAGACATTATACTATGGGATTTTTAAGTATTACAATTAAGAAAAACTGAGCATAATATTTAATGGTTTCAATATATTTTTCTGCACTTGCCAGTGTCTTCTGTAGCAATTTCATTTCAAATTGGATGCAATTCAAAGAGACAGGAGCAAGAGCAACTAATGCCAGGCTGAGGCCAGGTCCAATTTTTTTGAAAATGTTGGATAATCATGTTTTATTTCAAACCAAAAATATGTTTAAGCTGGAACATTACCAGAAGGACAGCCTGAGAGAGCTGTTTCACAGTTTAAGAACCCTATTCACCAATAACTGATGCAGAAACTATTAAAAAGCAGATTTTTATCACCACATGATAGAATTAGAAGTGAGCACAAAGAACATTCATTAAATAAGTTTACATTATGACAAAAATCAACTTGGATGTATTTAGCATGCCCTTAAAAATATGAGGTTCAGATTCATGACATGAAATTCAGAAGGTCTAGAAGTTGAGATCAGATAAGCATCCCAAGACAACTAATTAAGAACAATCAGTCATATCCAAAAAACCTGCATGAGCCAAACCTGCTACAATTCATTCAGCAGCAGGTTTTTTTAGAATGCAACAGGAGCTGGGGTTTTTTCTTACACTGGCTCAGCAGCTTGAAACAGGCTGAGAAGGGCACCAAAATCCTACCTACGAGATGGGAAGTCCCAGTGCTCTTCTACTGCATCCACCTAGCATCAGGGAACAAAGCAAGTCAAGCACGCAGTATCTCATCACTCACACCACAATCCTATTTTAAGAGGCTCAGCTCCCTGGTCAAAACCTTGTCAGACAAGCCCATTAAATGATAAAAAAAGAACCTACAAATAAACTCTAACATGATTTCAACTCACCAGATGGTGATATTAAGGTATTGCAAGAGGCACTAAACAGTGTTTGAGCAATGTTTATTGTCTCCCCAATATGTTTCTTTAATAGTACTGGATGTATGAGGAATACAAAGTGCTCCATCTCTTGCTCACTTAGTGAAAATCATTTTCCAAAATCTGCTGCATATAACAGGAATCATCAGCTTTTAAAGCAACATGCCATATGGCATTCCCAAATTAGAGGTTAAGTGGAACAAAATCCCATCAAGTCTAGGCAATAGTCTTTCTCAGGGAGAGAAGATGTTTCCAGTTATGTTTTCAGAGGCATTTGTCTGACCAGACACAGTGGCTTAAGTGGAACTGCTGCACAGGCCTTTGCTGCTCCATTCAGTCCCTCAGAACCCACTTATGGGACACATACTTTGCTGCTCAACACTCTGCAGGCAAATACTCTTACACATTAACTGGACGTCTTGTCCTTTCCATTGTTTTTCTACCCAATTTACTCATAAATCCATACCTTACATTTTACATAACACACTGCTTAGGTATGAAACGTAGGGCCTGCTTAAAGGTTAATGACAAATGCAGGTTCTTCACCACTCTGTAACAGTGTTTCACTCCTTGTAAGTTTATAAACTGAGTTATAGACAGAAGACAGACTGGGACTTTGCTCTGTGAAAAAAAAAAAATTTAAAAAATCAACAATATATCTGAGATTGAAGAGAAACAAGAACGGTATTTAAGAAGATACTGAGATCTGGGAAGACTTGTATCTACTTCTAAAGTTCCTATAAATCTAGAATTACTCTATGTCTATTTATAATACAAGAACAACCTACTTTCTTCCCCCCAAAAAACCCAAAAGAAAACCCAAAAATACACAACCAAAAACTATATCAGCTATTCAACAAGAAGAGCCACCTAAATACCACCTCAAGTGATGAAGACTTCTTTCAAAAGTTCATGGAATTTCTAATTTTGTGCTGTGCTCACAGCACAAAAAGAACATGAATTTCATGGCACGAGTCTCAGTGATATCTGAATCCACTGCACTGCTAGTCACCAAATCCCAGGGGTGATTGTGATATTTGTATTTTAGTTACAAAAGAGCAACAAAGCAGGAGGAGGACTTTTGCTCTCAAGTCTAGGTCTTAATTGCTAAAAAACACAAGGCAGCAAACTCAGCAGCATCAGCACAACGCATTCTATCAATAAGAGGAGATACATTTTTTTGTGTGATCTGGAGAAAACAGAAGCAAATCTAACAACCAACAAAAACAAATAAACCCCTCAAAAGCAAAAACCAAAACAAAACCACAACAAAAGCCAGAAACATAAGTGGGGAGGGCAGGCAGACAGAAGACCAAATATTACAGTATCATTTCTATTTCATATCACAAACATATAACTGTTCATATAACTGTTCAGCAATTACTCAGCAATTGCCAGACAAAAGAAAGCTTTTTGTTTTCTTGAAGAAACACGGGGTAATTATGCCAAGCTGCCTGAGACACTGCCGTAGATTGTAATGATTACACTTTATAATAATGAATCATCACACAAGATAGCAATAACCAGCCCTAACACCAAACTTAGAAGCTATTATTCATGCAGTTCTTACACTTATTACTGTATCAATAGATCGCCTACATAGTTTCCATACCATCATTAAAAGCCTGTTTGTCTACATACATATTTATGCACTCAGCCCACCAGGTCTTCTGACTGGATATGGTTCACAGTCAACTTTCTTAATGTTACCAGTTCTTCATCAGGAAAGAATACAGGCCAAGACTATTAAAAATATAGTTCTTTACACTTTGAAAGTCTAAGATCTGAAAGGGGCAGGCAGATATGAAGGCATTTTTCAAAGGATTAAGAGCTAGGTTAGACTTTAGTCTAGGAAGTACTAAGGCTGCATATGTTATATAAGATTTCTCTCATTACAGAAGGCACCATGAATCTTGAAGTACAGATAACTACAGAGAATCAAAGGACTGGAGAGAAGGAATTCCTGCTAATGTACTTGTACTCTGAAGAGTGACTTTGTTTAAAGAGCAAAGCCACATTCCATCATCTCCAAATCTCAACAACAGTCAAAAATTTTCCAGGAAGAGAAAAGCAGTTCTATTTACCTCTCTTTCAAACACCCCAAGAAACTTGAAATTCAAGCTGGTTAATCCTGACTTTTAAAAAAAAAAAAAAAAAAAAAAAAAAACTCCATAAATGTGGATTAAAAATACATAAAGTCATACCACATTTACACACCTTTTAGTACTGTGGTCTTGGGAACCATGCAGAAAAGACAAAGATCTGAAGATGATGCAGAGCAGCTGGCCTTTGCTCAAACCCTATCACCACTTTCACTCTTGACACAAGACCCAGCATATGCTTACCCATTCCTGGGTCATATTCAATGGGCTGACAGGTGTAACATATTACTGTCAGAAATTATGTGAAAGCCTGCAAAGCCACCAATACTCAGTGATCAGAAACACTGAGTTAACACAATGCTATTTCTAAGTTGTCACTTTAAAACACAAACCCCATAGTTTAAGGCTTCTTTTATTCTTTCTTCTTCTGAGCTCAGTGAGTTTTGGTATGGCTGGCTGCAAACAATTACTAGTGTTTCTACATAATAGAAAGATAGGAGATAACACTAAATATAAAAAGTGTTGTGCTTCCAGTTTTACATTAACCTCTTAAATGGCACTTTCTTAAACTGGGCATACTGCATAATCCTCTACCTTTGATCTAGACATAACCACTTTAAAAGGAAGGATTCTGTTTCATGTTTTATGACTTGCAAGGCTGATTATACTCAGCTATGAATTGTTAGGTGTCTGTCCTCAGTTACGTGCTCAAACATTTAAACACAGGCAGATTTTTGAACTCTTCCATAAGTAATTCATGTTAATAAATCCAGATGAAAGTCCCAGCTTCCCCTATCACACTGAATGATTACAGAGTGTCTGAGTTTGTATGAACTAATAAGACATGTATTTCTGAAATACTAACCATTATTCCATCATGTTCTGGGATTTTAAGGGTATTTCAGTCTCCCTGTTTAACTCACATGCCTTGCACTTACTGGAAAAGAAAACTTTCTGTTTCTAAGCATGACTGCACAGCTCGGTCTCATTGTCACAGGTCAAACAGCTTGTCACAACTCAGGCTGTGTGCCTGCTCAGTCTGAGCCAGCACTGCCTGCAGATGACAGCAGTGCCCAGCAAGTTACAGCAGTGTCCTGGGGGATCCTGTCACCTACAGCAATTCACAGGAGGGACATCTGGACAGTGCTTCTTTACCACGAGCAATTAAAGTTGTCCAGAACAGACAAAAAGTTTTTCTCCTGATCTATTGTCACAGTGGCATCACAGTGCTCTATATAACAACACCTTCACAAGTTTTAGTCTATCCCACCTCTCTGAAGAGTGAGTTCAGACACTTCAGGACAGATTTCCTTAAATCTTGAGCACATGTTACTACAGCATGGCAACACTCCTGCACTGTACTGTGTTATTTAAGGTCCATGAAGATGAATTGGCTCTTATATAATTTTGCATGCATGTTGTATCCCTGGGGTTTTATCTTCAGGGAATGCAGAATCTACACTGTTCTAGAATCTATTATTTTGTGCTCAATTCTCCTGTGATAAACTTTTAAATTTTAGTTTTTTGAATGTGCTATTGTGGGACAGTGCTAAATCTATGCAATAATTAAATTGGAAGATGTTTGGTGGCTTAATGTACCACTGTCTGAGTCATACTTTTAGATAGGCTTACTTATCAAAGTAAAAAATAGTTTAGATTCAGTCTTAGATGAGAAGAGCAGTGGTTTAGGAAATGATCAAATATTAGCTGTCTGAAAACAGAAGCAAAAGAACCACCCACAGCACTTCAGCAACTCGTGGCATTCAGAGGAGAAAGGAAATCTGAAAATTTGAGTCAGTGACTTATACACTAAAAAAGCTGTCCCTTGAATTCTGCTTACCCAGATGTACCTAGCTAATGATTTTTACTACTGAGTATGCACTGTCAAAATTGCATATCAAATAAACAAAACTATGAAAAAATACTATAAGGTAACAAGTGTGAGACAAAACTTCAGGAAATATAACTAAGGATGTATGAGGGAACAGAATGCTCAAAAATAATAGCAGAACTTTTTTCAAGGAGACTACCAGATGGCTCAAGAAGAATGCAGAAACAGAAGAATCTACTAATTTACACTTCATCTGAATGTTTATAATATCTTTCTCAAAGAGGGCAATAAAAGTTAATCTTTTGCACAGCATCTATTCCTATTAGAAACAGGAAAATTGATGATTTTTTTATTTATAGGATGTTTATTGACAAAGCTATTAATAGGTTAATCAATGGTAGTGGAATTTTTTTTTTTTTTTTGCAGTAACACTAGATTCTTCTGCTTATGTTCTTTCTGTAGTGCTCTCTTCCCTCTCAGTCCCCTTTGGGAAGCCTTTCCAAGATTGTTATGGATGTTTTATATCTGGAATACTATACCTTATTGCAGCCTGGCAGCTGTACTCCAGGAGCTGCCGTGCAGAGCTGCCAGGTTGATTCTTCACCTTAACTTTGCTTCGGCATTCTAGTTTAGGCTAATTTCTCTAGAATATTGAGCAAAACCAGAACATTTGTATATCTCTTCCAGGTGAGGAATAACTCCTTCAGTAATCCTACTGAGCAGAAAGCTCTTTTAAGTCTCATTTGTGAAATCTTCCTCTCTACATTGGCTTGAAAGGAATATTGCCCACTACCACATGAAATTCAGCTAATAAGGTCATGTGCTTGAAGCCATTTCTTAAACTATATAGAACTGCTCTGCACTACTTAGTCAGCCTTTCTTACTGTTGAATATTGTTTCTTCAAAGAGGGGTTAAAACAACCACCATTAGGAAACTAGCCTTGCAGATAACATAGATTAAGAACTCAGACCAAAAGTATGAACACAGGGCAAAGATACAGCAGGCCAGTGCAGCCCTATCACAGCCAGCCCTGAAGCTGGTAGTAGCCAAAAGGTATTATCAACAAACAGGTCAGCTGCATTCTCTGGAAGGGATATAGGTGTAGAGCACCAGGGAGATTACATAAAGCAGCTTTGCAGTGCTGTGAAAAAAACACTAGGGAAACAGCAATTGCATGGGGTGAAGACAGGGAAGGAGAGACTCTCCATATATGATTAAAAGCAAAACTTTTAAGTGTCTTTTAGGAAAACAGAAGCAGCTTATTTCAGGACAGTGTTATACAGACTACATCTGTCACAACTGAGGAAGGGTTTTTGCCAGAGGGACTGTCAGTAGTCAGCTGGCAGATGGACATGATTTCTAGGATTAATGACAGCTAATAAAACATCACATATTGTGGCAAGGAACATGAGAGGGATGGATATGCAAAGGACACCAGCAATTGCAGAATTAAGTGGGCACAGCCTTCCTTGTGATGGGATAAAAGACTTGCTGAGAGGAAAGATAATTTCCATGCAGCAGAGTTAAAAATAAAGTGAGAAATCCATGTATTGTAAGGGTACTGAGGCAGTGCCAGGACACAGAGCTAAGACTGTGTGGGTGTGTACTTGAACTTACTTGTTCCTCCTTTTCTTATCTATTCAACTTCATCATACGTGTCTTACCAAAAAGCAGGAAAGCCAGAGTCACACATCTGATTTTGACCTCTTAACTATTTGGCTAGAGACAGAGGGAGCTTAGGGACCTTAACACAAGAAGGAAGAGCTTCTGTTTGCAGAACCCACTGGGGTAGAAGATAAAATAATAAATCTCTACCATTGAACAGGGTCTCACCAAAAATGTGTATTTATCACTTGGCAATATATTCAAAATGCACACAGTGGCATGAGCTAAGGGAAGCGCATTCTTTTTTGCTGAATTCATGCAAAGTCTCACACATAACACATTACTGAGGTGAGAAAAGCATTTTCTGTCCATATCTCTGGAACAAGTCAGCCACTGGAATGAGCAGCCACAATTTTAGAAGGCAAAAAGGCTCCAAGGACACAATGGCAGGATCAAAAAAATTCTAATAGGTATGTGCTATTAAGGTGTGCAGGCGAGATGTAAAAGACACACATGGTACCTCTTTACAGTGAGCTGGTGCACATAATTTACTGAAGTAAGGGCACATGGAAGCACTGGTGCAATGCCCTTCTGTGCAGGACAGTCAGAGTAGGTCAACCAAAGGCTGAGAAAGAAGCATTCAAATTCTGCTATCAGCAAAAATTTAATACCAACAGAAAATGATTGGTTGTTTATATCTGTGATAAAACATCCTTCCCCCCACAAACAACAAAAAGGTTGATCAAGTGAAAACAAGCTGCCAAAACTACACCCACAGAGATGATTTCAAGGACAAGTTTAAACACACTTCAGGCTACTTTTTTATGTGACATATATCTCTACACACAAATTGCAGCTGAACATAGGCTGAACTTCTTACAGTTTGAAATGTGGAGTTCAAATGAAGTCTGTGTTGCCATATCTAATTCAGCCTAGCCCTTACCTAAGGAGCCCCTACCCCATATAAGCCTGATTGAGCTCTGAAATAAAACATGGTACAGCAGTTTTGCACGGCTAGGGTAAGGGATGTGTTGCACAGCGGAGCATAGAAAGGGGCTTCTGTTTCTTGGAAAAGAGGAGCTAGAAATTTAGAAAGAACAGAAGAGGGATGAGAAACTTGCTGGAAAAAGAAACTTGCCAAGAAAATCTCTGGGAGTTATGGAAAACCAATGACATTAATCTGGTTCATCTGTTCTTTCCTCACATCTCCAGCAATGGAGATCTGGAAAAGATGAGCTCACAAGCACCTCTGGTATTTGAAGTGTATAATTTTTCAGTCAGCCTAGCTTACATTTTCAGACTGGAACAATCTGACAATATTTCCTTGGGACAGAAGCAAGAATATTCTGTACAAAGCTATTTCAGTAAGAATTATGCTGAAAGGATGAGAAACAAAAATAAGCAGTTTTAGTGAGAAATAGTCAAAGCTTTTTTCCCCCTAATTTATACCAGGAGTTGCATGGCCCAGAGCAACACAAGAAAACTAAAAATTGTCACACACATAGCACACTCCTTTTTGTGGGCTTGGCATCAGCTCCTGCTTTGTCAATTTGGTCCCAGCCCAGAGAGCACAGAAACAGGCAAGAACCATCTCAGCAGGCTGGTGGGGAACCAGGAAACCCCTGGGGGTGCAGAGACAGGTTCAGGAGAGCAGCAGCCCTGCCTCAAGGACCCCTCCCTTCCCTCTTCTTTTTTATCAAGTCCTACCCATCTGCAAGTGCTGGGCTTCCCCTGCTGAGACACACACAGATAGTGTTGTGAACTGACTTTTCATAAAAACCCAAAATGCACCACTGCTTGCAGCAATCATTATAAGAGGTGGAGGGCTCTGTTACATGTTCATATAACACCAGCTCCCAAGCAAAAAGCAGTAGCTAATAATATATGCTATTAGTCACCAAAATACTACTTTGAGCTACTTTTTCTGCTTTCTGCAAGAGATTTTTTTCCGCAAGTCAGAAAAATCAAAAGAGCTTCTCTCATTGCATTGCTTTCTAGAACCCAGGTTGTATATTAAGTTAGAAGACCTGTACTTTTTGGTGATTCAAAAATCACCTCTTGGACCACAGACTCCCACAAATAGCTTTCAAGTGCCACTTATTTAAATAACATGACTGCCCAGAAAGGAAAAATAGTGATCAAGGAGTATAATATACCATTTATGGTCTAGGGAAGGTGCAGCCTTATTTGCTGCATATTAAAATTAGCAAAACCATTTACCAGGCCTTTATAGCCTCATACATTAAACTGTAGGATGCAGTTCTGCTTGGAAAAGCAGCCCAAAAGAAATGCTATGTCATTGAGTTACAGCAAAGAATTATCTCCATCTTTCTTTTTCTCAAGTGAGAGGAAAAAAACACCCCAAAAAAACTATGGAAGAAGTGAAAGGTGTAGTTTTTTTCTAGCCTCCATACTTTAAAAAATACAGTAGGATCTTCCCACCCTTACAATACGATCAATACAGAGGGTAATGTGCTAACAAAATTTTAAGAAATGAAAAGGTTGTCCTTCTTAAGCTTTACATAAAATGCCACAAAATCAGTAACAAATTCTTTTCAGAAGAGGAGGGTTTTACTATCATATTTCAGCTACCAAAAAATCCTGTCACAATTTCATAAAGGCATAATCCACATAACTGGATTTGAAGCTTGCCCTATTTGCCAGCCTATCCCCAAGACAGAGGGAAGGGCTGCAGAAGGAGGAGGAGCCCAGGACAAGAACACTGGTCCCCACCAGCTCTCACACACCTGAGCTTCCTTCTGTGGAACAGGCACAGCTGAGTAAAACAATAAAACACACAGATTACAAAAGGGAGTAATTTGTGACCTGCAGAAGTCATCTTCAAACCATAAAGCCACCAGTGCAGCCTCAGGACTGCAGGTATCATCTTGCTTGCTCAGGAGGTGTTGAAATAAGCTCTTGGTTTTTGTGCTAGCTCCAGTTTGAGCACAACTTAAGTTTACCTGAGAACAGGAATTCATCCTTTCGATTAAAAAACAAAAAAATAAAAAATTGTTTAAGTGTCAAGGACCAAATTTGTGAAGAGAGAGCTTCTTTCTGATGGGATTCAGCCTTTTATCAGAAGAGTTTTGAAGCTCCCAGTCAAGAAATAGCCAAAACCAAGGAACTCTGGAGGTCCAGACACAGGAGGCCAGGCCACTAGAGCACCCCTGGATCTTTTCCAGAACAAAAATTTTTCTTCTATAAATACAGCAACAGGTTTTATTTATCAGTAAATTCTTATTAAACAACCTCATTATTCGGCCCTTCAGCTCTATTTGTGCAAACCATACTATTATGATTGTTCTAACCAACTGACAGAAGAAATCAGCTTGTTTCATATAAGACTGAAAACCAGGGATCAGGAGAATTCAGAGTGTGTAGACCAACACTTGTGATATGTCAGAAATTAGAGACCTTCAAAACTTTTCATTACTGCATAAGAATCATCTCAGTCTCTCTTTACCCAGCAGTTGCTAACCACTTTTCACCTATTTCATCTCATACTTTCTAAAAGCCAGCTCATAAAAACACAAAGAACTGATCAGCTGCAAGTTGTGACTCAAGATGAAATCACTTCATCCCCACAAGGTGCTGAAAGAATCATTGGAACACATTTCCAGGCAGAAATGTCAGCCTCTGTCTACTAAAGAAGGCTGCTTGCAACAAAGTCTGTCTCCCACTTAGAACAGCTCAAGATCATTTGCTTTGCCATCCCAAATCAACACATTAGAAATCAGTCCCAGTGCTCTTAATTTCACTCTCTGGAGCGAGTGAGATGGTCACTAGGTCACAGGCTGACACCTGAGAAAAAGCCAACAATTCACAGGATTTAAATATATGAACTGCATTGGAAAAGTGTTAGACAAAGCTGATAGTTTGTCACATTACTAACAAGAGTTAGCTTGGTGCCTTTCCTCTCTTGTTGTGCCCAAATTAAGCTTAAGAAATTTGGCTACTGATGTGAGGAGAATAACATAAAGTGGGATGGTTATCAGAACAGCTGCAACTTTGAGCTTCATCTTACATTGTATCCAGCACTGATCAGGTAAGGTTGAATTAACTTGAAGCTATAATGCAGACTGAGCACATTCATAGTGATAGAACTCTCAATGAGACTAGACTGACTGCAGAGACTTCAGCAGGTCAGCTGTAATGAAGCAGTTCAGCCATTATTATTCCCTACTTTTGACCTATACTCCCAGTATATTTTAGAGTATATTACACTCTGGCATTTTAATTGAGAAAATTAATCTGTTCTTACAGCAGTAGAAAGGTTGAATGGCTTGCAACAGTTCCATTTGCCCTGCAATAATATTCTAATCCATTTTTTCTTATCTCAACCCTCTACAAGGCTTATATCCCAATAGTATATAGTTCACTAACATGTCAATGGCACTTGCTTCCTTTCCCCCACCAGCCAGGGAAAAATCCTAATATCTATGATGCATTTCCCTAGCACATTTATATATATAGTTACCCCTCGTTTAATGCTCCAAATACAGCTCTTTTGAATATGCACATATTTGAAGGACCTATAATTTCATTTGTTAGATCGAAGACTGATGCTCTTGGTTTAAGCTTTTTTTAAAACTTAAAGTGACGCATTGATAATAAAAGAAATGAGACTTGTGCAAGTAGGCTTAAGATCTAAAAATATTGAGGGTTAGTGCCTCCACCAGTGTAAGTCAGCATACTTCCTTCAATAAAGCTCTGTTAGTTAACAACAGCCAGGATCCAGTCCCACCTGGATTGCCTCTAAAGTAGATAAAAGTAGTGCTGAACTCTGAGGCATGAGCCAGTACCAAAGAGATTTCAAAGAAACTGCTTATGCTTCCCCAATGTTAAATTCAGATTCAAACTACTCACTAGTCCTAAAGAACCTTCCTTTTATTCAAGCACAGTAAGTCTTTGATGAACTTGCTTGAAAAAAATTGTACACTGGATAGTCCAATAGATACACTTCTGTTTTGCAAAGGTATCAAGTAACTATATACTCTTACTCTGAAACACCATTATACTTGACTTAAAGTGAACACAGCTCTGAGCAGTCATTTCATTTAAAAAAAGAATCTGTCAAACTAGATATCATAATCGTATGTAGTCTGATCATAAGATGAAATACTACTGAAAACTGACTGAAGGTTTTGCTATACTACAAGATAAGACCTTGGCAAATAAAGCTGCTGCAAGTGTTTGAGGGGATCTTATGCATGTGCTGGATCATGTAACAGTTTAAGGCATTTCCTTCCATTAAAGAGCTGGAGGCTTTTTCTGTAACTAACACTTGAATTTTATTTTAGGCTGTGCAGGAAACATTCTTTTGCATTGCAAAATCCTTAAATACTGTACTTCACCAGAGGTTAGAATAAAGTTTACTTGCTTGCTCAATAATGACTAAGAACATTAATTTTCTGTGCTGGTGGGAAAAGGTGAAATATTGCCCAGTATTTAATCTGCTAGCTGTGTTGCAGCAGTCTCACAACAGAAAACAGAACAAATTAAAAGTCCTGCTCCTGCAGACAGTCTGTGAACAGTCTATGCAGGAAGTGACAGTGTGAGCTGAGCCCCCAACCCTTAGGATGAAGGCCAGGTGAACCTGCCTCCAGAACCCTGCTGACATTCTTATCACTTATAAATGCAGCTTCAACAAAAAGAGTTGCTTTTCACTCAGATGTAACAACAACAAACATCCAACCTTATCTACATGAGTCAATGTACACAAGAGCGCAGTACAAGGCTACAGGAAAGTAATTTTTATTTCTTGTAGACAACTGAAATGGGATTCCAGACAGTGAATGATACAGCCCTTCCTCTTTTCAATATCTTCAGCTTTGTGAACAACAGTCTAGCTCCATTATTTGTAGATGATGTATAAAGGCTGCTGCTGAAGCACTACAGATCAGTTATCAAAAACATCATCTGAATATATACAATCCTGGCTAGAATATTCTAAGGCTTATCCTTGGGGCAAATTCATTTGCCAGATGAAATACTTCAAACAATTATACAACTACAGAAACATGTATGGAAAGGATCATTATGGATTATTAAATTTAAATTCATTTATCATTGCTTCTCAGAATCTCCTAGGTCACTCAAGTACAACTGTATCTCTCAGAAGCCACCTTTTTCTAAACCTTAATAGAAATAATGTAGTAGGTTTCATAGATGCAACATATCCAGAATTTATACACTCCTGACTACAATTTAGGGATTTCTTTTTTCTTTGTCTTATGATTCCTTGATGATCTCAGGCCTTCAGGGATTTTGTTTCTTAATTTTAGAGGGGCTGGGAATACACATGTGCTGAAGAATACTATGCTATTTACATAATTTTGGCCATTGACTCCAATGAGAATGGGGCTAGAGCCAATAAGGCATGTTATCATAAAAGCAGTTTGCAAACTCTAACTGCTTGTTCTTCCCACACTGCTAGGAAGGCACGATTAGTGATGCCATTATCCTTGCCTTACACTGCAGAAAGAACTGTAATGGAGGCTCAGAGACTGCCAAGGGCCTCCATGGGAAGCAGCGTTTGTACAAGAAAATAGACTCAGAAAGAAGCTCCTGGCTGAAAGGGCAAAAAGCACTTTCCATTACTCTGAAAAGAAAAGCAAGATTTAACTAAGAAAAAGCCTGTCAGGTGTTTAGGTGGAAAATTAAGCCAGGACAAAGACAATAATAAAGGCTTTAATCATCTTTTTGGCATCTAGCTTTAACATACCAAAAAGCATCTGTACTTATATAGATCAAAATAATGTAGTGAGAACAATATACACTTCCACACGTTCACATTTCATCTGCTGAGAACACAAAGGAGATGTCTTCACTTTGTGTGTAGGTGTAAGTTTTAAACGTTTTAGAAACTTAAGAAACCTGAGTTACATGAATCAGTACATAAAGTACATGAAGCAGTACATAAAGTACACAAATTAAATCGCCCATTCATATTTACATACATGCTTGGCTATGAATAGCCAATAGAGAAGATATAATAAGCATTGGTACCACATAAATTGCTTTGGACACGTTGAAAAAATTTCACTGCTTTAACTAGGCTAGTGTTTCACTCTCTTGTAGTTTGTGTCTGAGCAAATCTTTCCTCCCATGTGCATTCAGATTTAAATATGAAATCATAATAATCAAATAATCAAATAATATTTAATCAAGACCGCACTATCCACAGAAATTAATATGAAGACTCCTTTTATAGGCCTGATACCAAGGCAAGTAAAACCAAAATTTTACCTGAGTATTACATACCTATGCCTCAGTGTAGAAAACCTGAAGAGAAACTAGTTTTTCTGAATGTCAAAAAACAAAAAAAATCGTTTCAGTGAGCTGCTAAGTTTTAAAATAATTTCTAGGAAAGATACTGTAGGTGAAGTCCAAAGAGTTCTGAAACCACTAAAAACTAGCATTTCCCCTTTGTTGCCCACTTCTCTCTAAACACATTTCCTTTGTCCACTAATAAGTTGAGGCACGTAACTTCCTCTTTCAAAGTATGGCCTTTGCATAGCTATGAGGAACTGCCCCAGTAGCTCAAACAAAAGTAGATGTAACATTCAGAATGTGTCATCTGACCAAGATTTGACGATTGATGCTAGGTGGCAATGGATGGGTCAGAGCTACCTACTCCAAACCAAGTTAACAATGCCTCTGCAAAGGAGCTAAACTACTTCTATATTGTATTCCACTTGAGAACCCATAAAAACACCAGGAGGGCAGTAAGGGGATGGACATGGGAGTCTTTGCAGGGAGGGAGGAGATTGGCCATAGCTGCACCGCTGGGGAGAGAGGGGATTCTACAGTAAGTTAACCATGCACAGATGTATAAAACTACACTGCTGCTGAGCTGGAGCAGTCAGAGACCTCATTAAAAAAAAAAAGATTAACCATAAGTATACGGTTTGTCCCCATATAAATGTCTGGAGTGGGCCCTGTATACTGGGTGAAACAATGAGCACAAACTAACCAATGAAGAGATAATGGCACATCAATTAATAGGTAGCAAAGGGTGAAGGGATGTGCAAAAGAGCCAAGAGTGCCCAAATTTCAAAAGGCATTTCAGAACAGAGTAACCATACCTTGCTCTTGAGCAAGCTATAAATAAGCATACGGTTAGTGGCATCACTGAAAGCCAACTCAAGACAGAAATCACCATCAGGAAAGTACATTTTGTATGATGTAGATATCTTGCTTATACTACAAAGGAAGCTAAAACACCTGACCTAAAATGAGGAGGAAGTGGCAAAGACAGGGCTCTAAATGTTCAACTTCAGGTCAATACTACTGAAAATGATTCTTACTTCTAAAAACCTAAACTCAAATTAGCAAACAATTTACATTTAAACAGATTTGCTGATATCTAAGCCTATTGCCCATCTGTGCCAAGCTAGGATGTATGCAACACAAAGACCACTCTGGTGGTTTATAGCCAGATTTATTTGATCTTACAGCTTCAGCCACTCTGCATGCTAGATCTGTAAAAACCATATTATAATCAATATAAAAATAACTATCATAAGAAAAGTGTCTATCCTGAATTATTATAGCATAAGATCTATAATGGATCAGATAAAGTGAGAATTTTTTCATTGCTCAACTATTAGTTTCTATCTCAAGGACTGGACTATGTAGAGGAGTGTTACTGAAATACAAACTGGCAATGAAAAAGCAGCTTTTCAGCAGCAGGCTGCCTGCTAACTCCTGTCCCATCTACAGAGATCCACCCTGGCCTTCTGCAGCCAGCAGGCCAGCTGTGCTGCTCCACTTCTTACTGGATGCATTCAGTATCAGAAAAATGAAACACCGCTTGGAATAGAAACTGCCCTCAACAAGCATTGTCCTCTCAGAGGCTGCTGGCCCACCTGACACTGTTGTCACCTTACTTGCTGATAAAAGCAGGCAATGAGCTTCAGTTGCTCAACATTCAGCTACAGAGTACTTCTGGGAACTGCTGAGAAACGGCTGCCTATCTGAGCCATGTTGCTTTGCTTTCTGTTCTTTCCTCTTTTTGATAATCATATCAATGCTCTCTGGCACTTGGATTACTCTGCCTTATGCAGATTTGTCTTGCAATTACATTCAATGCTGTTTGCTGGAAGGCTGAAAGCTCCAGCTGCAAAGAGGCTGCACAGAGCAGCTGCTTGCCAGGAGCAGAAACCTTGGAAAGTAAGGAATGTAATTAATGATGCCTGTTCCTTTGACCAGGAGAACACTTGGACCCAAGATATGAAGCAGTAATTACTGAAGTGCACTTACACAACTGTGGAAAGGAACTCTAATGCAATAATGAGCAACAATATTCTACAAACTAGGTACATGTGATGCATCATTCAAATGATTACTCACACTGATCACAGGCAAACAGAGGCAGAGATCACACAACTCAAGGAAACAGTGCCAACCTGGCAGGAAAAAATCCTCCAAAATATTTCTAATGAGAAAGGAGACTTCTATATCTAGAGATGGCTGGGCTTCACAGGACACTATCTTCACAGAAATAATGGCTCTACCTGCATCTCCATATCCTGGAGATGCTAGAACAAGTCAGGTCTTGGCAGGAGCTATTTCTTTTATACTTGTGATGCTTTAAAGGTTATTGGCATTATTATCATATACGCAAGCATTTCTTGGTGCCAATGAGGTCATAAAATGCCAGGCAATGGAAGTCTCACTTAATCTTCACTTCACAGTCACAGCATCTTTTAAGATAGAGAAGACACCAAGAAAATTCTCACTCCTCTACCAGCC
This sequence comes from Toxostoma redivivum, assembly GCA_013397375.1. Lineage (NCBI taxonomy): Eukaryota > Metazoa > Chordata > Aves > Passeriformes > Mimidae > Toxostoma > Toxostoma redivivum. Next base: position 1,281,188 of record VXBI01000139.1, on the reverse strand, counting down.
AATGGTATAATTGTCTTTCATGTACCTCAAAGTCTGGAAAGTACAGGAGAAATACACCAGTAAGAGAAATAAATCGGGATCTCAGGAATTTGAGTGCTCCAGGCAAGATGTGCCACTTACCAACAAAGTCAGGATCACTGTGCTGGTCTGAATTATATAATTATAAGAACACTCTCTGGAAGAGAAATATCACACTCTTCTTGACCGAACAGTGCTCAGGGTACTCACCTCAAACTCTGCTTTTCCACTGCAAGATCTATTCCACTAAAGATTCTTTTCCTTTTCTTGCGTCATCCAGAATTCAAGAAGCAAGGTGAAAAAAGGAAAAGGTACGGTTTCTGAGGAAGATGCTTAAGTTTCACTCAAAACTTGCAAGAGCAAGTTGGAATGGTGGCAGCCTTTAAGTGTTGGAGAAAAAAAAAGAATCAGTGGTGGAAGCAATCAAACCTGCTCAGGACAGTTATTGTGTGTGATGCTTTTTCTAAGCTGAAGTACAGACTACACCAATCTAAAGGTCTGAGGTATAAAAACACATAAATAAAAGTACACTAAAACCTCAAAAGTAGTAGGTGAAAACACCTTCCACAAAGCAGTGAAACCTAGGCTGAGGCTGTGGGATTACTCAAACCATGCCAGCAATGGCTTGGCAAGTTCTTGTGCAGTTGGTGGTTTGAGAAGGGTCCTTGCCAGTCCTGGACACAGACCTGCAGCAGGATGTCTCCACATCTGGCAGTATTTACTATTGCTCTCCTGCCTCTGGCAGGGAGGAAGGAATGGGGACTGGCACACTGCCAGGGTTCTCTTGCTGGCCTGAGACACGAAGGGGGGATGGCTTCCCATCTTCTCAGCCACCAGCTCCAGCTGAGAGCTGCACTTTCATTTGCTGGCTTATCCCAACTCTGTATTACTGTAGTTGACATGAGAGATTGATTTAGGCACCATTGCTATCAGCATTTTATTGCTTCCATAAGCGCATCACAAACCACACTAAACCATCACAATTTTAAAAAGCAAAGTTATTCAGAAAGGGAACAACTCCAAACAAGAACAGCCAAACCCAGAAGAACTTTAATTTGTTAAGAGTCTGATAAACAAATCATGACAAAGAGAAACTGAGACTACAGCTTTTCTTGGTGCCCCAGGTTGGAAATACCTTGACTTGTCAATTTTCCAATCTATCTATGGAGACATGAAAAAAATATAACGGCAATTTTAAAAAGGAAAAAACATCTCTATGGGTAGGGGAATAAGGGTGAATAACTTCTAGCTTGCTCAAGGTAAAAGGCTCTCAACTCTAGAGAAAGATTGAGTGACCCGACGTTCTGGAACAGAGCAGAAACAGAGAAAGTGGTGATTTACACTACTTGGGAAAGAGGAAGGGAGGGTGGAAGCAAGTCAGCATAGTTAGCCATTTTGCCTTTCCACTTTTCCACATTTGGGCTGGTGTATCTCTGAGAAGTGACAAAAGTCAGGTTATTTCTAATCTTCAATGTTGCAGAGTTTTTCATCAAATCCCCAAAACAATAATGAAACAAATCTCAATGGCCACATATTCTTTCAGAGTGCATCTGAAAATATTAGGCAATGATCCTTACAAATGTCCTCTGTTAGGGTCTGTTAATGTACTCAGACCCTGCCTATAAAGTCTCAAATTGGTAAGATTAAGTCAAAGACTTTTTTCAAAGTTCACATTCATAAAACTCAGTGTATTTTACAGCTTTTACATCTGATAAGATCACTTCTTGTTTTCCTCTGCTCCAAAGTGCACAAAATTCAGGCCAAATTCCATCCTCATTTAAAGCCAAACTGGTTGGTTTCAGATAGGGAAAAAGCCCAGGTCAGAATTGGCTCTACTCCTGTATTTCCTGAATGACAGAGACATGATCTCATCAGGGCATTAAAGATCCTCTATAAGATGAGTCTGCACCTGTCAAACACAAAGCTAGTGTGCACAAAACAAACCACATCCTACCTGAGTCCTCACAGAAATTGCAATATCCCACTCACCACAAAAATGGAAGGAAACCCAAGTGGTACAAACAGCCTATTACAGTGTTAGGGCAAGGGTAATTTGACAAAATTTGTTGGTGTTGAAAAAATTCTTTTTTGCTTCCAAGAAGTACTGGGCAGATCCAGTTTGGCCAGAAAACACCTACCACGATGATTCAGGAATGCAAGAGAGGTGGAGAGGAATGTTTTACAAGGGCACCGATCAATAGGACACAGGGTAATGGCTTAAAACTGAAAGAAATCTGGATTAGATATGAAACTGAACTCTTCACTATGAGGGTGGTGAGGCACTGGACAGGTACCAGCAGAGAAGTGGTGAATGCCCCATTCCTGGAAGTGTTCAAGGTCAGATTGGATGGGATCTGGTCTAGTGGAAAGTATCCCTTCCTGACAGGGATTGAGATTGGAACTGGATGATCTTTAAGGCCCCTTCCAATCCAAACCATTCCATGAATCAAACATAAAAGTTACTTCAATTGCCAAGACTTAACGCACTTTGTACATCCGCTTCTAAGTTCTGCAGGAAATAGTATTTTTAAGGTCTTCAACGTTTTCACAAGGAAGCTTTTCTGCCAGAAAGAATCAGATTTAATTCTTTATATACAGAAAGTTTATAGTCATGGATCCAAATGAATACAGACTAGTAGACTAGTACAGACAACTACTGAAACCACTGAAGGTACACTAATTCTTTGGAGTATTTCAGTTGATGCACTTTTGACTGCAGTTTTAAGAAACAGGGTAGGTGATTTCCTAGTGGATCAATTTTGGGATGACAGCTTCCCATGATCACCTCTTCAGCTTCCACTGGGAAGCTCCTATTTCTTCCCAGTGAGAAAACATAGGTGCCAGGACCTTGCATGCAACCTTGGGGCTAATACTGCCAGAGGTGAGTACTGCTCTTGGTGTCATATTTGATTAGCAAGAACTCCCGCAATAGTTTGATCCTGCTTCTTTAATCTGATATCCTACTCAGTGGCCAGCAGCTAAACACTACTGATAATATTTCTAGACAGATTAGAAACAGCATTCCCATTTTGTTATTTCCTTTCTCGGCTTTGGTCTTTCTGCATCCCAATTTGTTTGGCTCCCCATGGCTTTTCCCCACTTTCAACAATAGGAAATCTTCTAAATAATACAGATGTTCAACTGTCCCTCCTGCTTCCCTCTGCACTGACCTTTCTACAGTACCATGTACAAGGCAGCCAGTTTACAGACCTATCATTCTACCACACAGCACTGGGAACCACTGTGGTGATGGAAACCAAAAATCCAACTCACATTTAAAGGCCTTTAAGATATAGGAGAACAAGTACAGAGCTTTCAATTTTTATTATGCCTGACTTTTCCACCCCAGTTCCTCAGGCAAATTCCAACAGCACTGACCTATGTCAATAGCTACTTTTACCTTGCACTTGACTGTCACCTCCACTGCAGACTCAAATTGATCTAGGATTCCCTTTTTCTCCTGATAGTTAGACAGTAGCAGATTGTCCACGCATCTCAGTTAAGCAGGAAGTTCTATAGTTTGACATAAAGGCAGGGGTATCCCCACTGAACACCTTCCCTTTTATCTCAAGGCTGTCTGTGTTTTTCCCTACTATTTTGCCAGGTCTGAATCATCAAGTTTCTCAGTGTGGTGCCCTGTTATAGCTTTATCAGTTAAAGGTACAAATGCATTTTATACACAGTAATCCTCACAAATTCTTTATAACACAGGAGTGGTATTCATACTCCTTTTCCTTCTACTCAAAAAGATTTTATTTCTACTCTAATAGAATGCTACACAAGCCTGATAAGAGCAAAGCCCAACTATTATAACGCGACAACATACTCAAAACTCAAGGCTGATAAGCAGATAACACACCAATAAGTAAAATTCCTGTCACCTATTAAATGGATAATAAAGCTTCCAAGACACCTGTAGCAGTTTATAAAGGAAAATATAAAAATCCAAATACAACATTTTAAAAAATACACAAATTCATGGTATATTAATTTCTCCACCTTGAATTTGGATAAACAAATTAGTCAAAAAATAATCTTTTGATGACACAAGTCTTACCTAGTTATATGAAACTATATAATGGAAATTGGTCAATGTAAGTATGAGATACATCAGGTGAAGACTGCTGAACATTCAGATGCCACTGCCTGCATGAAGTATTTGTTCACCAAAAGCATTATTGTACTTTACTTTCATCTATCCTGACTAGACAAGAACACCTGCAAAGTGGAGCAAGGCTGAGCCTTGGGAAAGAAGGTGTGGAAAGAGTCCAGAGCAGCCATTGTGGTCACAGGCAACCATCTCCTCCCAGTACTGTATTTTTAAGTGATAATAGCACTGCAAATACTTAATGCAGTTGGAGACTAAGACTCTAGAAAAACTAAACAATAACAGCACTACAGCTGTTCTGATCTCTCCACAGATGTGATTTGGACATGAAGATAGTGGTGAGAAGAGCAAGGCAAACATGGACCAAAGCTGAGATGTGTAAATGGCACAAAACTAATGACCACAAATAGCATCTGTAGCACAGCTTATGTTAGCAATATTAACCATCTTTAAAAATATCCTAAGGGTTATTTGCAGCTATCGTAACTTCTACTCTGACAATTTGTTTCTCTACCTAACAGTGATAACTGTGCTTATTTCTTCCTGTTGGTTAGGTAAACAACTAGCAGTGATGGAGCAAAAGTCAATCGTGACAAACCTTACAAAAAGGCTTATTACAAATGGCAGCAGTTAAGGCATTGGAAAATAACTCTATATGTAGTGATGCTCTCTAGCTCCCCATCCAGTTTGCTCTCATGAGGCATGGTGAAAAACATCCGTCCCAGTAACAGCCATGAGAAAGACAAGCAGTGTTTTTCATATAAAACTAGGCAGAGCAGCCAGTAGACAAAAGCGTCAGAACACAAGTATGCTTGTTTTTCCTCTGTAACCTTGGGCATGTCATTTATTTGTCTGACTCTGTGTCTCCTCTGCAAAAAGGGAGATAACTACATAAGAGCTCTTTAGAATTCACTAACTCTTGAAGGCTATCAAGTATGAGTGCACCAGCAACAAGTACAAGAGAAGAAGGCTGGCAGGCTGATGCTCTTGTAGCAAGGCCTTGTGCCACGGGACAAGAGGTGATGTTTTTGAGCTGTAAGAGGGCAGATTTAGACTACATATAGAGAAGAAACTTGTTACAAGCACAGTGAGACACCAAAACAGACTGGCCAGAGATGTGATAGAAACCCCATCTCTGGAAACATCCAGGATCATACTGAACAAGGCTCCAAGCAATTTGCTCTAGTTGAAGATACCCCTGCTCATTGAAAGGGAGTTGGACTAGACCTTTAAAGGTCCTTTCCAACACAAATCTTTCTATGGTACTTTAAGCTGTAATTTCACCACCCTTGGTGTTTTCTCTTCTTGTCCACTCTAAGATAAAAATCTGCTACTAATTTAATAACCAGAAAAAGGAAAATTTTAACAGGCAGTAGTTTAATACCTTGAGAGAGCTTAAATAAAAACTTCCCAATAACGAAGCACTGACTTAGGTCTAGTAACCTCATACTTTGATCTCAACAGGCTAAATGAAGAGTGAGGCTGCTGCATGCTGGCCTTAACATCAATTTGTCCTCCCTTTCAAAGGTCTGCATTTAGGTCTCAAATATTCAGAAAGATGACATTTGTGCTACAAAATATAATCAGTATTGCTGTTTTAGGTATACCAAGTTGAGGCTCCCACGCCTGTCAGTGTTAGATGCAGAGATGGTTTATTAAGACAACAGCTGCAGCCAGAAGAGAGGGCAGTCCCACCAGGGCTTGCTTGCTCTGCAACACATCCCTCTGCTCCCCCAACAGCCTCCAGGCTTCGCCATGACTGCCCACAGTACAGCACACCCCAAGGTCCCCACAGAAATGGGGCCTCCTGGGCACCCTCTTCCACAAGGGCAATGGGAGCTGCCCAGACAAAGCTCCACCCTTTGCTGAGACTAGGAAGTGTAACCAGCCTTGACTCACTTCCAGCACCACGCCGATATTTGGAGGCTGCAGGAACATGCACATTCATTGTCCGGTGTCACTTAGACTGCACCAATCTGCATTTCTCTTTCAGAACCATTTCCAATATATTTTATAAAACTTTACTTCATGTTGAATTATACTTTAAAATAAATCCTTATATTTAATTTTATAGTTATTATTCATGTTATTTAATGACAGAGGTCAATAATAACACTAAATACAACACATTGTACTGAGCCATGTCATAAGCATTATAAACAATGACATTTCAAATTAAGGCACATAAATATTATTTTTAAGGGTGACTACTGGTACTTAGAACTCATGAAACTTCTTACTTTATTTTCTAGGTCAAAATACTTCCTTTTCCCCTCCGTAATAATATTTATTGTTCTTTTTCAGATCAAACTATTTCTAAAATTAAGAACAGCTACTTTCGATATCTTTGAGCTTCCAGTATTAAACTAAAACAGCCTCTCTCAACTATGGGATCTTCCAGGGACTACAATTACTGAGAAATAATGCAAACCCTGTATGTTTTAGCTATATATAAAAGCACATTTCACATCAAATTAAACTGCTCTGTTAGTAAATTTAAAGTTTCAAGTGCCTTCTAGTATACCTAATTTCAAGAAAAATCCTAATATAACTTTTTTCTGTCTATGGAAAGAAAACATAACATATTGCAACTTCTAACACAAAATGTTTCCATGTAAATCATCTCCATGTCTGAGATAAGAAGCGGAAAAAGTTAAAAGAATCCAGTTTATTAGAAAAGGATACTTTAAATATTGATTTAGTAACTTGGAACTGGTAAAAGTTGTTCGGTTTTCCTCCACAGTAGGAAAGTTGCTAAAAGTTTCAAGTTTCTACGCAACTCTCCTTTTCCAATATTTTCAGGTTTTAATTTATCATTATCTAAGAACAAGCTCCTAATACCAGATTTTTGCCAATAATGCTGCAGCCACAAGGAGGAACATTTTACACAAGAGAGCAGCACAGTGACAGGGAGAGACCAGGAGTACCTGCTCAGACCAGAGTCATGCTCCAGTCACTGACAAGTTTTCCATGAGCAAAGCAATTTCCAGAGCGACTAAGTTACTGGACCTACATGTTCACCCACTGCAGGCAATGATTTCCTTTCCATAAGGTAGCTCATCACTCTCAATACCAAATGACATTCTGTAACCAGCTTCCCATCCAAAATATTGACATAAGAATTTATTCATATTGCTTTGCTATCATGCAGCCTCAACAACACTGCCCTGGTGTTCCCAGGAAACCAGCTCCCTTGAGAAAAGGGGTTGGATGGAACAGTGAAGTCCCAATGCCTTTGCTCACCCACAGGCTGTAGCTCTCCTCAGATTTCTTTTGACTTGCTCCAGCAATATGAAAATGAGGATAAATAATTCCTGACTTGCAAACCTAGCTAATCAAAGCCCTACACATCCATTTTGACTAAGTGGAAGAGCACAGGCCTTCTCCTGGCCTCCTAAGCACAGAACACCCTTGGTACAGAGAGAAGAAATCACTGCCTAAGCAATAAGAAACCATTATGAATTTGTGGGTAAAATAATGCATACAGACAGAACTGTGCTGAAGTTGGATTATACACATCAGACCATGGTTTCATCTGGGGCATCTCTCATGTTTTGGGACAGCCCAGGAAAAGAAAGATCAAGGCAGAGAAGAAAAGGCTGAGCAGTATATACAACAGGAAGAAACAGCAGAACATTCAGAGGAGGAGTTGTTTCAGCCAAAGTTGAAGCAGAACAGGTCCCTTTCTCCAGGCTCAGACACAAGCATTCCCAAGCACAGCCATCAACACCACAGATGACAGCCCTGCTGTGGGGACATCCTGCAGCTCCCACTGCCCAGCCCCAGCAGCCACACTGCTCCCAAACATACTCTATAACCACTCACACAGTGACATCCACATGGCTTAGCCTGCAGTAAATCCTCATCAGCATTTACTCTGAGGAATTAAAGGATTACTTCACTAGAACTGCCTGAAATAAATACTCCAAAGACAACTTCTTTAATAGTTTAATAAATGAACAAGCCCAGTTTAGTTGATGCATCCCTAAGAGCTGAACAAGATAAAGCATGGCCTTCTGTCGCCCTCTCTCAATCCCCATCAACCTCACCCTGGCACAGGCCAGAACAGGCACCAGGCTCCTCCAGCCCCTCACCCACCTTCCCACTGGGGCAGCACCCAACCTGTCTCCTGCTTTAGAGCATCAAGAACGCCCTTCTGCTTTGGCCAGCATCCACCCTAAGAGCCAGGCTGCACATAACTCTGTCAGCACACTACAGGTTGATCCCATAATCCTTCATTGCTGCAAGAAACCTTGCCAAACTTTCATTTATTACAGGAGCCAGACAGCCCAGAAGAGCTAAGAAGCATGCAAGGAGGCACAGGCAAAGCTGGGCTCTTGCAGTACAACTGCTATGAACACACAATGAATGTATATTAAACTAAGATCCAAGCTCATTTGGATTTTGTTTTTATATCAAACCATTATATGAAGTCTGAAAAAGTTCTAAGCATTACTTTTCCCTTAAACCAAGCATGGCTTATGTCCATGTGCTTCCAGAACATCACCTAAAAGCCCAACCAAGCCAACCTCTAGACTGCAGATATTCAGCACCATTACATTATAGAGATTGCCAAATTCCATAGTTTGTGTCACACTCAAGCTACAGCAAAGAGAAGCACAGTGGGGAGATGTTACAATTTCTTTTTTAAGGAAAAGCAAATCTCACCACCCTCTTTGTAGCTTGAAATGCACTTGTCCAGAAAGAAAAACCAATGCACCCAGTGGAGACACCTCAGCTGGGAATTCATTATTAAAATTCAGTTATTAGTGACCCCCTATCATTTTAACCAGTGTTTTCTTCATGTCATGACAAGCTTCAGACCAGAACCCAGTAACTCAGATGACCACTCAATACCAGTTAAATACCTTAAGGCATTCCTAGGTACTTACAGAAGTTGAAGGAGGCAGAACAGGAATGTCCTATCCAAGGGGTTTTCTGCATGTCAGCCATGGAGACCCTGCATCACTGGCCTCATCTCTCCCATCTACTTCTCTTGCCTAGAAGGCCAGAAGCTCCATGCTCATGTTTATTCCAGGCCAGGTGCCAGCACAGGTGCACCCAAAGTTAAGATCGCTAAGTTCAAATTAACATTAGTTAATTATCTGTCACTAATGGAAACACACAAACTTCCCAGCTGCTGTAATTCAACATAGGAAGGTTGTGACTTATGGCTTGAGCTGGTGCCAGGAACTAAGGAAATAGCCAGGCTCTCTAGGGATTCCATTTTGGCTGCTTCAGACAATGACCAAACCCTGTGCCAGCTGTTACTAACAACAACCATCAACCCAGCCACAGCTATATCAACCATCTCCACCAAAGCCCAGTGATAACCCATGCAGAAATACACATACTCTCTCCCACTCTAAGAGCTTTCTATTTCTGGAGCCTTAAAAAAACCACAGGAATTCTAATTAATTTAGTGGTACTCTCTCATACTTGCACCATAATTACAGCATCTATATACACACACAACTATAAATTGTTATCAAAATTTTGGCTAGTCTGCTTCTTTCTATGATCATCAGGACCTCTGTTATGGAAAAGAACTTTCGGAATACAGGGTAGTAAAAACAAAACACTAACAGCACAACTTCAGGCATCTTTTTTCTGCAGCTACAGTCTTTTTTTTGGCATTTTTTTCTTGGGTTGTTCCTTCAATATATCTTCCAGCCAGTACAATATATCAGCATGGTCTTCATATAAATTTAAATTAAGAGAAAAAATAATTCCCAGTCATCTGCAATAGCAGGAGGAAACATTTCAGCTCCCTTACCAGGCTTCCACACAGACCACATAGAAGAAAAACTGTGAGGAACCCATTTCATTTACTTTGTTTGCAATTTTGAAACAGGAGGAGTTTTGGCATCTGCTGCTAACAGCTCAAGTTCACAACCATTTGCACTCCCCCTTGAGAAGTGTCAGGCAGAAGCTACAAAAATGTTCTGTGGGATCTTGGATATTTCAGTACAGGTTACATATCAGTACTTTCATCACTTTTCATGAAGTGTTCTAAGTGTTAATAATGAAATTGGCCAGAGACTATTAAATACTGACTGAAGTGACAGCTCAGCTATATTATTACAGTGTTTGCACAGCAATCATTCCACAGGTTAAGTTATTTTAGGATGAGTGGTGTTTAAATTAAATATAGTCCCCTGTGTTCTTGTTTCATTTAAAGTCTACCACAGACTGCCTGTCTCAACATTGTGCAGAGTCAGTAAGTTTTGCTAAGCCTCATTTGTTTGTTTTGCTTTTACTCCTTAGTATTCTTTTTGCCAGGCAAGATGAGGAATTTGAAAGAGTCCTGCTGTAATATTTCACAGGCTTTCATGGCACAAACCACCATAGAGCATGAATAATGGTGGAAACCAGGCTTAAATAATTAAATCCAAATAGCACACACAAACTCCTCACACCATCTTAGCCAATCTAAGTCTCCAACTTTTCCTACTGAAGTCCATACCACATTAAGTCAAAGTGAACAAGGACAGCCTATCCCAGGTCTATTCTACCCAGATCTTTCTCAATAAGCACAGACAACAGAAAGACCATATTTAAGTCAGAAAGAACAGCTTCCATCTTTGCTACGCTGTTAACATGGCTGTACAGAAGTACTTACCTACTCAAGAGCATTTTTCAGAGGCATATTATCTCCTTCAGACAATTTATAGCATTAACGAGATTTAACTAATAGCTTTCCTGAAAAGTGAGCAAACTGCAGTAGTTGTAATCCACCTATCCTCAACAGGGAAACATTTCAAGTCGTAGTTTATACTCCCCTTTCCCCAGTGGGTTGAAAACCCATAACAAACATTATCATTGTATCCATTATTAATACCTACTCAAGCACATTTTAATAAACACCACATACATATGCATATAAGTACATACTCTACATCAGCCTTTGAATGCTCATGGCAAGGTATTTCCCAGAGCACATACTGTTCCTGCTATGGCACCAAGTACATTTACTGTTAGTTGTAGAGCAGCCCAATTTGTAGGAGTAGAAAGAGACCAAGCACTGCGAGGCTGTAGAAGAACAAAGACAGAAATAAAGCAAGGAGTTACATGGAGGTCTGAAGGATGGGCCCTTCCCAAAAGGGCTGCTTAAAAACAAGCACAGCCCACAGTGGGTGAGGAGGTCACATTCAGTCACAGGGCTTATTTCAATTTTATCATGACATAACTATACTAAGGCTGGGATAAATAGGTGAGAGAGAAGCAGCAGGATACTCTAATAACAATTTTTGTTACCATGAAAGCTGTAGACCAAATGGAAACAGTAAAAAGGATAAAAATCTCTCCCTAACATCTGAACATACTCCAGCAGTGCAGAGACCACCACATTCAACTCAGCAAAGCTCAAGCTAGTCAAATCCCAGTACTAGTAGTTTTTCAGAAACAGAACACAACCAAAATAATCCAACCCACACTCAGCACTATACCTCAATATCTATACAGCCACAGGGGAAAAAAAAAAAAAAGGAGAAAAAGAAAACCAAGTACTTCAAAAGAAATTTGCTTAGGAAACAGTTGTGATGTCTTAATGCACTTCAGCCCCTACTTCCTCTATTAAAGCTACTCATCATCCAGAGCCTGACAGCCTCAGTGACATAAAACCACAGTGACTTACCTGCCCAGCCTGTGGAAGGAGCCTACACAAAACTGATGAGAGCCTCTCACTCCTAGCAGCTCCTGTACTGCAGCCAAAGCCCCCACCTGCCCCCAGGCACAGGGAAAAGCCCCAGGCTGTGCCCATCCCAACCAATCAGGCTGTGGCACAGCTCATTTGCTCATTGCAAACTGCTGGGCAGTGGGAACAGCCCAAACAGCTCCAGCTGGGACCCAGGGCCAGAGCCCATACCTGGAGCACCACAATGCAATGGGGACTATCTTAAATGTCAGACAGCTGGGAACAAGAGCACTGTTAGTGAACACAGCTGAAATGGGTAAAGCAAAGTGCTGTGTCATAACTTTTACCAAGGGAATAATTTCAAAGTACATTCTGTTTTTTTTTTTTCCTTTTACATTAAACTTCAGTGTGTGGTTCTCTAAAGCCACTGTGTAGAGAGGGCATGTGTTTGTTCCTGAAGGATCAGAAGGCAGTAAGGAAGAGGCAGCCCAGGAAATGCTGAGGGACACCAAACACAATCAGGAAGCTGAAAAATTTGTGGCATTTTAATACATGTTAAACCACCTATTTTATGGAAATGGCTAGTCCTCCAACTCAACACAAATTGGGACTTAAAACAGACTTTTTTTCACCTCCTTTTTGAAACACTGAACCACAGAAAGCTAGGCTTCGAGCAGTTGGGCAAGCATGATATGAAATTATCTAAACAGCCACTTCACAATTACCTGAATTTGTATTTGCAGACTAGTAGAGCCTTTGGACATTATCTTTAAAAAATACTTATTTTTTGGAAGCTCAAAGTAACACCTTAGAATGATTCTGCAGTTCTGAGCAGACAAGATCATCATTTCTAGAGCTAGACTCCTTTTAGCTTTCATGAGATGGAGGTCTCAAATCCCCAGAGAACTGAAAATCTTCACACACACCACATGTTCCCAGAGTTTGCCATGCTAGAAATACTGCTGAACACAGTAGCCCTCCCCTCAGCTGAGTATTATTTAAATTATGTGTAGATATTTGCAGGGTCAGGGGCCTGAGTAATAAAGAACTCATGGGATATACTGTAATAAAAACTGGAACTAGCAAATTCTTGCTTGAGTAGCTTTTATGAAGATTTATTGTAAATATATGTAAACATTAAGTAATAAATGTTGTAAAATATCAGAATGTTACAGGCTTTAGCTGCTCCGTGTGAAAACATTTTACCTAAGATAGCTTTTAAAATAGTCCATGAATATCCATGCTTTGCCATCTGCTTTTGAATTGAATGATCCCTCGAAAGCAGCACCATAAATATTTCCACAAATGAGTGATCTGTTCACATTATATCCCCTAATGCTATCTTATGGCAGAGCAAACAAATAACTCACATGTCACATCACTGCACACAGCAACAATAAGGTGCACTCTGACTGGGTTTTAGCACATTACTAAGAACTGCATCACTGGTTGTCTCTGAGGATCTAACCTGGCTTTTTAGAGACATATTTCTTGACAGCCTGTCAAAAAAGGCTGGAGATGCACATTGAAGAAAGAATACCTTTAGCATCTCATTTTTTTTAAGACATGATGAATTCTAATCTGGGCTGAGTCTCAAAAAGATCTGAACAAAAGGATGAATAAGAAATAGCAAAAGAGGATTTACAAAGGTGGTATTGTAAAATGAAGTCTTAAAGGCAGAATATGCAAAAGGAAATTTTTATGCATCAGTTATAAAATCTGCTAGTCTAGTCAATATTTTAAAATATAAGGCATTAATTTGCTACATTTAAACAATTGTTGGCTTTTTCAAAGTGCTCTCAACAGCTTCTTGGGAGACAATGAGAATTATAGCAGCCAAGCAAACGCACACAGAAGGTTCACTGAAGTTCATTGACTGAAGAAAATATTTCCTGGTTGATGTTCACAAAACTCCAGGTCTCTGCTTGATCTTTCCAGCAATGGGCTCAGGCTGAAAAAGGGGTTCTGGCATTATTTATTATTCTGGCATGCTTTTGGCATTATTTTTTTTTTTGTTTGGCATTGAGCAGATCATTGAGTGGGTCCAGAGGAGAGAGGTGCTGAGCATGTTCACCCTCCCTTCGAGCCTTTGCTCTCCAAAGCCCCACTGTCAGTCAGGTTTGATGAAATCAGCAGCTTTGTTCTAGAAATGGGCTGGTTTGGGTCCCTACACAGAGGCAAGGAGAGCTTAAAACAGACCTTGTCCCTGGTGTGGCAAGGCCAGGGAGGTTTTCCAAGGCTCAGTTATCAGCCAAGTGCTGTGGCACTTGCTGAGTCTATTTGCAGCTCCCTAGTGGGAAGCTCTGTGGAAAACCCTGTTCCTTTTATTTTAAAGGAACCACTGAAGAAAGCCATGGGGTGGGGAGTGATGTCAAATGCTAAAGGCAGATGAAGAAAACCAGTCTGGCCTACACTAGACAACACATCACTTACTGATTTCTTATTTCAGAAATGAATGGAGTAAAGCACTGCTTTAATAAGGCTCCTTTGTTGTCAGAAATAAAACATAAAGCATTCAGAGACACAAGTGGGGAGATTATGAAGGAAGAGGAGTTAAAGTGCACTTGATGCAGTTTTCCTTATAGAAGCCATTCTTGTGACAGCTGGCCTGTCTTCCTGCCCTCCTAAAAGGAAAGAAATAGTCCTGCAGATAGGTGGACAGTAAACAAAACTTCAACTAGGTTGACTTTTCAGGAGACACACCCTATGCTGAAGTAGCCAACAGCATTGGCTGACTAACCTCAAAGCCGGTCTTTCCTGTGAGGAAAATCGTTTTCCACTATGCTGCTGCTGAGAGTGTCCTCTGGGACTAACTGTGCCTGGCAATTAGGAAGCTGACTTTAACATCACAGCATCCAATGTTATATCTAACTTTGCACTTGGGTCAACTGGTAACATCAAGGACATTATCTATTGGCTAACAAATAACAAAAAAGAGGCATGATTGTAGAAATAATAATACTCATACAATGGCACAAAGACTATAGGTTCTAAGAAAATTAAGAATACCAGATGTTACTGTTCTTTCCAGTTGCCATGCAACCACAGCCACCCTGCTATGCTTCACCTTCCTAATCTCCTTAACAGCTAACTCTAAAACAAGTACAATTAATTCCCCGATGAACAAGACAGGACATGACCCAGCCCCGTGGTTACAGGAATACTTTGATTGTTTGTATATAAACACTAGAGAGATATAGCACACAGCATGGCACAGAGCTGGCATTTTGTACAACAAACACAAGTCATTGTTGCAAACTATGAACTTTCCTATGAACAGGTTTTTACAACTACTCCTAACAGATATTCCTTATGCTGCTTAGGAGACAGGCTTTGCCAGTTCTCTGGTGATCCAGGCAGCCTCTTACCCTAGAAACCCAGATAGAAATGAGTGTGCTGTGCTTCAGCTGAACAGCATGTAGAGGCATTAGGCCACATAGAGTCCACTTATGCCCTCTGACAATAGCTTTATGAATAGTGACCATATTTTCCTTTTAAGAGCAATGTCTCAGGTAATCTGCTGTGTTGTGGTTTTTAAACAAATAGCTTCTGTACCAATGTATAAAAACATGACTGTTATAGCTGTGTTAAATCAGATCACTTCCATTATCAATAAAATGGATGGTGAACCGACACTTCTGCTTCTAACAAATATTTGTGTATATTTATAGATTTAGAGAAATTAATAACTACTCAAAAATCCCTTTGATTCTGATGTGGTTCTCATTTGCACCAGGCATAGACCCATGATAGTAATAGTTCCACATAACTTCCTGAAACAGTGAAGAGCTGGTGAGCAGCCGCAGAAATTATTCAATTAGCACTGAATATGAAGATATCCCAGGGTTCCTGATTCAGCATTTAAGATTGCATTGTAATGACTATAGATTGTACAAGTGACATGCCCGTTTTGTGCAATGCCTTATTTCACAATATGGGAGAAAAAATACATGAAAGGAGAAAAAAGCTGTTCCATTTAATTTTCTGTGAATTCAAGCTTGGGGGAAACATGTATTTGCATATAAACTGTGAAGGAATAATAATGATGACATTTCATATTTCAAAAATTATAGCTTTCTGATTTTTTAAAGGTGTTTTTAAGTGATAAATACCTCAGTTAAGCACATGATAGAGATGCTCTCATGCATTTACAAGTGGTGAAAATTCTCTGTTCAACAGCCATAGAAAATACTGTATTGGAAGGAGCAACATATTTGGCTGTGTAATAGGGTAGTGTTAAATCCTTTCTTTTTCACACCTCCTGTGAATGTCCCATTCCCTCTCAAAACTTCTCATGATGGATTGCTATTCCTGCTTTCAGCCCACTGCCAGAAGTCACCACATTCTCCCAACTTAATCAGATTTCCCAGGCTGACCTGTCCACTTTTGATTTACAGACCTTGACAATCTGCAAAAACCAGGAAAGAATTAAACAGCTACATGTGCCAGGGCCTCATCTTCAGAATAACAAAATTATATGTTGGTTAGAGCACCAAGAGCACTCTTCTTCCAAAGATTTCCTCCAATGGCTTTCATGTATGGTTGAAAATGCAGCACAGTAGCCTGTTGTGTTTGCCGATGAAGAGAAGAGAAGAGCAGAACTGACTGGTTATTCCCAAAAAATAGCAATAAGTGGATGATTATCCGTCAGTTTGGGGCTTTTAAGATGGAGGCTGATAGGAAGCAAGTTAGAATGGGCAGGGATGTTAGAATTTAGTTGGTCTGACAGGGAGCAGCATCTGAACTATATTGTGTGTAAGACAAATAGATCTTACCCTTGGCTTCATGGCACGAGTATGTACTTGTCCAAATTATGCTTTCATGAGTTCATCAGGTTTTAGGGTTTGCCAGTTTTCATGCACTGTTATTCAAAGCAAGGTTGACAGAAAAAAAATCACATGCTGTCTGCATAAAAACCTCTGCATAGCTATATTCTAGAGCCAACTCACACTTCAAAGTCAGAAATAATCATCTTAGGCTATAACTTTTCACAGCAGCAAGCACTGGTGCCATGATTTCTGATTACTGTTTCTCAAGCATGTGGAAATGTACAAAGGGATTTTTCAGTGTCATACAAACTAATACACCAATCAGTTAAAACAATGTTTTAACATTTTGATTGCATTCTTAGATTATTAATTGCTAGTCCAGCCCTCCTTATATTTTCCTATCTTCTCATTCTCTTGTTATTGCAGTGGATGAAAAGGGCAAAAGACAGACAAATCTGAATGGTATTGTAGCCAGAGGGGCATTTAAAATATTGCTCTGCACCTGGGAAACAGGTTTAATTACTGGTGCTGTCAAAGTGCTTTAATGTAAACAGGTTTCCTGATGGATCACATTTGCTTACCGAGAACTATCATCCCCCCAGACACAATCCACTTTATGGTGGGCTTAAAATGCAGGTATCGTAAACTAGAGCAATGAAGCTTTTATGATTAAAGATGCTTCATCTGCTTTTAATGCCTCAAATTATAGAAACTATAACAAGCCTTCACATTAAAATTTTAATAGGATTAAGAGTCTAAAATTCTCTATAAAATAGGTGTGATAGGCCTGATACTTTCTGAGTTAGTACAGAGTGCAGACATAGGAGGAAGGCAGCTCCTACTTCATTCTTTTGGGCAGCTTGGAATTGGTCTGGCTGTTGGAGTGCATTAAAGAGACTGAGAGTGCCCTAACTTGTACACCAGAGACAGTTTTTGATGTACCAAGGGAACACTGGGAATACTCAGCCATGCCTTGTCTGTCAGCTGGTGCTGCTCTCTCTGGAGGCACCACAGAGCTCTCTGCCCCTGCGCCCTGCCCTGTGCCTCAGGGGCACTCCAGCACCTTCAGAGCAGGCAGCACTCCTCCTCTTTACCTACTCCAAAAGAGGATTCACCACAAAAATACCTGCACGTGAATTCAGAGATGATTCTGATCTCTCTGTTGTATTTGATTTATGTAAGCATCTTATCCTATTCACATTACTCCTGGTAATAACTTCTGAGAGCAGGTTTCATATTAAGCGGTGTTTGTCAAAAGCAGACTTAAAATCTGTAATTATAACATCTGCTTCCACAACATATTTATATTCTGCTCATCCATTCAAGATACATTGATCTTATTTGACCAAGCACCATTAAATAAGGAAGTTCTGCTTTTAGATCTGCATATTACCTCAGAATTTAAAGAAAAAAAAAGTAAAATAAATGAAATTATTTCACGTAGGTGGTACATGAAAGAGGAACCTCAATTCATCTTATAAATTATTCATGTTGAATTATTCACTTGACTCATATAGAGACAAAGAAGGTGCTTTTTTATACTGTAAAATCTACTCAGACTTAAAACCTGTATTAATATGAAGTAATGTGTGATTATAGTTTGAGATGTACTTTAAATAATTTTTATGAAATCCAACTTTTACTAAGGACACTTAATAAGTGTGCACCCTGTTCCCTGGCAAGAGCAGTCACGTGGAAAGCATGCAAATGAAATGCAGAATTCAAGAAACACTAAACATCATACAACTTGGTAGACCAAAGTTCTTTCATTCTTTTGAGGGATGAAGCAAACAAGAAAAGTCCAAAACTCTAAGGGCATTCCTCAAGATTTCCGATTTCTGTTGTAAGACCACAACCTTCTCTGCGTGTACCACAGCAGACTTTAGCAACTGTTTGCATTTTTGGTAATATTTAGTAGTTCAGACTCAGAAGATCCTTTTGCTAAATGATGGAAAGTCAAAGCCCTGATCCTTCCAGCCTTTAATCATGTTAACAATGGAATTGTGAACATTCCCACTGATTTATTACAAGATTTATAATTCAGGTGAGTGAAAATACATACATACCTGCATGTTAGCAGGTTTAGAAACACAGGATAGAAACTTCTAGTCAAACAAGGCCAGTATTCCAACACTGAAACACTACTGTCAATCAATGCCCTACTGAAACAGAGTTCTGAATTCAAAACAATCCTTTTCTTAATAGAAATCTCTTCCAGACCTTCACTACTGTAAGAATTTGGAACATTTCTTCCTTATTTCTGTTCTATTTTCATTCATATTTGTACCAGTTTGGCCTGCTTCAGCATGTTAGGATCAGGACTGAACTTGAAGATGCTCTAAGTTCAATTAATTCCTCATTTTCCTAGCTGAGATCCAGTGTCACACATCTCACACTTGATTAAACCCCCTGTATCAGCAAAAACTCATCTCCAATAACTAAAATCCTTTGCTGATCAAACATAACTCTGCTAAATGAGAGAAACTGATGTGTTCAGCAGCTCCAGAAACCCGTTCACATGTAACAGCATGGACTGGAGAGATGTGCTAACAGCTTGCTTCCTCCCTACCAATTAGTTCCCATTATGATCTCGTATTTTAGGGCAATTATTAACACTAGGAAAACTGGATAGCTGCTGAAGCCATCTAGATGGTGGGATGGGATGGGACATAACAACCTTTCTCTAGTGATGACAGCAGTAAATTTACTTCCAAATTTACAGGATCATTGCCATATTTTGTCTTTCCCAGGAAGATTCTGGCCCACCAACTCAACAGTCAGAGACCAATGTCCTACTTTACTGTCCCTCTCTCCAGTGAACAGCATGTCAATGTAATATTGCTGGGTATGGTATGGGCTACTCTTGGTCCAGGCTACTAAATTACCAATAACTAGCCCTGGCAGCTAACAACAGATTATACACACCATGCACAATGTTACCCATGGTCTGCCACTAGACTTTTAGGCTAACAGAACCCATGTTTTCTGAGGAAATAGAAGCTAAAATCCAGTATTTTATAAGTGAAGGGAAAAAGAAACTTTAGCCATGTACAGTCACACTTCATTGCAATAGTAGGATTGTCACTACGAAGGTTGATAAATAGATGCAAAAGAAACCTGATATGCAAAGTTGTGCCCAGATCTCTTCAACAGTATGTCAGATATTTCATTCAGTTCCCTGTATTTTATTTAGAGTGATACAAATTTTGTTCTGAAGATACCTTTCTGCTTCAACTTATGAATAACTGCAAGATCTAAAATAGTATTTTTTTATAATTCATTAATATTTATAGATTTGAATTGCATTCAGGGAACTTAGAACTTAGTTATTTTCAAGGAAATAATATAAATCAGTAAGATAATAATCATTAGGTAGTGATGCTATTGTATTAATTTATTACATAATCCAATACTAGCAGAGACATAGCTCAGAATCAGAAACTCATCAAGGCATTTTTATTTTGAGTCCTAACCAGATAACCTTCAGTGTTTAAACAGTACTTTTGCTTAAAAGGATGCTTTTTAGAAATGGTATGCCTTAGAATTGGCAATTAGAAATTTAATTATCATGCAGAGTCTTAGCATAATTTGTCTCACCTCGCCTTCTTATTTCTGTCAAGAAATCTGCATCTTTTTCTCTTTCAGATATATTTCTATGAATTAGTATGAATTGAAAGTATAAAGTCTTTTGCACGTTATTTTTACCTTTCAACTTTTAATACAAAGAAATAAATGCACTTGCAAAGGATTTTTCCTTCAATAGACACATATTAGAGACAGGCTTAAGATGCAAAATTTGCATCTGTGGCTTCATTTTCTTTATAGACACTAGAAAACAACCAATGATCTACACGATTTTGGAAAAGAAACAACTTAATGACAACTGTTTTCACTCTTGAAGATCCAAAACGCTGCTATGAGATCCATAGCTGATCATCTCCTAATCCAAACAAGGCAAAGCAGAGAGCAGGAAGCTCTGTGCCTCTGCTCCTTCTAAAAGTAATCAAAAGGGATTTGGACATTGTTAGCAGATAGACATAGAACTGTCATCAAATATTGAAACAGAAAATAAATGTAGTACAATCTGAGAAAGTCTAGCCTTGAAAAATCAGCTTTTATCCTTCAGTTAATTAATTCTGGAGAAAATTTTTGATCAAATCTCATTTTTAACCTTGCTCTCAGCTGGCGAATTGGCCTGTTTTTCTCAAGTGGGTGTTGGCTGATAGCAATGTCTTATCTTATGTCATACATCTTCAAAGACTTCTGTTTTTTAAAAGAAGACTTACATTGGGAAAGGACAGGAGGTCTTTTGAAATTGCAGTACAATGCATATATTTAATTTTACTTGTAAGATGTTTCAAGATGTGCATGCTCCATAATGTGCCTCTCATGAAAAGTTTTTTTGATTTATCATCGAAGCAGAAATTTTAATGTCCTTTTCAGAAAGGACAGCTTTTTGTAGAACAAATTGTTTCATAAATACCAAGAAAATTCATTATTTTTGTGTTCTTAACCCAAAACTTGTATATTTTCGGGAGGAAGGAGAGGGAGAAGATAGGAGAATACTGATCAGCTAGCATTTATTACTGAAAAGAAAGAGAATTACTTTTGCTACTGTGAGAGGGACAATAGCAAAATAGCTCTTGCAACTACTTTCTAAAATCATTCAGAATTATACAGCAGCACTGCACCACTGCAGAGTTGTTTCTACACTAAACATCAGCTTGGACATGCTCACATTTTTTGGAGTGAAAACAAGTATGCATTTTTCTCTAGAGGACTGTGTTAAGGGAATATTTGCATTAAAACTGTGACATAGAACTTCATATAATTTGGGTGCTTGCTGGAAACTGACCCTTTACCAGAGGTTTGAAATTTATTATGTCTTAATTGCAGCTATGTGTTTACACAGAGAATTGCAGGCTATCTAGTACTTACATTTTTGCTAAGAAGAGTCTGGGAATGTGAAACACTGACTTTGCCAGTGTCTCCTTTACCAGGGAGCAGAAATAAAAAAAAATAATAAAAAAAAAAAGCAAGTTAACCTCCATTTGAGCTGTGTCAAATGTTGGATTGTAAGTGTCCATGATGCTTACCCAATTACTATTTTGTGTGAGGGAAGAGTAGAACAATATTGCTAAAATATTGCACAAAATTCAAAGTTAGGAACTTTTTACAGAGAAAAAGGTGTCTTTGAAAGACCTTTCTACAAATTTTATAGGGTAGAGACAAATAAAATCAATGCGCAGATAATTTAAATAATGTGTAAGATTATTTAGGCCTTTCTACTATTGCTAAGTGAGGACATTTTCTGCATGATTCCATGGAAACCCCTTGTTGAGAACAAAAGTTTTACAAAAGACTTACATATTGACAGTTACTTTTGCAGGAGGCAAACCTAATGAACTCCCATCTTTTCAGAGAATGTTTCAGTCCTGGATACAGAAACTGTATTAAAATTTAAGATCCATCTCCTGTAAGCCAGATGCAGGTTGTCTGCAAACATCCCCTGAGCCACTGTGCACCTTGAATCCTACTAAAGAGGACCAGAAGCTTTAATTCATGTTTTATAGGTATTGCTCAGTGTACTTGTCCTTTCAATCCTTCTCTCTAATCTCTTGCTGTGTGAAGTTCAAAGAACCAATTTTTTCCCACACGAGGGTCAGGGTGGACACAGAGCCAGAGCAGAAATGACAGCTGACCCTGGAAACAAGATACGGCCCATACGCAAGGACTCTATGCAGGCTGAGGATTAAAAGGGCTCCCAGAATTTCAGATGCTGGTCCCTACCATTACCTCAGTGCCCAATGCCTCAGAGCAACTCACTGGTGCAAACTGCTCTGGCTGTGACTGCTCAAAAATAGAAACTTAAGCCAGGTACAAATTCCAGAATATATATTTTTATAACCACTCTTGGTATAAAAGCCAGATTTCTTGTATTTTGGTGAGCACTGAATATGGCCCTCTCCATGGTCCTTGCTGTCAAACAGCAGAATGGTTAGAACACCATTAGAAAACCCAGATATCCATCTCCATCATATTTGCTGCATTGCTGCTACCTACCCTAACCCTTCCAGTTAATCTTGGGAAGTTGGTTGCAGAATAAACCTATTTTAAAATTTTCCATAAGTTTTATTCTAATAAAAGGTTAAACCTTTTCTACTTGTTGTAAATGTAATACAGTATCTGAAAGGATATTTTCTGAGTGACAGCTGAAAATCCATTATCTGTAACATGTGCAGCAGAAATATCACATCCATGCTCATCACAGCATTAAGGGCCTGAGAAAAATCTATCCAGTTCAGTGACCTATTATCCATGCTGTTTGATTGGATGAAGCCAACACATTTTCATTTGGATAAAACTCAGCTTTAAACATTTTAAGATTTCTTTCCCCTTTTAAGGGAAATACAAAAGATATGCTGTACTACAGTTGTATATCATGCTAAAATGATATGGTGTGAATCATCCAATATGCATTGCAAAAAAAAAATCTGTTCCCTACACATCAAGGGAATCAGTACTTAAGAATGGTGAAAAAATGGAACCTGCATAGTACTTTAACACCTGAAATAGGAACAACATTAAGGTGCACAGTTTTGAAACATAGCAGCACCTGTAGATACACAAAGGAACATTGTGGAATGTCAAAAGTCCCCACACGTTTTCAACCCACATTTCTGTCAGTATGAATGTCATGATGGACACATATGTCTGCACCTTAAAGTTTTGGTCCCTCTATTCCTTTGTAACATAACACCTCTGCACAGAAACAGCCCATATAGGAAACAGGACAATTTCTCACACTCTTTTAGTTCAGGGTTTCTACTGCCTTTTTTCCTTGAGTCATTGGTCTGCCTGGACCTGAGCAGGCTCAGCTGGGGGCTGCTCTGAAGGAGCAGAGGGCCAGCCCTGCAGAGCACTCTCACTTTAGCAGCATTATTTGCTCAGTTGTGTACAGCAGCAGCTTGTCCTCTGACAGGCAGCAGCTCTGCAGGTTTTGTTGACTACAGGGGAAAAATCTGAAAAAATGATGGTTTTGGCTGAAGTCATATTGGAAGGAGCCCAGTTATTCCTCTTTTCTCCCCTACTGAGACTAGCAATGTGCACCTTAGGAATGTGCTGTCCTTGTACAATGGACATGGACTTTGTAGCAGTTATTAGGCAGAATACAGAATACAATTTTGGCAGTGTGCTGTATTGATTATGGATGAACTGCAATGGTACCAGTGAAGCTGTCTTCACAGTGGACTGCTTCCCATTGTGTAAGATAAGACCATTCACAGTTAAAAGGTGTTTCTTCATCTGTCCTCAGGAGCCAGAATTATGAGGGCACTTGTCTACCCACTAAAATCAAACTGGAATTATGTCTAAAATTTTTCCACAGCCACAGGCTGTTAATGACTGCAGTGGTCACAAGAAGTCTACTTTCATATTTAATGCTTTATGGCAATATATACCAATAAGATTTGCACCACTCCACTCAGACTTTCAGCTTTTAAGACACGCTTTTCAAACCATAAAACCTATGGGTAAATTTTTCAGTGGGCAGGAGCACACTGAAAAAGAGATTAATAGGAGAAGAAAGACAAACAGGTTGCAAAAGGGATTTAAGGGATGAGAATCTCAACAAGGATATAGAACCATAGAAACTCCCTTAAAATTTCCATTTAACATGTTAATAAAGGATATTAAGTACAGAAGTGTCCTGAGGGAACAAGACAGATGCAAATATTAATACAAATACAATATAATACAAAGTAGTAGCTAACCTTCAGGTTTTGGATTAACATGTGCTATGATTCAAGAAAGTTCATGAAAGCCTATCAACTACAGTCTCTACTCCTTTCCTTTCTCCAGGTCTACATAGCAAAGAACAATTTAATACTCAGGCTAAGAGGCTTAAGTATTGGCTTTTACACAATTTTACAGCTCTTCTGTCACCAGGGCTACAGCTGTGACTATTGCTACTACCAGTAAAGTTCAGCTTTTGTTGAGTGCTTTGAAGTATTTAGACAGACAATGCAATTAAACATAACAATAATCATCAGTTTGTCCCAGGGAATATAACAGAAAAATCTAACACAGTTCAAGGTCAATATTATATAAACAGATTATTTAATATTTGGTGAATATGACAGAAGAATGGAATGGTAAAGCTGAAAGCCAGAAGTGACTACTACTAGATATCTTTGTTCAGTTAAAAAGCAATTTCTGATTGGAATGTAAGCAATACTGGAATAGAATTATTTTTATTTACACCAAAGACAAGAAAAAAAAAAGTAAGTTCAGGTAAAAAACCCTGAAAAATTAATTTTCTTTACTGATGGTATGTAATGCTTTTTGTAACTAAATTTCAAAGCACTGGAGAGTTCACTGCCACTATCATATTCATTTTAAAGACATGATCAGAACAAGTAGGTTCAAAAAATATGTATCCAAGAAATTGCCAACACTGAAGAACAGATTGTGGAACCAGCAGGCAAATGGATATAAAGAAGAGAGGGAGTGCACATGTAAGCCATACTAAGCACCCACATGGTTGCTATTTGTCTATTATCCTCCACACATAATGATCTGCCTTAAAGCAAAAAAGGTAGCCACACAAATCTCTATCTGTTTCTTATTGCCCATAATTGTTTTCCCTTATTTGATAAAACAGATTTAAATTACTGCTGCATTGTCACATTATGTTTCTCTGGCCTACTTCATCAAAAGCATCAGCTAAATGAGTGTCAGGCGACAATTTTGCCTGGTTGGATTTAATGTGACTGTCAGACATATAGGCCATTTCACCAGTGCCTCCATAAGTGTGGGCCACAATTCCAAATTCCCAAATAGCTGACAATAGGAATCCAAAAGGTATATTTTCAGTTCAGCAAACTTGCTATCACCACTTCTGCTTTTTGTTTGTTATGCAAACCCAATGGCATTCAGTATTTCTGTACAGTTGATAATTGCTAATCATGGAAGGAAAAGTTATCTGATTGTCAACCGTGGAATCAAATGAATTGAAAATATTCCATCAAGCATTTAGGAAAGTGCAGGAAAAAGACAGACTAAAAATAACAATGAACGTGCTCTTTGCATTGAAAGATCATTGGCAGAAGTAAATCACACAAAATTCAGATCCTTATTGCTTAATCATCTCACATTTCATTAACTACAGCTGCCAATTGTCTTGTGCAATGTGAATTGCTTTTCCTAATGAAAAAAATCATAGGCTAGAAATCAGTTTCACTATGATGCAGTGTTAGGATGCAAATATTAATTTCTGAATTAATTCATGACAGAGGGCTTGGCCAACCTGAGCTAATCACACCCCTGGGGTCCTCTAATCCTCTAAAGCTGATTATCTCATGATTGTCACACCCACTGGGAGTTGCCTTTGTCATTAGCAAATTCAAACCATAGTTTGAAAAAAAACCAACTTGTTTTGATGCAAAGGTTGGGTAATGAATAGCAGCTCCAGCTCTAATCCTTTGGCTGGCTGACAGGAGGAAATGTACTGTAGTATGTGTCATTGCTCCCTCAGAATCACTAGGATTGAGGAAGAACAAACAGCTACCAAGTCAGGAGGCAATGTATATACTGATAAGACAGGTTTGTCCCTCCAAACTTAAAGCAAATACCAGTAATAAATACATGCTATTATCTTTTTTCCCCCATTCATTACTTTCTGAGTTTGTTTTGAAGGCAAATTAGCATCAAGATATTTGTGCAAAAAAGTTGTGAATATGGTTGTAGAACATGTATTTCATTATGTCCTCGACAAAACCTGTATTCTATCAAGACTACAAGCTGCAGATGGAGCAGATGAATTCACAGGATGTATGTGAAACAACTGGAAGTGAACAGGTGACATCTGTCTCCAGCAGATACTTCTTAATTCTATTTATTAGATTTCATCAGCAGAGAACTAAAGTCGAAGATTAAAGCACACTGCTGGGGCATTTACACATACACAGTCAGCTCCATTGTGAAGGAGTTTCTCCATGAGAGAGATAATTTTAGTTGTGTTCTGTGAAACTCATGCTGTACAAACACTATAAAATTTGAATCTGTGTCAAGCTGCAAAATTGTGCAGGGAAGCTGGCACTGAGGGTATGATTTCAATTATTCATCACAGTTGTTCAATTTGCATTGTTTTTGTGCCTGCATTTCCAAGCTGCTGGAATTTGCTTGATACATTAGCTGTCTAACCACTGTATTTAAGTGCAAGATAGCAGCTTTTCACTCCCTAATCCAAACACTACTTGTGTCTCATTTGAACTGTTTACATTTCTCATAATGACTCTGTATTTGTGGGATTCTTTTTTCTTACTGTTTGTTTTAAATAAAAAGGCAATAATTGTAGATGGGCTGAGGTGTGCGTTCACTTGCAGGTATGGGATATGCTAGGATATAAAATTTATTAACTTTTGCAGCTGATATATGAGAACACTGCTGGTACTTTTTTGAAATTCTTAGAAATGCTAGTTTGACATATTTTTTTTAATCTATACATATATCTAAGATTTTACTCAGCTGTAGTGTCCAAACTAAATTGCAATATGCAGTGAGTCTTGCTTAGTGAGATTGACATTGATCTCCTGAAGTTTGCATTAGGAGATTTAACACTCCTTCAGCATGAAAGCCTGGAAGGTGCAATAAAATGCTTATTTTGTGAAAGCATGTAACATGATGTGGAATGTGCATAGGATGGCTCATGATGCTCCAGTGATATAAAGAAGTGCAAGATCTGCTGTAAAAGTTTGTATGTGGTTTGCAATTAATTTTGCATGCAACCTGAAACTTAGGCTACAAAATTTCTATTCTTTCTTGAATGAGCTGAAAAATTTTTATCAGGCAAGTTAAAATCTATTCCACCTCACACACTGATGATCTGTTCTCTGTCTGTTGGTACTGCATGCACACTGCTACTCATGTGAACATTTGTACTTCCCTCAGGTGTGCTGTAGGGCCTGTATTCAATGGCCCACACTGGATATGCATGCTGAGAAATCTAAACTGCACAATGAGAAATTTGCACTGTTTCTTTTGAAGGCACCACTTATCTCTCTCACAAGGTACTCACAACATGTATGTTCTATGAAATTTTCATTGTAAACAGGACATCAAATGTTACCAAAACAAAGGTAGCACTGTAGTAAAATTATGCTAAGTACACAAAGACACAGATGTACACACAGACAATAAGGTCTTGAAGGCATTATAGAATTTTACCAAAACTACCTACAGTGGTAGCAAAAATCTTCCTTATTCTGCATGAAATGGGAAATGTTTCACATAAAATATTTTAGACATAATTTTATTATAAGCTTGTAATTGGCTTGACAATCATAATGAAAGTTTCATAAATTGAGTTTATTCTGGAAATTCTTTTCTATTACAATTTCAAAACCAGTGCTGCCAATCTCCCCAAGTCTTTATATACATGCTATTTTCATGCAGCCCCAGCTCCCTCTTGCAAACACACATGGAATCCTTTAAACTTTAAGTACTTATGTTAAAACTTAACAGCAAGAACTGAAAATTCAAGGCTTTATGCACATGGACCAAATAAAAACCAGCCACCACTGGCCACAGGAAACTTATTTCTTTAAATTGTTTTACAGTGACAGAAAAGCTTCTATGGTGGAAATGATGGAGAAATACAAAATACTAAATTCTCAGAATTAAAAGTCATATCTCTCAAGCAAGTTGTCCATCTATTCAAAATGATTATTTTAAGAGGCTGCTTTGCCATGGATTTTATAGGGCAAGCTAAAAAAAGCTGAAAAATTCTAAATCTCTAGGATCATGTAAGAAACAGGTATTGGAGTGTATGCATAATCAGAATTTAAAATAATATATATTTTTCCTTACATAGCAATTTTATGGGTTTATTTGTTAAAAGTTACATATTTGAAGCAAACTATTCTTTATTGTATCTTAATATGCTGTGAAATTCTCACGGGAAATGAGGACATCTAAATTATTGCCATATGACAGTGAAAACGATTGAGCTGTAAGAACTGAATTTACAACTGTATTGGTGAACCCGTCTTTCACTGTACTTGCCAGTGATTTAATTCTTCAGTTTTTATTGTAAAAATTATTACTTTTTTGATTGCTCTAGAATCTAAATCTTCAAACTATTTTGATCGTTAAAACTTGTAAATCTCTTAGAAATTTTTCAAAATATCCTGATGCAAGGTTATTCTAGAGAGTGTAGAACGTGTGTGTGCAAGGACATGTTTGTGTGTGAACATAAATTTCTGAATGTGTCATCAACAAAATGAACCCTCTGAAGTATGACTGAGCTTTTTACAATGTAACTATAGAGTAGGAAAGAGAAACGGCACTTTTTTTGAAAGCTGTGTATAAACTAATAATTTAGCATGGAGGGATGAAAGAATCTTGATAGATAGGACAAGTTTGGGCAAAACCCCTTTTTTTAACAGATTTTTTTTTTAACTTTTCTCAACATCATTGCAGCACTGTGTCACCTGTTTTGGATTTTGTACAACTGATCTGAAACATCTCTAACAGTCTATGGGTGAGCATGAAGAGATGGATACAATGTTCAGCTGTGACATGTCCCATTTCCTGACACCATGTTTCAAGCAGGGAAAAGTCTTGTGATGAAATTGAAACATGTCAACCCTGTAGCAGACTGCATGAGTCAAATGGAAATCAGGTGGTAAAAACATCTTTTAAACCTGTGAATACACTAGTTTTATTTACTTACATTTATTGTGGCAAAACAGAGGCCTCGCCAGAAATCAGACTCACTCTGTGAAAGAAATACATTCTCTTGACTAGGAGAGGGAGAGCTTGATAACTTATATTGCATATTCTATAGACAGTTATGTGGACCCTATTGGCTTCCATAATATTTTGAAAATGCATTCACAATAATATTCTATTTCCATGCTAGTAATGTCAGTAGGAGTCCTGGTAGTATGCTATTTAGGCACACTGAGAAAATAATAGGATTTACAATAGCCGGCAATTTGTTTTCTACTGCCACAATGTCTGCTTTTGTTACAGTCTTTGTAGCTCTTAGAAATTTTTTTCTGGCTATTCTGTTCATCTTTTCCACAGAAACATTTCTTCAGTATGAATCGCTTCAGTATGAATTGGAGTGGGTTTGTTGCCGTGAGTTTTTATTACTAGAACTAATACAAATAGTGCAAATGTTTTTTCCAGAAATAGTCATTCACATTTTTAATGTCTGTGGTGCTGATAGATGGTCTCACCAGCAGTACTAGCGTGCTGTTTCAGAAGGCAGAGAATATTGCCAAATCCTGGCAGCATGCTTATTGGCTATCCTTTCGTCCTTGATCACTTCTGATTATTGGACAGAGCTGAGCCTCCAGGTCTTCCTTTACCCATTGCCAGGCCATTTTAAGGATATTTTTTTTTCATATATGATAAAATAAGAAGGGAAGTGGAGGAAGAAATAGTGTTTGTTTGCCACATCTTAAATAGAGAACTGTAGTCCTAAACTTCTTTTTGAAAGTCCAGCCCAATCCCATAGCAAACTGACTGTTGCTCTGGTCACCTGCCACACAAGGATAATAGTAATCAACTTTTTAATTGCTAACCATTTTCTTCAGGTTAATCAGTCAGAGCTGTCTTTCTATATAAATGCCCAACAGAATTCAATCCAACACTAGGATCCACAGACCCAGCTAGTCTCAAACCCAGACCTATCCAAATCCATTTCCTGACCAAAAGATGCTTGCAGCCAGTGCCTGAATCCTATAAGTGTGTTTCATTCTGTGGCTTCATCATCTGACTCAGCAGCCAATTTTTTCCTGATGGACAGGGATGAGTCCAGAAGAACCTAAACAACTGAGTGTAAGGCTAGACTCAGGGTCAGCCTAGTCAGACGAGGTTTTGGAGGCTCCTAACTGAGCCAGCACCATGGGACACAGCCTTTGGTCCCAAGGCTGGGCTCCAGGCAGGGGGCCCAACAGCACAGTCTCACAAGTGCTCACTGTGCACCGGCCAAAATGCATTTAAATATTCTGTCTTTCCATACTCAAGAAGATAGAAACACATTTAGTAAAAGATGATTATTAGAAGTTAATTTGCTGTATTTTTTTTCTGCCAAATTACCAATTAATGTAGCTGGAAAGAAATATTTTACAGATGTATAATCAAGCCCTGAAAGGACTTACAGCTTCAATTGGAGCCTCTAACTATTAATGTATTAAATTATCATGATCTATCTTCAGCTGATTATATCAAGCACCCTTCTAGAGTTTGAGGAAGTAGTAATAAATTAAATGATAAATTACTATTGATTATTTTTAACTTATTATCCTCTAGATTTTGATATGAATATTGCCAGCTGATGCTGAGATATGGTGAACATAGGCAATGGTTTAGAACAGATACTTCTGCATATTAATTGTGTATCAGGGTTGCATTTTTCTCTATGCTCCATTGCTAGGTCATGATGATTTATGCAATCCTTTTTAGGCATGAATGTTTGCAAATGTACACAATAACCAGTTCCCTTCAGATGGAGGAAGAGAGCTAACTACAAGGTTTTTGTTTAATTTTGTTTAATTTTGTTTATCCAAAACTCCTATCAACAGTAAGTTTTATTTAATGCAGAAAATTACTAGAATAGCTAATATGTTCTATGATGCATAAAAAGTAATATTTGTATTAATACATTAATTCTAATAAGTATATAATTTCTTATTAAATTTTGGCATAATAAATGCAATTATTTTACAGTACATAAGGGTGTTTTATTGGTCGTTACAAAACTCCATTTCCCTTCAGATAGCTCCCTGGAGTTTTGTCTCCCAATTATAGAAATATTCCTGAATGCATTTTTAAAAGAGTCACAGGCAAAACTTTCTAAAAAGACCATATGAAAACTGACTTTTGAAAGTGTCCAGCTACATGATTCTATTTTCCTTTGCAAATTCAGCCTGGAAATGTAATCAAAAATCTAGGTTTCACAGCTTGGTTGAAAAATACCTTTGCATCCTACTTGTTCTAGGCTGCCCATATAATCAGCTTTTAATAGGGAGGGAGAAGCAGATGCAGAAGATTATTCTGTCTTGAGAATGTCCATATAAAACAGAGATGAAAAAATAGAGAAAAATACACTTTTCATATGTATGTCCAGATGAATATCTGTATCTTCTTAAATTTTAGTAAATATTCAGAAACTGCATATACAAAGACAAGACAAAAAGGTGGAAGTAAATGCACTGCAATGTTTGTTGCTTAAGTCAATAATAATGGCCTGTTTTTATGCTATAACCCTAAGAACTTCACAGAGAAAAAGTCATGTAGAAGTATTAAAATTTCCCAAAAGCAAGGCAAAAATAGCACTGAATATAATTACTAAACTTTGGATTTTAAAAAAGGAAATATCTGAAATATTACTTAATTTAATAGAGAAAGCAGCATAATGAAAAAATCTTCATGAAAAATGGAAATACCCAAGGCAGCAGAATACAACTCTGAAAAACTTTATCTGAATTGTTATTATTATCCAGGAATCTTAACATTTAGAAAGCTCTTAAGGTAAATCTAAAGAGTAAGCATCAAAAACCACCAGAAATCCTTCCTTGGTCCCCCTGCCAGCCCTTGCTTGCAAAGATACATCACCTTAATGATCTTAATCATCATCAGTCAACCTTAATAACCACCTATAATGATTATTTTGAATTTTAACTTGGAAGCCATGAAAATTAAATCAATTATTTTACATACCAGCAGTGCTGCTCTTTTTTTTTTTTTTTTTGCAATGTGTGATTATCACCTTCAGAACCATGTGAAAATGTTCTGGCCAGAAGGAGAAAAAGTAAAGCCAAATGACAATTTCTTTAAAAAGGGCTTGAGAAAAGTAGAGGAGTGATTCTACTAAAAAATAAATAATATGGTAATTTTTAAGAAGTCTGATGAGTCAGAAGAACATTCCTGAAAAGGTGTCCTATTCTACAGAAAAAATTTAAATATCTTCTGGTTAATGTATAAAATCTGCAAGGCAAAATTAAAGATATTTATCTTATTCAATACTTATTAACTTTTAAAATAATAAGTCGATTCAATGACTATCATCAACACTATAATCTGATGCCCTGTTTTCAGTACAGAAAGAGAAAAATTTATTTCCCTATACCAAAGAGCTTTATGAATTTGGGTAAATCAGTGAGTCATTACGTCAAAAGTTCTTGTCATTTTTCCTACTTTTTCTTGTTTGCTATACTCTCTTACACCTTTCACTAAGTATGAAACAGGGGAAGAAATAAAAATCTTGAAAAAAATTATCTTGGCTTAAAAAATGTTATAATCTAATGTCCGCATCAATAAAAATCAAGATTACAATAGTTTCTATGAATAAAAGCCTTGTGGATTATGGAGCTAACTCTTTCTAAGGGCTTTGGACACACTGCTTTTCTGGTCCCAGTGGCCTTATTTCCTCCCTGAAGGAAATTACCTCAGAGCAGTGGTAGACATTCAAAAGGCTTTTGCAAAGAGCATGAAAAATATATTAACTGCTCACGCAGTGTGATATCTTACCTGCTGTTATTCATTATTATATTCAGTAACAGGAATAGGAGGTGCTGCAACTACAACCCTCAGCCCCCAAGAGACCCTTCACCCAAAGTTAGTGCAATATTGTGTTCCATGGTTTGTTTCTGTTCAGTTCCACGGGGTTGTATAGCCAGTAGCACACTGGGAGGGATAAGAATCAAAACGAGGAAAAAAAGAGCACATAGCATAGAGGATCATTCTGCAGCTGACAGTCTAACAAGAGGATGACAGCCAGGCACCATTTAAAGCAACAAAACTGTTCAGGAGACACTGTGTGCAGCAGAAGAACTGGGTACTTGTATGTAGTTGGTGCATGCAAATAAGAACTCAAGATAGAAGGGTTTTCCATTGTCTATGAAATTTAGATAACCATTTCCTTTAAATAATTAGATAAAATCAGGATGCTCCATCCTGGCTTGAAGCAATACAAAACAATGGGGCTAATGTCTTCAGATTCATTATCTTGTTACCAGCACTGACATTAAAAAATATTGCACAAATTTTTACAGGGTTTTAAAGGCATATTTAGGTAGTTTTATATTAATAAGATTACTACAACATTACTATGGCAACCTAAAAGTTATAGTTGAAAGAAATTTTCCAAGCCTTTCTACCCAGGTGCTTCTAATTTTCAAAGCTTTTTGAAAATCCTTTAAATTGCTCATTGGTTTTGTTTAAATATTTCAAGTCTGTTTTTAATAGCAAACACTTCAGAAAAGTTTTTTTGAGAGGATTGTCATACTTGACAAATCAGTGTGTATGAATATCACACCTTGAATTAAGAAGTATGCTCTGAAAATGAGGCAGTATTCAATGAAACGGGTATAATGGCAGATATTGAAATTATAAGGCTGTAAGTTTATATAAAAAGTAAGTCAGTAATTTAAAAATTGCTATATCTTTAACACCTGCAATACTGTCCTAAGCAGAGAGATTAACATACTACAGAGGGCAGTATTAAATGACTAAAGTAGGCAGCATACCCAGCAATGCAAAACACTATGTAAGCACAAGGTTATTTTGGGAAACATTTTCTCCACTTGTGTGTACAAACCCTTATGCTGACATAGGACCTGATTTACTGTGGCAGAAATGCAGCAGAGATGAGAAGAAAGCCCACAGGCCTGTCAGTGGGAAGTTTTCCCTTCAACAAGTAGTTTTCATTTAAAAGTAACAACAGTTTTCACCTACAGACCTGTATGCAGGGCCAAGAGTTCAGCTCTGTGGTGCTCCTTGGCTACCAGGTGAAACAGCTGTGCTTTGTCTGAAGCCAGACCTGTGTGGAGATTTCTTCTCCTCTGTGAAAGGATCCATAGGCATAGGAATAATCTAGAAAGCCCATTATTTTTGTTATCTGCAAGTGTTGCCTTGAAGACAAATTGAACATTTTCACAGCTGACATTTTCTTTTGTAGCTAAGGGAAAAATCTAATTTTCTCATGGATGTCAAATGCTTTAATGTTTTCAATCTTTGAGCCAATGTTGAATCATGCTCTTCTGGCCACAGGGAGACAATAATGACTGGAATCACAGGAGTGTCTCTCTCTACTTCAGAGCAGAACTAACTTATTTCTGATAGATGTTTTCCTCTGCCACCCTCTCAGAAATCATCCATGACTCCACAGTCTCACAGACAACCTTCTTTATTTTTGCACTGCACTTCGGAAGGTCTGATAATCTTAGGGCTAGGAAGTTTTTCCTGATGTCAAACATAAATCTCTCTTCCTGCAATTATGCTGAATTTATTTCTGGAAGATAAACTACTGTGTTCAGCAGGAGATGATGTGTGGATGATGATGTGGTGACTTGTGAAAAGACATCATCACTCCTCAATGTGCTACTCTTACAAGACAGGTGGTTTATATTTTCACTAGAGATCATTTAGTTGAAAAGACATATTAATCTGAAGGAAATAGAACAGATTTTAAAGAAATATAATTTGCTATTACTGATTTCTTTTTCAGTTATACACAGGCTATATGATACAATATTTTATACAGTACAATACAAATATACAATCTCATGGAGAGTTTTGCAAGGATTTTTTTCTGTTTGCATACAATAAAAATTAAGTCTTGAAGAAAAAACACGAATTTTTATTTACACATTTAAAAACTTTTTCCATATGTGCTGAACAGCCTACAGAAAAAGTCCCTTATGAGTAGCATATACAAAGTAATAGACAATAAAGACTGGAGTGTTTTCAAACATCTGAAAACTTTGCAGAGCATAACTTCCTTGATTCCTTCAGAATACATCTAGAAAAAGAACTCCTTTCATAGCACTTGTTGACAGAAAATGATTATTTCCTATTTGAGGTAAATTAAGAATTTTACATTTCCTAAGGTTAAAGGTTTCTAAACACAGCTGTTTCTGGCATAATCAGACAAGAAATGCATATGGAAGAGACAGCAACTAACCTGTTCTGTTTCTTGCTGCTAAGTGAGTAGTTTATCAAACCATCTGACTTCTCGTCTTTGGGAAAAGATGACCAGATTTAATTGGTTAAATGCTTTCTGCACAGCTTGTACTTGCTGGATTTTATACCTCTAGATATTGATTTATACCTCTGGCAAACAATGAATGAGAAATGTAGAGAAGAATATACAGGTTAGCACTGCTCATCTGTGGACTGGGAAGGATTTCAGACTTTTCTGGGGACAGAAGGGGACTCAAACTTAA
This sequence comes from Toxostoma redivivum, assembly GCA_013397375.1. Taxonomy (NCBI): domain Eukaryota; kingdom Metazoa; phylum Chordata; class Aves; order Passeriformes; family Mimidae; genus Toxostoma; species Toxostoma redivivum. The sequence goes on along the minus strand of VXBI01000139.1, from coordinate 1,245,419 downwards.
GTAAGCTTTTACATCAGAAACAGTGAGTTCAATTTGTGCATCAGTCCTCAAAGAAAACAGTAACATAGGTTTGGCTGGGATAGAGGGGACAAAGACATCAAAGGCATCAATGTGTGATGAATGTAGACTGTAGCAATGACAATCTCATTTTTAATAAGGGCACTGAAGCTGCTGTTGTTGAAGGTCTAAATTCAGTCGTTGTCTCAGCAGCCCTCAGGGATGATAGCAGCATGCAACACTGTGAATGTAGTTAAGAAGAATAAAGGAGCTATTACATCTCAGAATCACAGCTACATTTCTGCATCGAGGCAATTTGGCAATTTAGTGACCAAAAGCTGACAAAGCAGGAGAGGCAACTGATACACACTGACACCATTGGCAGTACAACTGCTCCTGGCAGGGAATGTGTATCCAGATTCAGACCTGCTGCAGTGTAATTGCAACTCCATGGAAATCAAACGTTTTGACTGTGCAAATTTGGTCTGAATTAAATCTTTCAGGTTTTATACCAATTTAAATCAGCCTCCTCAAATTTTTTTCCCAGAATAACAATATTTGGTCTAAGTGCTACCAACAGCATGGAAAGATGACAGTAACAGCAACTTCAGGATTCTTTGTGGTTCTTTGGTGCTGCTGAAGGAAGTGCTGAATTGTACAATGTTTTGGTTGGAAGGGACATTAAAGATCATCTAGGTCCAGCCTTACTTGGGGAGTCCACTAAACCAGGCAGCTCAGGGCCCCCTCCAACCTGGCCTTGAACACTTTCAGGAATGGGGCATCCACAGCTTCTTTGGGAAAGCTGTTCTAGTGCCTCCCCACCCTCATAGTGAAAAATTTCTTCCTCACATCTACCCTAAATCTCCCCTCTATCAGTCTGAAGCCATTACCCCATATGCTGTCCCTTTATGCCCCTGTACAAAGTCCCACCCCAGCTTTCTTGCAGGCTCCTTGGAAGGTGCTCTAGGGTCTCCTTGGAGCCTTCTCTAAGGTGAACAACCCCAACTCTCTCAGCTTGTCTTTAAAGGACAGGAGCTCCAGCCCCCAGATGATCAACTGGTGACTCAACTGGTATCATCATTACATTTTTTCCTGGCTAAAATGAAATTTTCCAGGGATTCAGCTTTCACAGTAATCTACAAGGAGCTCCATAAAACAGGAATATGTTGTGGGTTAATTTTTCACATGGAATATTTCATACAGCTTTTTATCTAGAGAAAGAATCTTCAAAGGAAAAGCAAACTAATGACTGAAGATGTTGGCTGACAAGGGCAAGTTTGTAAAAAAAAAACCTGGTTTTAATTGAAAAGATTTTTATTAACCACTTAGTTAACACTGACTCAAAATAAAATAGACAGTTGTACCCCTCTTTGGATCTAGTCATGCCTTTTTCCCTGCAAACATGTCTATGAAATTCTATAGTGTTCAAGAATTTTAGCAAAGTCAGAGGCCAGAGAGCAATTAAAATTAATAACTAGTCACTTTCTGTGAAGAAGGTTATATAGAAATATGCTTGCTGTCAAAAGTGTTAATTTATCACTTACATGACACCTAGGAAACACAAGCATGCTGAAGCATGAAAACACTGCTCTGGAGTTAAAACATATTTTTCTTCCTTTTCTTCACTCCTTCAACTAAAATATATGATGTTGCTACTGAAAACCTATTCATATTTGGAACCAGATCAGGTCTGAAACACATTTAATATATACTATCTGAGGAAAACAAATAACTAAATAAGAAAAGTAATTTATTTACCAAACCCCCGCAGCCATGGTATAACTTAACCCAGTGCAAAATGTTATGAAATAAGAATTGCGACATTCCACACAGATGTAAATGAATAATTACACACAGAACATAGTGTACAACAGACTGACAGGATGCAAAAAATGTTCCCATTTTTACTCAGATTAATATTTACTGTCACTAAATCCATCTAAGTACAATTTCCATTTTTTCCATATCCTTGGGTTTAGTTTTGTGTCTGTGTGTGTATGAAAGTATCTCACACGTATTCACTGCTCCTATATATATCAAACAAAAGAGGGTGACTTACACAGGGTCATCAAGAGTCCTCCAGGAAGGTTTGTGGAAAACTATCTTTATGAAAACCCAGATTTTTATTTTTTAACATGTTGTCTAGTGTTGTCCAGTACATATTCCTGGCCAGGAGAATTCCCTGCCATTTTTGTAGGACCTGGGCTCATTCACAGCAAGATGAGCCCATTCTACTGTAGACTCCAGTCATTTCTTATCACAGCTACTTCACTGTAATTCATGTCTTGTCTTTTCAAGTGATTTAGGTGTTTTCTACTTTGATTTCAACTGGTATATTACTTGGTTTCACTCATTATTTCTTACAACATGTTTCACACTTGTAAGTTCTATATTCCTGGGAAATGCCTGTATTAAGAATTTCATAGTACCAACTTAAGACTGAAATATTCCAAAAATGTGTTAAGGAATCTTCATCTTACTACTGTCAAAAGGCAGTGCAACTGAAAGCATGTGTTTTCCTTAAACTTCCTGAACCATATGTAACATATAGAAATGTTTAAAAACTATCGAAACCATTTTTCTAACTATAACCATTGCTTACTATTCCAATACAATATAGTGATCAAAAAACACCAAAGATGATGCATTATCCAAAATATTTATTATCTAAACAATACAATAGATTAAGAAACAAGTACCCAGCAAGTCTGTGAATATCAGAGTCCATTAAGCCTTCTTTCTATTAGAGTTCCACATTATGACAGACTGGTTTTAATACTCAATATTATTAATGATATATCAAAGTTCACTTTTTATTGGACACCAAAGAATACACACAGGAGAAAAAAAAGTTCAAGGCTGCACCTGTGAGAAAACCCACAAAATCAAACTTTGCTTATGGGGAGTCCACAGAGGAGAGAAACACAGACTAAGAATATAATCTCTGCAATACCTAATACATCAAGTCCTTCAGTTCTCTGCAGGGATTTTCTATGGTCTAGTAAAAATAAGATCAAACTGCATTCTTTCTTTTCAGATGAATACAAAATAATATTTTTTTTTCTGTATGGCCATCTTCTTTGATAAAACTTAAAGACACTTTAAATCCTTTACTCCTCTTCCAAGTTTTGCCAAAAGCTTAAGATGTATTTGTACAGTGTAATAACAGACATTTTGTTTCCTCAAGAAACCAGTCCTAAAACCAGATGACAGAAGAGCTAACAAGGAGCAGTTGGTTTAATATGGCAAGAGGTGACAAGACTGGACAAGCAGACACTTCAATGGAAGGAGCTGGAATGAATGGTCAAATGAGGCAGTGAGGTGGGTGGCCAACCTAACATATGAGAACTTAAGAACATGAAAGCAAACAAACACAAGGAAGGAAGGAAGGAAGGAAGGAAGGAAGGAAGGAAGGAAGGAAGGAAGGAAGGAGGAAAAGAAATAAAAATATAATGGATGAGAATATGGAAATTAAGCAATAGCTTTTTGGGGAGTAAAGATTGACACTACCTAACAACTAGACCCTCTGGAGGATATAATCTCAAATTATTTGCAAGAACATTCATTCATCTTCATGCAAATTATGTAAGGAAAAAGAGGAGGGCGTCTCAGAGGACATGTTATCCACTCAGTCCTTCCACTTCTCTGAGGAAACAGCATCTGCTCAGCACTTCCAAGGCAAGGAAGTGAAAACCAGCTTTATATAATAGCTGCAGATGTAGACTGCCAGGAAGTCAAGTAGTTCATTGCTCCTTCAAGAGTCTAAAAATTCACAGCTCCTGGGATCCACTAGAAGCTTTTTGGGGTCTGTACCAAACAGTTTGAAGAACTCTCTTGTGGAGAATATCAACTGTGGGAGCACAGAGGAATGATGTAAGCAATGGAACCTACAAAAGGAAAAAAAATCTATATATTTCAGGTGACATAAGAGATGGCAGTGATCAGAGGCTCTGGATGTCATTGATATTCTCCAAGATGGAGCAGAGAGGGCAAAAAGAAAGAATGTTGTGAATTGAAACTGCAAGAAGAAGAAGGTGTTCAGAATAGATATTTGAACAATGCTGGAAAATAATCTTCAGTTAAAGAAGGCTCATGCCCCAGAATTGCTTTGGGAAAGAGGTCATGGTGAGAGAAGTTATGGAGCTCTGTGATAGTTAATGAGTAACTAATAACCTGTAGATGTATGTAGTCACTGACACTATAAGTGGTTTGGAAATGCTATAAAAATGGGAATAATTGTAAAGATTACAATTAACCTGATCTGAGGATGAAAAGGTCTTTGGTTTTATTTAGCAATGTATTGTGAGTTTAATGCTAATTTAAAACCTAAAAATGCAACTGAATGATTTTAATCTTTTCCTGACGTTAGTTTAATGAGCACCAGAACATCTCATCAGCTCTTGTACTCTCCTTGCAATTAAGAGCATTGTGGTGGGTAGTGCTGAACACGATGTAAAAGCAATACTCTCCACAACTGCCCCTGCCCACCATGCTCTTCACAACCACGTCATTGGTACAAGACCCACCCTGGATAACTGTGGAAAGGCAGACATCCAGAGAGGAGCACAAGGGCTGAAGCTCTATTTGCATCACCTACCCCTACAGAGCTGAAATCTCTCCATTTCTCTATTGCACCTTTTCCAGAAAAAAATGTCATAGTTTGACCTTCCCTATAACAGCAACTATTGAACAGCTTTCACTTTTGGTGGCAGGAAAAGTACATGATATGGAGGGAAAAGGTAAGGTTGGCATCTCATTTTCAGCTCTTGTGAAGAAATAAAATCTTTCCTTCAAAAGAAAATGTAAATTTTATTTCCAGACAACAGTCCCACAAGGAGCCTGAGCAATCAAGTCTGAGGCTTGATTGTGCTTCATGGAAATTGGGAGGGAGGGTATTAGTAGTGCCCCTCTGCCTTAAAATTAGATGTGTTTCACAACAACCCTTTTTTCTCCTAATTTTTAAAACTGATTATTTTCCAACAAACTCTGAATTGACAGTACCTGTTTTTAAAATAACCTTGGCTAGATTACATAGCCATGCAAAAGACAGCCCAGAAGACACAGGTTATTCTGTATTTCCAACTGGTGGTCTCAATAAGCCTTAACAATTTGCACTTATTAATGGTTCCAAGGACCCTGAAACGTAAATAGGAGCAATTCTCATTTTACAGATGAGGGAGCTCAGACACAAAATAGTTTTGTGACTCTGGGGTCAGAGTGTAGCAATGCTATCTATCTCATCTGTCAATCTCTTCTGCCCTTTCCCACAGTATATGATGTTCTCTCACGAATTAATAACCAATATTACAACAGGCCACAATTCTACAGTCGCTCTTTCCTCTCCCCAGACAAGGTTTACCTGACATATTTCCTCTTCTCTCTCCATTCTGACCTTTTCTGCTTCCCTCTTTTCTTCATTGATGCTTTAAGCTAAGTACATTGTGGGGCTAGCAGAGCTAAAATAACATGTTATACTTTACCCTGAAGGCTTTGAATGTTGTGATCATTCCTCTCTGTTTCTGCAAGGGCCTCAGAAGTCTCCTATGTCTTCTGCTGTTATGAGAGTTATCCTTGAGTTTAGGAGAAACACTCTTCATAATGTAAAGCAGATGGCAGGAGAGAACACTGTCTGAAAATAAGCTGTTCCAGGTAGTGACTAGAAAACAAAGCTTTTAAATTGAATAATGATATTCTGAAACTGACCCAAATTCTGTGGAGGCCAGCCTACAGAGAGAAGCAAACCTTTTAGATTCCAGGCAGCAGGATAACTATTAGTGAACAGGTACACCCAAAGACAGAATAGAAATCTCCCCTTTCTAATGCCTGGCAGAAAAGAGCTATTTATTTTTAAGTTGGAAGTTCTGTTTTATGAGGAAATGTTTCTAACTTGAGCACAGTTCTGAACAAAATACAAGTTTGCTTCTTCAGATATGATCCTGGCAATCTCTCAGCTTCTTTGCCAGGTGCTGAACCATTCTGTAGCAAAGGTGGACAGGTATCACCCCAAATCAGAAGTAGGAATTTTGTACATTTCAAGCGAGTGCCTTTTCCCAGAAATCTGTCAAATTTTTTGAAAGATATTAGGTCCTGTGACTGCTGCATGGCTACTGCCCCCTAGGGAACGTTGACCTATTCTGGTAAATATGCTCAGGTCCCCCTACAGTACAGTCCTTCCACATTCACTGCAAGTTCTCCCACTCTTTTCTCATTTTTGTTTATTTTTACAGGGGGCAGAACCAGAGATTATCACTTGCTAGCCCTGAGCCTCAGGCACAAAAGCACTTCCTATTCTCTTGGATATTGCTTGTATGAACTGTGCTTTTCGATGGTTCAGAATGACCCCATCAATAGCATTGTAACTGCTAAGAAATAATGCAAAGAAAAGAAGTTGTGTTGCACTTTTAAAACTCTTTTTCCATTTACATGTTTACTTGTTGGGTAGAATTCTGTGAAAGATAAAGTTGTGAATGTGAAGACCGACTTGACTGCTTCCTTGGTACAAGAAATCAATGAAAAATAATATATAATTAAAATGAGGTTTTTTTATTTCAGGATTTCTTCATTGAAAAAGATATCCGGGTCTATATTAGCACCATAATACTTCAATGTGAAGATTGAGAAAGATAAGTAAATAGAAAAACATCTCTTCTTTTCTGGAGACTTAAATTGTAAAATTATTAAATGAATATGCTGATACTTCTGATTAACTAAACCATTTTATCCTTGATTTGATGCTGAGACAGTAAAGTACCACACCAATACATCAGATATCAGTTCAACACTAAATTAGATTAATTCGATTGACCAAGATATTTTCTCTTAAAATTTCCACCAGTAGGATTAATACAGTCTACTAGGAAGAACATTACTATTTAAAATCATGATCAGCCTGACAGCAAAGGCCAGAAGTTCATTTTCACACATAGCTGAAAGAGAGACAAAAATAAGCAGACCTCAGGAATAATGATCTCCATTTAGCTAATTAATTAAAACAACGTAAGGTAACTTAGGAATAAGAATACCCCTGAGAAATTTTTTGGTGGCTTTCAAGATCATGGATACAGTACAAAGTAAAGTCATCTTTTGATGTTAGATGAGTGGAAGCAGCTTCACTGGCATATTTTTTTTGCTGTTTTGAAGTTAGCACCATGTTCTTATTTGTTCTGCCATAGCAAAGTCCTCTCTATTTTTATTTAACCCAAAAGCACTCATAAAACTACAGTATGTTAATATTCACATTAAATATTAGGGAAAACATAATAAATGGTAGTAAATGACAACTGTTAGAAATTCCAGCATGAATAGGCAGTACTATAGTTAGTCTGATCCAAGCAGAGTAGCATGAATTAAGTTTGCATTTCCTACACTTTCTCACCAGTGTTGCACAGGATACAGGAGTATTATTTCAGCTCAACTCTAGTTGGAGACATTAAAACACTTTAAACTTAGGCTTTAACTGACACTCTCATTGTGCTAATTATATCTTAAACTTCCACCTCAAGTTCCTGCCCCACAGTGTCATCTTCATGAATAGCATATTCTGTGATACACAAGTGCAGTCATATGAGTCTCCTACCTGAAGAGATGGACTAGGTTAATTTACATATTATTAAGTAAAGAGTATTTATTAAGTAAAAGCACAAACTGCAGTACCACACTGCATTGTGAAGGAGTGAAGGAGGGCTCCAGTAGCAGTTGGGATTACTGCACTGGAAAACACACAGCAGTCAGTCTGCTGACATACATGTGAATAAAGGTAGGGAAATGACACAATGGCTCCTTAAGATTAAAAAAAAAGTGAGAAATACCTTCATTCAGCAGTGCAGCTGTGCTCCATAGGGGCACAGAGACCATCCTTAGTCTTCCATTGTCTGCTGGGAGTGCAGGACAAACAGCACAGTGGCTGGCCAGGAAGGACACTCATCCATCAGCTGCTACCCAGTCGCAGGAGCAGTAGTGAAGGACTCAGGAGAGTGCCTGGTTCAGTTCTCACTTGGAGAGGATGCTGCTCCAAATTACAAAAAGGAACAAAAGCTCAAAGAAGAGTTTGTTGTTGAAACCATGGGACAAGACTAAAATCAGACTGGTCTCACAACTGCTAATCATAACTTCTTTCCTGTACAAAGACTTCTGGCTGGTGATACTAAATGAGCTACTTGAAGATAGTCACATCTTGACATCACACAGACGGGGTGATAAAAATGACTGTAACATTCAAGCAGCTCAATTCTAAGTTTGCACCACTTCACCACTCAAATACTTCAGAGAAACATTTCAATATGCTGAATGACAAACATAAGGCCTCCACTTGCCCTGAGGATCCAATCCCTTCTTATTCTTGAGTTTTGCCAGTGTATTTCCAGGGATGACTTTCCATCTTAGATGGCTTTAGCTGGAATTATTTGAGACCTCACCACTCAGGCTCTCCACTCATATGTGACTGCTCCAGCACAGGAGGTAGCAAATCAAATACCTGGAAGCTCTTCAGCTGGGGCTGCCCTCCCCTCTCAGCCCTCACCACCACTGTGGGTGGAGATCCATTCTCCCACTGAAACTGGAAACACTGGACACAAGTCCCACTATGGGAACAAGTCCCACTGACCAGGGCACAAAATAAACTGCTGGGAGTTGCAACACCTTCTGTTATTGTAGAGACTGCCCAGCACGCTCGAGTCAGGGCTGTGGAAGACCAGCCCTGCCCAGTTATTTGCAGGGATGATTTACTATGATAGGGCCCTGACTCGACTTTCCTGTTCCTTTGTGGGAGATCAGGGCTCCTGTACATGAAGGGAGTGCACAAATGCAGATAGTATTTTATTCCTGGTCAAAAAGCAAGATGCCACAAAGCTACTCCATAGGAGTCTTTGGTAATCCTGATCTTCATAAGCTAAAAAAGGTATTGCTTTTCTGTATTGCAAAACAGCATCAGTCAAGCTGGTCTTTACACAGTGCAGACATGATAATGAGAAATATGTACAGGCCGTACCCTATAATTAGGGTGCTTTCAGAAGTGTCCTTGGCCTTCCAGGCAGGCAAATGTAAAGCACTGTGACTCATCACTAAAAGGTGTGATGGCTCTCAGGAAATTTGTAAGATTTTCTTTAAATGCTGATAGGTTCCTTCTTTGATAGGATGTCAGAATTTGAAGAGCCTGATGGGGACTGAAGTGTCAAAATGCTGATAAGCCAGATAAAGCTATTTGTGCCAATTGTCACCACCTCTAAAGGCTATGAAGGAAATCTTTTACTCACCTAACCCCAGGGAAATAAATAGGTTAGTCAGACTGAGACAGTAAGGAGCTGTCCGGGATCCTTTTTCTTAATAACACACTCAGGATGGGCCAATTTAGTCATGTACTTTTTAATTATTACTTTTCTATAAAAACATCCATCAGCTTATGAATAATGTCTGCCCCATGTGTGTTTCTTTCTGACCTCAACTTGGTCAGATAAATTTGACTTTATAATTATCTTGCCTTCCCTTGGCTGGCATGAATGAGGATATCAGCTCGATTACCACCAGCCTATTCACTTTCTGCTTTCACTCAAACTTTGGTCTTTTGGAGTTAGAGCTTTTATGGTGCCAAAGGTTTCCAATCTAAGCAGTCTGCAGATAGCACTAAGACATATGCTTGTGTATAGACACACATAATTCAATCTGAGATAGTTTAGGGTTGGAATGTCTCTATTTGTAACAGGGAAATACAATTTTTACTAGGCCTTCAACATTATTCACTATTACAGCTTTCATAGCAGATTATCACACACACCAAGAATGACAACATTATTTTACTACATGCCATGAGCAGAAAAGAGGCAGATTTCACACTGAAAGTTTTCCAGACATGCTGGTATGCCAGAGTTGTATCTGTAGAGCCACGCTCTCCCTAACTCATGATTTACACACTATACTGCTGAATATACACCACAAAATAATTTTATGGAATTTATGAAGTTACTTATAGACCTATTGCTCTCACACTTTGGTACAGGTAAAAGTCTGCTAGTATTTCCATTTTACTGTAGTCAAATATTCAAGATACTGCACTAAAAATTAAATGCATTAAAGCAACTGTAACAACACATATCTATACATCAAAGAGAAATTTACAATTAAAATTTCAAGGGAAAAAAATCCTCTTGCTTACAGATTAAATAATGCTTATTTATTGAGGGAAATATCCTGACGAAAGTCAAATTACTTTTGTTCAGTAGCCAAGAACAATTCCGCCTGAATTTTCTCTAATTTTTCTTGTTTCTCCTAATGCTTTCCAAGGAAAATGAAAACTATAGCGATTAAAAGCTGGTGAATACAAGCTGGTTTCAACAAAAAATAAAGTATGGATTTTTTTAAAGCACTGATACTCATTTGACATGCACAGCACTAAATTCATAGGAATGACTACAGGAACTCCAAAGGGGCCACTGTGTTTTTTCCTTGCATCAATAATCCACACACAAGGAAAGAATTTACACAACAGAACACAAGAACTCCATGGGAATACTGCAATACAACCATATCCACATGATTTTGTGCTTTGAAAATATGCATTTATCTGTTATGTTTTTAATCACTTAATGTTAATTTGCCCATTACAAACCAGTAGCAAACTGACCATTTAGTCTTCCAGTGTGTAAAATACAACTGTCAAATACAATGCATGGTGAACAGTAAGACTTACTGTCTACTTCTTAGGATTATGGTGAAGATTGATTAATTAATATCTGTAGCGCTTTAGTGCATACTAAGTATTTTTCTATGGATTTAGATACAGCAGTACCCAATGGTATAAAGAATCATCGCTAAACAGCTAACTCCTGTGTTAAAAAACATGGGCAAAATTCTCCTCCTGATTCTATTCAAGCACGTAAGGATTCAGAGAAGGAAAGATATCCTGAAAAGTCCTGCAAAAATCCCAAGTTCCAGGCCTCACGACAGGCCTGTCTCAAGATTATTGCTGAGCTACAGCAGCCTCCAAAAAGTCATTTTTCAAACAAGAACAATTGAAGCACAGCACTATTCTGGCTCCTGCCTTCATCTCTTCCACCCAGTCCCCTTCCATCCTTCCTCCACCATATTCCCATGCCAGACTTTGTAAGGTGGAAACACAAACCCAACAGAGGGGCTAAACACCAGCTGACAAGGGGATGAGGAGGTGGTTTCCTAAGGGCTGGTTCCTGTCTACTGCCACATTCACTTTATTTCTCAAAAAACTTACCTCCTCTGTTCTTGCAAATTCTTAAGAACACGAATGAAACATTGTAGGGACATTGTTCTTTAGGGGCTTATTTTTCCTTCATAAACCCCAAAGAATCCACAGCATCACAATAATCCCATTTCTGGTGAAGGCACAACAGGATGAACTGCAGCTACTGCCAGCTTCCTGTACTCCCTTCTGTAAGTCACTACATCCCTTCTTGGCCCAAGATTTTTGCCTAATCTTCTTTCCTAGAACTCTCTGTTAAAACTGTTAATTATCTTGAGACAAGACACACTGAATATTTGAAAAAGAGCTACCTTACAAGGAGAACTAGTTGCTACTGTGACATTACCTACAAATAAAAACACAATCTAAATTTTACCCCATCCACTTTAAAAGGAAAAAAAAAGTTCATTTCCTGGTTCTGCAGCTTGTCCCCATCTATCTGCAGCACTGTAGCAGGGTGCTGTAGCAGGGCTCCAATAGGGGCTTTAACACAGCCTGGAATGGGAATACAATTAGGACAGAGAGATGCCTTGCTAGGTGATGAATTTACTGTCAGGAAACTATGACTTTGTAATAAAAAAGATAAGTGTACAACTGTAAGCATTAAGTAGTATTTTCAGCTAAGCTGCTCTTAATCATGAAAAATGTATGCTGGCCTTATTTTACCATCTGTACACCCTTAAAATGATCGGGTCCAGGAGATCAAAATGCTTTTCACCTAGTTTTGGTCTCATTGTTTGCTATCTAAGAACTTCATGTCAGATGGAGGAGACTCAGCTGGGAATTCCAAAACGTAGAAAAATACATTCAGATGTCTGTGCACTCCAAGGCAGCAGTTCAACCTCTGTGTGCTAACAGAAACTTCATATCTGTGCTCTGACAGAATAGGGATGTAGACAGACCCAAAAAGACACTGGGCTTGTGAAAAAAAAAACTACCATTCTACCACCTTTGCAAATAGGGCTTCCAAAAAAAAAAAAAAAACCCAAAGAACACAAAAGCAACAAGACATAAACAGCAAGGGCAACTGATTGGGAAGAAAATGTAGGCCTCACCCTGAGTGCCCAGGACTTCCTTAGGAAGGCTCTGCAATGCCAGCTGCACTTCCACAACTTGAGTACACAATAAACTGACAGAGAAAACACATTCATGATGGGTACATCAGTTAAAATTACACTGAAGTCAAATTATGAGGGATATGAAAAGTCACAGAGATGCAGATTTGTAACAACAGCTACCAAAATTGGCATTTCTCCCTCTCCTTCAAACTGTACCTTTCAGCACTGCCTTCTTACTGTGGATGACAACAAACATACCCAAGGAAAGTACCACCTCATAAGAACAAAGTGTCATTCTTTGAGACCTGATGTCAAATTAATGAATATTCAATCAAATAAATATCTGTTATGTCCACACATTGCTGTAGTAAATTCATTTTAATATAGTAAAAACTGCTGAGAAAAAATAAAATCTAGAATAGTTTTTCAATTATTCTCCATTAAATGGGTTTTCTTAACTTTCACTTTGTAGCCTGAAAGCCACAAAAGCCACACGTGTAGTAGCTGATGTGATGTGCAACTCTTGGCCAATCTACTTATTCTCATTCTGTAGATGTACATTCTTCTACTACTTTTTTGGGATGACTGCAAATTTTCACCTGAAATCATTTCAAAGACTTAGGATAATCCTGACTTTCAAAGTTCCAGCAAGCTTCATCGTGAGCATCCCCAACGAATGGGAGGAGGGGAGCGGGAAAGGCTCTTGGTGCTGACTGATAGATTTTTGATATTGCTGTGTTTCCCTTTTACTAATTATGCCCAGATTGCTCATCATGCCAGATACTGTTTATGCTAGGAATTTTCTACAGCATACCTCAGGGGCAAATTGCCTGTAGTGGTGAGCTGGGAATTCTCTATAGCCTACTTCAACAAACAAACCTCCAGTATTCCTCCACATCGTATCATTCAACTTTCCTGCCAAATCTTCAGCCTACTTTTCAACTGAGCTAACTTCAACTAACCCCAGAGAAGGGTATTCCTTGTCACACCAATTCTTTATTTCCTCTAGAGCACGGTATATGCTCTCTGAACCCTCGATCTTGCACAAGCTAAGAAAACAGTAGTTTTAAGTCATTAGGCTGTCGGTAATGAAAGCTATCTAGGCAAAAGCCCTTGTGCTGGACAGCAACTGTCAGTCGTGAGATTTCATTTAAATTTCACAAACATTTATGCTAATTGTTAATTTCTTCTCTGCAGAAGCCAGTTATCCACCACCTCAAACTCGTCTAGTTTCCACAGACAGACAAGATCTTTTATATAGAAACAGGATTTTAATGCCAGTGTGATCAGGCTCTGGAATATTTACGTTCTCTAAACTGGTGGGTTGCTTTGGGCAGACAGTTCCAGTGCACACCAGCACCGTGTATTTAGGATGGGCCAGAAAATAAAGTACATCTCCATACTCTACCACCTTTCTGTGACACCACAATTGCTATCAATGATGCCCCTTCCTCTTTAAAACATTTGTGATTTGGTGTACTGGCTGCTCGCGGAACAACTAACTGGTTTTGATGCTGAATACTCCTGTTCAGGCTGGTGAGGCTGCAGGGTGGCCGGTGTTTCTCCAGCCCCCATGCGTGACAAAGTGCCAAGGGCAGGCATTTGTGGTGGCGGGGTAAGAAACCCATACCTGCGCGTCCCTGCCCCGACACGGAGCCAAGGCACGAACCGAGCCTTGTGAGGTGTGAGGCTGGCGAGGCCGAGCGTGCGGAGACCGCACGACCCCCCGGGCATCGCGGTTGCCGGGCACCGGCCCGGCGAGTCCCGCGGCGGGCGGGAGGCCGGAGCCCCTCGGGAGCCGGGCTCAGCCGCCGACTGCAGGTGACGCCCGGCCGGGCGGAGCGGCCATCGAGTGGCGATCCCCCCCCCACCCCCGCCATCCC